>CM029023.1:3949510-4409510 GCA_016801055.1 Panax notoginseng | reverse complement strand
ATGGATACAATCAAAGATAGTAGCCATAATAGACATCTTGGACAAAAAGGGAAAATTTTATTTTTCGATGAATAGTGCCGTATTCGTGAATAGTACCGTATACGTAAATAGTGCCGTATACGTGAATAGTAACCCCGACACAAAAAGTTCCAAATTTGATAAAAATTCATATCAATATTTCAGCATAATGATATTGAAGAAAATAATATCATTTAAGAAGAAAATAATATCCCTTACCTCAAAATATTAGTACTTCTGGTCGGAATACCGGTATAAGGCTGAAAGAAACTTGCTCTGATGAATAGAAACTCTCAAAGTATCTAAATACTCACAAAATACACTCAATAATCTAGAGAAAGAAAGAGAAAAAACTTGTTTCTGGTGTGATTTTCAATTCTAACTTAGCCCTCTATTTATAGGAAGTAGGCTTGACCTGCAACCTGATGGCTTTACCTGCTACTATTCCCACCCACCACATTTGAAATATAATTCAGCACATTTCTTCACCAACCACAAGTGGGGCCCACCAATTCTAAAATTTTCCATCAAAATGATTAACTCCGAAAATTCAACAATTTCTGAATCAGTCATCTCGTAAAATTCATAATAAATCATACGTTCATTTTTAACGGTTCAAAATTTGTGGACATATACTCAACTTATATATGTATAACATATTCAAAAATTACCACGATCCAACGGTCGGATTAAAAATTATAACCCCCGCAAAATATCTCAAAAACCCTGATTTTTAATACCTCCATTCCGACAAAAATACTGATAAAAACCTCAACATTAACTCCTTCATTTTTAACCACAAAAATATATCTCTCATTTATATCCACATAAAATAAATATTTCCTTATCATATGAATCAATAATTAATTATTCACAAATAATATTACAGAATCACATTTATGACAACCAGGCCGTTCCCAGGAAAGAGGGGGATTTCCAATAAGAATTTTTCCTTACTAGCGCGCAATTAGATGACCAAACCTCTCCTTAGACAGAACTTTCTAGACATTGCCAATAATGTTATCTAATAATATTATTCAAATAATATGAATTATTGATCTGATAATGGAAAATAATGTGCAGCAACAATTATTGAAACAACAATAATATAAAATATCAACGCAACAATTATTGAATCAATAAAATAAAATAGTAACTACTGTAACAATTATTGAGTAGTGCCTTCTTACGTAAGAATCAATAATTGGTGCAATACCGTATGCTACTGTATTTTAACCACCGGGTATTCCAACAGTATTAACAGTAACAACTACGCCGTTATTTATAAACAACTTATACTTGTCGTTTTCTTCATCCAATCGCTTTCCGTTATGGGGCCCACACAAGGCTGCGCCGTCGTACGAATATTTCCCGACAGTAAGAATATTCCACGACCAAACGAATATTCCCCGACAAAATGAATATTTTATAACCACTTGCTTATTTTGCAAAATTTGCACATTTCACCCATAACCAAAGTATTATATCAAATTAACCCCTTATTATTCACAATAATATTTAGAGAAAATTTGATTTTATTCATTAATAAGTTGGGGTCTTACATATAGTATTATTTATCATAATTGTGAATCGTAAGATGAGAAATTAATAGTGGAATTAGTTAATTTTCGTTCGCTAAAGTTAGTTCACTGTAAATTAATCAGGGAGCAATTTACTTTTTCTAGTTCATTTTCTGAAAATTGTTTTCAAACCCCCTTTTACCAATGTCTGTAAAGTAAGATATATAGAATCAGATTCCATGTAATACTTATTAGTTAGTTTATTATAATATTATTTATCATAATCGTGAATTATAAGATGAGAAATTAATAGTGGAATTAGTTAATTTTCGTTCGCTAAAGTTAGTTCACTGTAATTAATCAGGGAGCAATTTACTTTTTCTAGTTCATTTTTTGAAAAATTATTTTCAAACTCCCTTTTTACCAATGACACTTTCCATTGTGTGTTTTAGACTTGTGTGAATTCACAAAATAGTCTGGGCATTTTGTGGAAATTTTATTGCATCGACGGAAAATTAAGTTAATTCACCAAATTGTTTTGGAGTTTTACTTTTACCATAAATTAGAAATTCCCAAGATAGGGCAATTGAAAGTAAACAAATGAAAATGATAACTTTTAATTAGCTGAATTTTTATTTGGAAGATGAATATTACTCCCTCCGTCCTAATTTTAATGTCACTTACAGGGAGTGTGCAAATTTGACCTTAAAAATAAAATACTTTTGGAACAATTTTTAATATTTTTTTGTACCATTCAGAAGATCTCAACGGGTACTTTTGAATGGTGTAAAAAATTTGGGGAAAAAAATCTAGAAATATGTTTTTATCAAGTGTAAATGACATGACTTTACGTATGAGACATTTAAAATGGGACACTGTACATCAATTCTTTGCCATTGAACTTCTCTTAGAATTGTAACTTGAAATTTTGCAAGTGACCCGCTGTATACAAATTAGTAAAAAAAACTAAAAATAATTTAACCTCAAAAAATTAAATAGATAATGTTTTTTTTAAAACTCTCTTATTCATTACACAAAGGAAAAACAAAATTGAGCACGTTTTCCAAAGTTGAGTGCTGTAATTTCAATTATACACATACCAAAAGAGAGGGAAAAAAACTCTATGTATTTTTCCTTTTTGTTGTTAATAAAATAAAGAGTCTCATATATAACTGCACTCTTCAAAATAAAAGCTAATCAATCTGTACAGCATTCCCAAAATGAAAAAAATAAATGCATTCACCACATAAAATATATATTATTTTTATGCCATATTATTCACTTCTCAAAACGCAGCAACAGACTACATTAACCATATTAAACATATATTATTAAAATGTATTCTATTATAACTTATATATATATATATATATATATATATATATATATATATATATATCATGCTTGTCAAGCGACAGCTTAAACCAGTCACAGCTTCCAAACAAAAAATAAATAAATTATACAGCATCTGTCATCTCGTTGTCTCGATAAGTCGGTAGCCAGAAGAGGAGAAGAGGAGAAGAGGAGAAGAGGAGAAGAGGAGAAGATCAGAAGAGGAGAATACTAGAAGAGGAGAAGATCAGAAGATTAGAAGAGAAGAAGAGGAGGAGAAGAGTAGAAAAGGAAGAGAGGAAGAGAAGTACCTGGCCAGAGTCGGTAGATGATAGGCCAAGTTGCAGGTAAGTCTCAATCTCTTACTCTCTGCCTCTCTTTCAGTCTTTCTTGACTCTTCCCTTTCTGAATCGCAAATAGATTTTAGGGATTTTGAATCCCCATTTTTTTCCCAACCCATTAGCTTCCGGGTCGAGCCATACTTACTTTTTGTACTCAGCTTCCTTGTCGCGCATGTCATCTCCGCTGCTTCCTTCATTCAGCCGTATCCGGATTGAAAGTATCGTATACGACACAAATCCCGCACCCGTGTCGGATCGTGTCGACACGGGTACTCCATCTGAAACTATCGAGTCCGAGTAACACAGGCTACCGGTGGTTTCCACCCATTGTTATTCACGCACACCACCTTTAAAATTCAGTCTTTTTTCACAAAAAACAAAAGTGGGGCCCACCCATGTTTTTAATAAAAATATTTATTTCTGAAGCTTCAATAATTCATAATAAATATTCTTTTATCAGAAAAATACGAATTTTATGTCCATTTCATAGAAAATTTAATTTTCTACAACTTTATAGAAGAAAGTTTTTCCAAATTCCAAACAGAAAATGATTGAAATCCACATACGGATGATTTTTAATACCTCCATTCTGACAAAATACTGATAAAACACATCAACATTAATTCCTTCATTTATATCCACATAAAATAAATATTTTCTTATCATATAAATCAATAATTAATTATTCACAAATAATATTACAGAATCATAATAATGACAACTAGGTCGTTCTTAAGAAAGAGGTGGCTTTCCGATAAGGATTTCTTCTTACTGGCGCGCAATTAGGTGACCAAACCTCTTTTATAGAAAGAACTTCCTTTGACATTGCCAATAATGCTATCTAATAATATTATTCAAATAATATGAATTATTGATCTGATAATAGGAAATACTGTGCAGTGATAATTATTGAAACAACAATAATATAAAATATCAACGTAGCAATTACTGAATCAATAAAATAAAATATTGAACAGTAATTACTGTAATAATTATTGAGTAGTGTCTTCTTACGTAAGAATCAATAATCCATAAATACTGTGTAATACCGTGTGCTATTGTGCAATCATGCGTATTACTGTACTTTAACCACCAGGTATTCCAACAGTGTTAACAGTAACAACTACGCCGTTATTTAAAAAAAACTCATACTTGTCGTTTTTTTCATCTGACAGTTTTTCGTTATGGGGCCCACAAATGGTTGCGCCGTCGTACGAATATTTCCCGACATCAAGAATATTCCACGACCAAATGAATATTCCCGACAACAATGAGTATTTTATAACCACTTGCTTACTTAAAATATTTGTGCATTTTACCTATAACTAACCACATTAATCAAATTAACCCCTTACTATATCAAAATAATAAATAGGGAAAATTCAATTTTATTCATAAAAAGTTGGGGTCTTACAATGAGAATGGAGTGAGGTTCCGATTTAGTAGTTGTGGCAATCCTCACTAAGTTGTAAAATAATGTGCAAATAATTATAGTGATGATTTAGTGTATCTGTTGTCGTATTATACACGGTATTGTAATAATTATATTTAAAGAAATTTATGTACGTTGTTTTTGCTAGGAATATACATGTAGATTGAAATATTGATTTATTGATGGGGAGATTGTTTAGAATCTACATGAGATTACAAATGTAAAAGATTTGATGATAAACAAATGATTTAAATTATATTTGTAAAAGTAAGTTTTGTGAAGTTCTTAATAAAATCATGAATGTACAAAGACTTAGAATAGAGAAAGATCAATCATGTTAGGTTGATCTTACTGAGTTGATCCAAATGATTGTAATATATATATATATATATATATATATATATATATATATATATATATATATATATATATATATATATGAACCGATCGACTGAAGTATACTTGCGAAAGAGAAGTTTTGTAAAGTCCTTAAAAAATGTACAAGGACTTAGAACTGAAAAGATAAAAATTGTTAGGTTAATCTTAATTGAATTATCATTATCTGCTGAACAAATGATTAAAGTAGATTTGTAATGATAAATTTTGTAAGTTCTTAAAAACACATGTACAAGAACTTAAAATAGAAGGATCAAATTTGTTAGGTTGATTTTGTTAAACCTTTAAATGTATAGTCGATATGATCAATCGATCGTAGAAGCAATCTACTGAATCGTAGTGTAATTACAAGTACAAGAATCATCTCATCCACTGAAGTACACAAGATAAAGATCATAGAGCTCAACTACGAGTTACAAAGATGAGTTGAAGGCCTAACAAGAGAACATACTCTAAGAATGTTTGAGCATAGTCCTATCTCTGGAATGTCTCTACAAAGACTAAATTGCAAAAGTACTCTGCCTGATCATGAAGCTCAACTCGCAGAGTAACCAAGATTTTGAAGAGCAATAGCTGGTATTGTAAAGCATCGAGAGACAGACTGACCGAAGTGTTATTTTCAACATCATAGAGTTGCTAAGACATTTAGAGAATAAAGAGAAGTATGCAAGTCTACACAAGCATCATGAAGTACTCTGCTTAATCATAAAGAATACGTCAGTTCAAAGAGTAAACCAAGATTTCGTAAAGCAATAGCCAAGTTGAATTAAAGGTTCAAAGAGACAGTCAGGTCATAGAGTTGTCTTCGGCATCATAGAGTTGTTAAAGTGTTTAGAGAATAACTCTGCTAAAACATAATGAAAAAATCATTCATAGAGCAGCTAGCAAGAGCAAATAGTAGAGCAGAAGTATAGCCATAATCGTAGAGCACGATACAAAGCTCAACTCTACGATTCTCATTAGTCTACTATCATCAAAGAGCAAACAGAAGAGTAGAAGTAAAGTCAACAATAGTAGAGCAAATGTAAAGCTCAACTCTACAATTCATATCACTCTAATATCATCAAAGTTCGTAGAGCACAGTCACATCTGACAGAGAAGACTAACAAATGGAATGTTGCAATATTGAAGGTCTCGAGGCATCCAACAACGTATCCTTGAAGAAAGATCGAAGATCAGATTAATGTGTCTAACAACTATTTTGAAGAGAGATGATATCTATCCGTTGAGAGACAAAGCTACAATCTGATGTGACCAACTAAAAAGTAACCTGACATAAGCACAAAAAGTCAACATCAAGGATATTTGGATTTTTATGCTATAAATGCTCCAACGAACACTTTGCAACGAAAAGTCTTTTGAAATACTATAAATAACTTTGAGATTTCAAATTCAAAGTTGTTGATCATCCTGAACATATCAATAATAGAATCAAAAGGAGTTGTCGCACTAAATTAAGGAGGCGTATCATAAAATGAAAAGATTTGAAGTGATGACCTAAGCAAAAAATACAAGTGCGACAGAATGCATAAGTGCTAGAGTTGCAACATGAAGAGTTCAGAGATGTGCTAAAGAGATGAATAACCAATGAACTAAAGAGCTAAGAGCCGAAGAGCCAAGAGTCAAAGAGCACAGAGCCAAAGAGATGAAGAGCCAATGAGCTAAGGATCTAAGAGTCGAAGAGCCAGGAGTCAAAGAGCTGAAAAGCCTATGTGCCGAGGAACAAAGAGCCGAAGTGCCCCAGATGATGAGAACTTGGCTGAGCTAAGATCCGAAGTGCCGAGAAGCTAAGAAGTTGATGTGGGTGAAGTAAGAGTGGCAGATCAGAAGGCCAACCTTAAGTACCACTCTACAATTCACCAAGAACACTCAGAGCTAAACAGATGAAGAAGTAGAACAATTGATTTCTACAATCTGACAAGTGTTCAAAGTTGCTAAGTACAAGAAGATGACAAACTAAATAGCAAAGCTTAACAACACATCAACGATGATTATGAGTAGTTGTTGAGTACCTGAAGAAGTCAAACATCAACGTCAAAGCTCAGCAACACTAAGGAGATGATCACAACCAAGTTGTTAAGTACCAGATGATAAAGAGCTTTAATGTCATCTTAGCAGCACATCCAACAAACATCAATAACAGAAACATGGGCCTGAGTGACCTGATCTTAGTGACCGAATTGTCGAGACTTAGTGACTCCCAAGAATTAGTGACTCGAAATAACTTTAGCGGTTCAGTTGTAAAATGGTCTGAGGGACCTTATACCTGCTCGGTGGAGTAAAAGAGTAGATTAGAAATTGTTCAGTTTCTGAACCACTTAAAAACTTCTTGTATCGTTTACTTTACGTTATTTACATTCTGCATAGTATTACTGCTATATCTGTTGTGTTTGTACATCCACAAGACTAAATTTAAATATGAGATTTCCATAATCTTTAATGGGAATTTTACAAAAGAATATTTCGTTGTGCTTAATCAATATGATTAATTGATTATTTAGTAATATATTTTTAATTAATCGATTTATTTTGAAAGATCTATTAATTAACCCCCTTCGAGATCTTTAGTGTACCTCTGGAAAACAATAATTTTATATTTTAACAATTCAAATTAAGTTATATAGACCCGAATTTGAGAACTTCACACATATTGTCAATCTAGTATGTATGTACGTAAATAGAGGATTTTCTATGGAATTATACAAAGACAAATACACAAGGATCGGATCCCTAGCTATACAATTGCAAACTAGAAGGTGATTAATGCTAAAATTCAAATGCTTAATTAAGAATTAAATTTAATTTTTACAGTTCCTCAATAATTAATGTATTGCATTTATGTCTACTTTTTTCAACAATATACTATACTCCCTCCGTCCCTATTTAAATGACGTTTTAGAGTTTTTTATTTGTCCCTAATTAATTGACGTTTGTTCAAATCTAAGAGAATTAATGACAATTGTGACGCCCCCAAAATTAGGTATACATCACCCATCTTGGGTCGTCAGATACATGGTATAGAATACAAATACAACTTACTAATACAACTGTCGTGTACAATACGACAAAACATATCTGTGAGTTTGAATACAATTATTGTCTACTAGAGACTATACAAATTCAAAAGGAGTCCTCATTACAATTATTGTCACACTATTTAACAGAATAGTGAGGACTACTAATACTATCATCTGGTCCATCACTCCGTTCCCCGACTCGTCTCAGCTATATTCTCATTTCCTGAAGAGAACAGTGAAAGAAAGGGTGAGCTCAACTAGCCCAGTAAGAAATATTATGACTAAGATAATGCAGAATAAATTATCATTAGCCTTCAACAGTGTTAAACTGATAAAATATAACGAACATCAAGTTTAACTGCAGCGGAACAAGCAATCCATTAAAAGAGTCAAGTAGAAAATAAAATCTACTATCTTCTATGATTTAAAAGATTTTTCAACACTGTTATCGCTGGGATTCAGCTTAATAAAATAATCTACATCATCGAATCACCCATGTACTACGGCCAAGGATATTCGTATATTCATTAATGGTCATGATCATGCCAACAACTGTCCATCAATGCACTACGGACCAATGAGGACTTTTACTACATTATTTGTAACATTACGGTCATGATTATACCGAATAATCCCTGGTCATAATCATACCAAGTCCATCTATGCACTACAGGCCACATATGACTTTCAATATTTTATAAACATGAGGATGATGACAATGATATAAGAATTCAATAAAACAAGTTCAAGAATTAATTTATCCAAGAATTAACAACGTCCAAATTGTGAACATGATACTGCTTTGTGGAGTAAAATTCAAGAATGCTTAGAAGAATATTTTCATGAAAAGATACTGGATGAAACGCAATTATCAAGGATATTCCACAAATTTTATGGAGTATAGAAGTCAAAACTTAACCAACTGAGTATAATAAAGAATGGAATAACAAAAGAAATCACCATGCATGCGATAGACCGCACAGACAGGTTATTCCAACAGAATAATAAATAATAGAACCAGGTCCGGCGTAAAACGCACAGACATGATATTCCAACAGAATAATAATAAAGACGGAACCAGGTCCGGTGTAAAACACACAGACAGGATGTTCCAACAGAATAATAATAAAGACGGAACCAGGTCCGGTGTAAAACACACAGACATGATGTTCCAACAGAATAATAATAAAGACGGAACCAGGTCCGGTGTAAAACACACAGACAGGATGTTCCAACAGAATAATAATAAAGACGGAACCAGGTCTGGTGTAAAACACACAGACATGATGTTCTGACAGAATAATAATAAAGACGGAATCAGGTCTGGTATAAAACACACAGACAGTATGTTCCAACAGAATAATAGAAGAATGTCACCAAGTATAGGGTAGACCGCGTATACAGGTTATTCCAACAGAATAATAAGAAATGGAATAACAACAGTTCTTTTCATGAATAAGAAAGAATAACACCCCTTACCGTTTTAAAGAAGAACTGAAATAAGGAAGTAGTTAAGTAGCATAATACTTTTCTTCTCTCTATAGTTTCTCTCTATAGTTTCTCTCTCTAGAGTTCAGTGAATTCGTAAGAAATAATGAAAGAATGAGCTGCTATTTATAGAAAAATAGAATGTATAGTAACTAATTCATGAACGGTCCAGATTGATTACTTTAATCTGACGGTCCATATTTAAAGAAAAATCTTTTAAATAAAATATAATATATTCTATTTATAGAATAACTTTAATAAAGTATTATGTTTTATATAAAAAGATGCTTCTCTTTTATTACGTTAATAATACGAATAAAACAAAACTTCATTATCGCTAAATAATTCATATTATTAACTGACAATAATTGAATCAAATTGAGTGACTTCTCACATAAGCATTAATAATCAATACCGTGTGCTACTATTCAACCACACGTATTACTGTACTTTTACTACCGAGTAGTTCAAAAGTATCAATGGTAAAACTTTCGCCGTTATTTTTAATAAAATATTTTTGTCGTTTTCTCAATCCGACAATAATTTCGTTGTGGAGTCCACCAATGATTGTGTCGTTGTACGAATATTCCCTGTTAAAACGAATATTCCCCGACCAATTGAATATTATATAACAACTTGCGTACTTTGCAAAATTTATAAATATTATCCACAACTATAACATTATATCAAATTAACTCCATAATATTCAAAAATGATAATTATAAAAAATTCATCTTTATTTATAAAAGTTGGGGTCGTACAACAATTTTTTTAAAATTACCCCTCATTACTCTACCTATTTTTTTGGTACTTTAAACTCTTGTGCTATGATAAATTAATAATTTAAGGGTATTATAGACAATTGAATACTATATTTAATACTTTTCAATCTTTATCTTAATTTTTGTGTCCATCTCTAAAAGGTCATTTAAATAGGGACGGAAGGAGTATTAATTTCTACAATATTTTGCCTGCTAATCAGGAAACACTTGGGTAGTTCAGTGTTCAGATATAGCATATGAACATTTAATTTCAACATAAATAATTAAAAATCCATTAATTCCTTGAAGGCATATAATGAGCTAAGATCCAATTTATTGGTGATCAACATATATTGTAATATTATTCTTAAGTCTGGCCATAATTATATTTTATTTCATAATGATTCTTAATTTAAATTTTTATTTTTAGAAAATATAATTGAAAATATATAGGGTAATATATGGATTTTAAAACGAACTCTAATCTGTTTGTTTAGACACCATTTGTAAAAGTAAAAATATAAGTAGATATAGGTATAAATAGGGAAATGATATTTCCACAACAGTTTTTGATATTTTCACACGAAAAGTGTCGCTATAAGATCCTATAGCGACGATTTTTACATTTACAGTGACACTTTGCGTGTGAAAATATCAAAAACTGTTGTAGAAATATCATTTATCTATAAATATTGTATCATAACTCTTGCTACAACACGGTAAATGTTATTTTTGAAATTATTAGGTTAAAGTCTTGTCACGGTTAAGTTTGACTTTAAAATTTATTATATACTCCCTCCCACCCTTAATATATATCATTTTAAATGATTTTATTTTTTCTTAATTATTTATCATTTTATATAATTTAGGAGAATTAACTACAATATTTCTAAAATTACCCCTCATTGAAAAAATATTACAGATGAGAGATAATGATATAAGTATGGCAATTATGAAGATTTTTAAGGGTATTATAGACTATTAATATTATATTTAATGCTATATAATTATTTTTTTAATTATTGTGCTTAACTATAAAAAGACATATATTAAGGGATGGAGGAAATACTAATCTTTCATTTGATGCTAATTAATTTTAAGTTGGATCTTTCAACACGGTATATCTTTACTATTTTTGTCATTATTATCTCCTATTTATTTTCATGTGACATTTACCCACATTTCATTTATTCCCTCCGCCCCACAATAAATATTTTAATTTGATTTTTATAAATAAATTGATCTTATTTTAAATTAACGAATTTTAAAAATATTCAAGATATATGTCGAGAGATTATGATCATAATAAACTATGAAAAATTTACAACCAATGTCATCTTTCGTGATTTAAAAATTTTCAATAAATATTTTTAATCGTTAATTTTAAAAATAATTAATTTGACTATAAAAGTATATCCTTAATATTTTTAAATTATTTATAAAAAAAGAGATTATTTTTATAAACACCAAATAAAAATTGTCCACTCCCTGCTCTAATCTCCATACATTGACCTCGTCAAGCACAAATGTCCTTGGAATTCACAGCTATTTATTAATGGAATGATTACAATTAAATTTCAATAATAAATAACTTATTTAAATAATTCACATTACATAAATAAATAAATTGACTTATTTTAATAAACTACATAAATAAATAAAATTTAAATATTTCTTTTTTTTTTAAAAAAAGAGAGAGTTAATAGTCAAACATTAATGTCTTAAGACCTTTCATTACACTACTCTATATTATCATTAACTTTTTTATATTTTTCATTCAAATATTAATAATATAAGTTATTATAATAAATAGGAACTTTTCAATTGATATTATATACATATAAATATAAATTATAGAGCTTAAAATATGTGTCGGTGTATACTAGCCCCAAACCACCCTGCCGACAAATATCACATATAATCCTTTTGTCCCAAAATTTTATTATTTAAATTTTTAATATTATTTTTATTTTTATGTAAAAATTGAGGTAACGCCCAATCAAATATATGGAGTATATAAATTTTATATTAATTCCCTCAAGAATTAAGAATCATACCCTTTTTGTTGATTATTTTTTTAAAAAATTAACATTTGTAAATTCTCATTTAAGATTAAGAAAATATAGTTTATATATTTTCCTTGTTTGTGAGTTTTGTTTTGGAAAAAAGGGAAAATAAGATTTTTTTTCATCCCTTCTCCCAAAATTAAAACTCACAAACACATGATAAAATCATAGAAGGACTGAAGATTATTGATTGAGTCGTGTTATGTATTGCGATAAATTTTTATTGAATTATAATTATGAAACTTATCAATATATAAAATTGATAGAAATTATAGAAATGCCCCACTTATTGTACATCTCTCTAAAAAAATTACCATTAATATTTATCTACGTAACTGACAATCAAATAGTCGACTTAAACATTCATAATTTAGGAAAACTGATATTTTTACGTGATTTTTTGATATTTTAACATAAAAATTGTCGCTATAAATCCTATAACGACGGATTTTACCGTCGCTATAAATTTATAGCGACACTTTCATGTGAAAATATTAATTAATTAACAAGGAAGGAGTTGCATATAAATATAACAGTCCTTCTGGGGCTACAGTGGTTTGGCGACAGAGGCAACGATCGAGTTTTTCTTTTTTAATAACTCCCAAATAATTTATAAGATTTATTGGAACTTGAATTTTTACAGAATTCAGTAATTTGGGTGTAATTCTGTTTTTTATATGTATTCAAATGATACTCAAATAATTGAATTACATAAAAATTTCAATTCCAATAAATCTTATAATTATTTGGCCAAAAACCGGTCCCCTAGCATTTTTGTAAATATAAAATATAAGGAGGGTAACCTTGGTTAGTTGGTTGGTAAGGTATCACCGTCTGTTGTATTCTCGTGGCCCTCACGTTGAAGTTATGGCCATCAACGTTAAATTTGCCACGTGGACGGACAGACAAACTTGTTCCATTTTCTAGTTGTTTATTTGCTTTGCTTAATGCTTAACATGCATTATGAAGTGCAAATAAAAACTGAAAATTGAAAATCATGTTATTTATTGCAATTTTAAACCTTATTAATATATGGAATTAATAAAAATTATAAGACATATATCTCCAAAAAAAAGATTATTATTAATATTTATTCACATAAATAGTAATTAAAAAGTCGACATAAATATTCGTAATATATATAATTTTCTATCTAATTTAATTCAAAAAAATACGAGTCATGCTATGTATTGCGAGAGTATATCAAATATATTGTTAAAATATTATTAATTATAATTATTTACGTAACTCGTAATTAAAAAATAGACATATAAAGTCATAAAATTAAATTAAGTCAGTTTTTTTTAGAATTTTAGTAACATTAATACTAAATATTAATATAGGAAATACTCTCAATCTGTCAATCACAAGTCATTTGGAATCTCTCTCTCTCTCTTATTGTCACTTTCATCTCTTTTATGTTCTATTTTTTGTCTAGTGATTCTCTTGTTCTATAGAATTCTAGATCTTTTATTTTTTATTTTATGTTATAACTTTGGTCAATTTACTAATACAATATGAATACGCACGCGTGAGGACTAATTCAAAGAAACTCAATGAAGATTACCACGATAAATAATAAATATAAAATCTGTTGATACAAGCCAAATTTCTTAATTTTCTACTAAATTTCTTACGTGTCGTGTTGTTATTGATAGGTATAAAACTCTAGTTTTACGGATAATCCGTATATAATTTATTCTCTTACAAATATAATTGACATTACAACAAATCAAAGAAAAAGAAGTAATCCCAAAATGATTATCCAATAACTAAACTTGGATAAAGATTTTGGTTTTCACAAATTGGCCCAATTGTTATTCTAATAGTCTAATATAACTATAGAAAATGGTAAGATAACTTGACACTAGATTAAGGCCTTAGCTTGGGTCAGGCAAAGCATTAGATAATAATCATATAACAATGTCCCATAGGTATCAGCTTAATAAGCAGTGTCTAGGTTTCTATTTTTTATGCTGCTAAGCCATCATAAATTACTTAAAAAACATACCCCAAAAGGTCTATTTATCAACGGTTCTTATTGTTCTGTTGTAGCTGCCACAAAATTAGGACATGTATTGCGATAAATTTATAGCTAATGATATATGGAATTTGTAACAATTATAGGAGGATCGCACTTATTAAATATCTCTACAAAAATGTTACTACTAATATTTATCCATATGTAACTAACGATCAAAAAATCGATGTGTATATATATATATATATATATATATATATCATTTTTCTTTGTTCTTTTGCATTTGCATGGAAATATTTTGCAAACTATTAAATTTATCCCATAATGAGAGTTCATAGTAAATTTCAATTTTTATTTAGAGTAATTCAACATTTAACATATTTGACTACAATGGGATTGGATCAAAATTTTGAAAATAGACTCTTATTTTAGGGTGTCTCAAAATATAAATTTGGAAGTTTATTTTTCATATCAATTGAAATAGAATAATAACTACTAAATCAATCAAACAACTTCAAAATAGAACAATTAACATAAAAAAGGATAACATCACAAGGTTTCAACATTTTTCATATATGTACATTCATCTCAAACATAAAAGACAGGAAGCATCTCCAGCTGTGTAGTTCTTTATTACCAAGATCCAGTTTGGTAACTTAGCAGCAAGTTAATCCTTCTAAACATCCACCAAAAAACAAGAGAATTTACCCATAATTGCCCGGACCGAAAATCAGTTTTTGTTCATAAAAGCCTTCATCATCCCAAAACTTCCATTTCTTCATCACTATCATCATGAACTGCGTTTTCCATTAGACTCCCGGTACAAACACCATGAGCCGGATTGTTAACCTCGCTTCCAGTAATCAAAGCATCACCTCCGGTAAAAGGCAAGACGTTGACTGGGTATGAATTTTCATGGGAGTTATACTTGACAATCTTATTCGGTGTAGCCTCTTCATTCATTTCTTCTTCGCGCTTCCTTCTCCCATGAGTTGCTGTTGATTTCACCACACAGGCAGCCGCTGAAAATGGATTGTGCAACAAATGAACCATCTCCTGATCTTCAGCGACTTTATCCTTCCCAGTTGCCACATTTCCAATGTCAAAGAAGGTATTATCATCAGCTGGCTTAAATGCGGGGAGCTCATAGTCCGCTCTTGACATGCAAATTGCAGCTTTAGCATGCAATTCAGAAACGTCTTGATCAAAAACCCTAATCCCCTGATTTTGAAGGACCAATAGCCATTCTGAAAGAAATTTAACATATAGTTAACATCAAAATGATTTATGAAAGAAAAACACAGAAAAAATGCGACGACGTTTCAAAAAAAAGAGAAGGAACTCAGATTAGTACTATTTCAGAAATCTAAGGTTGTTATTCACAGTACAGAAGCACTGAGATCATTTTACTAAGATGGTCAAGCTTCTCTCCCTTTACTGTGCAAGGTCACAGGTTCGAGTCCCTGAGGTTCCCCTAGTACCCTTCCCTAGGTTCGCAGGGAGCCTAGGCCCCTAAGATTGAAATGTTTCAATAGATTTACTACATTATAATAGTACAGGTTCTCGAAAAAGAAGAAGAAGAAGAAGCTTCTTTCACCATTTTACCTCATCATTTACTTTTGCTGAAAGATATAAGAAGTAGCATCTGTAGCACCAAAAGATTCCGTTTGAAACCAAACCTAGATTTCTTAAATTAATAGCAACGGGTAAAGACAACAGACAACTTACTGATAAGGGCTTTAGGTGTGGGTGTATTTGGCATAACCAGTTTCTTGTCAATGCCGGTTTGAATAGTGACCCATTTGATTAACAGGTTAGAAAAGTCAGATTTAGAGAAGGCTTCTATGTAAGAAATGGCTGAGGCATGTTCACCACATTCCCTATATGACAAAAAAAAAAAAATCAGAGTTTATTGCACAGAACATTCTAAAAATCAATAATTGCATCTCTACCACAATTGTAACTCTGTACCTTACAAACTGTATGGCACCGTCTGCAACAAGCAACCATGCCAGGGACAAAATTTTCAATTGGTTTAAAGGTAGCCGAGTAAATCTGCCAGATTTTAGAAACGGAAACTCTCCCAGTAACACGGCATCATACAACACTTTCCTAACAAAAACTTCTTCCTCAGAACTCTGCAGTAATGAAACAGATTATTAGTTGGCTATTGAAATGAATTCCAACATCAGTACCATATTTGATGTGCTCCTTTCTCTGGGGATTAACATATGTCTAACTGTCTATCATAGGACGATCGCAACAGAGCAGCTAAGAAAAGACAGAGAAAGAAGGATTGACTAGGATTGGATACTCTTTACATGGAAAAATGGTAGTCTAGAGGCCAAAACTAGAAAACAATAACTGATCAACCCTTTAGGGGGTGATTGAGGGTAAAGAATTTATGTGGTTCAAATGAACATTGCCTATAAACTTCTTTGGTATTAATGACATCATGATGCCATATAAGTTTAGTATAGAGGAATGAAACAAGTCCAAGTGAAAGAATAAAAATACTAACCAATAGGGTGGTAACAGGCAAATTTGGCTCCAACATCATCCTGAGAAGTATATCTGACAGCCACAGGCAACATAAAGAAATCAGGAATTTATACATATGCGAGTTAACTGTAACACTTGAGAGAAATTTAATTTCCCAAGGGCCAAGATTATGAGGAGACAGAACACAAAATGAGTCAACATCTCTTGTACCCATAGTATTTCAGATGATCCCTCAAAATTTATTAAATCACCAATGAAATATCAACATAAAGTTGATTAATTTGATTTTCAGTCAATATGAGAATATATGTAATAAGAATGATTAGGAAAACTAATAGAAAGTCCATTCCCTGCCTGTTCCATGGACCCATAACAATACATGCAAAATAAATAAAACTTGTCCGAATAGAAGAGCAAAATTATTATTTGCAGGATATAAATTAATTATTGTTTAGGTAAAAACTTTCCTTTTTTTTTCTTCTACATGTCAAATAAGCATATGTTCGCAAAAACTATTAATTGGTGTCGCATTGAAAATGAATTATCTTTTTGAATGGTGAATTCCAACCCCCTATCCAAACAAATTACAAATTTACCACTAAAGGGATTTCTCAATTAAAGGTCCATAAAAATAGCTAAATGAACTCTAAAATATATAATTTAGGGGGAGGTATGTGGGTCCTATTGGAGCTTATATACAATTCTATGTTTGGAAATTATACGAAAACAAAAGAAAGGAAGCAAGACTATATGAATAAGATCCTGAATGAAAACCACACTAGGGGGATATCGAAGTAAGATCTTGCACTTGACTAAAGGAAACTTCAAGCCACAATCTGATGCTCTCGCTAAGAAGACTTGCAGTGCGACTATTACGGCATTGATACCACCCTGTTACAAGCACCATGTCTACAACACACTGGAAAACCTATTTGTGGTATGTTCTCACATTATGCAATACCATCACATATGTTAAAGCCTCATTTAATCAGTAAAACATTACATGATTCATACTACATACAATCTTAAGGACATGTAATACTAAATTTACATTTATATATCTATACACATTTAAGGGGATTTAATACTACAATAAACTATTTCTGCACTTTCAGAATGCCACAGAATCATAGAAAGAATAAAAATTCTTGATCTAACAAAAGAGTAATAACAAGCTCGCCAAAAAAGGTTAAATTCTGAAATCCCTTTCTAGAATTACAATTATTCATCTAATAAAAGAGCATTAACAAGCTCACCAAAGAAGATAAAATTCTGAAAACGCTTGATAGTCTGAACTGCCCACTCACCCATATCCCTCCGCAGATTCTCTCCACACATCCCAAAACCAAGTTTCAACTGTAACCTTAATAAAAATATCTCATTCATAACAACCCCAGCAAGGTAGTCCATCCTGCACCCCACATTTATTTTCAGTCGAACCTCATCACTTAGAGGTGGAAAAAATAAGCTCAAAAGGCTCATATTGTCCACAAGTTTACAACTGTCCCCAACTTGATCCATTGTCCAAACCCGTATCAGATCTACAAAATATGATGTTATTTCATCCGACCCATTTTTTTGTTCATCCAAAGCGCAACACATGCTAATATAACTAATAACCCTTTCTAGTAAACTTTCAATCTGTCTTCCCAAGCATAAATCTGTCTTCAATAAATCTATTACTGAATTATTAACAACATATATGACTGGAGCAAGAAGAGCAACTTTTTTTAAGGCATTACACAGAGTCGAGCACGAAAGTAACATTTGGAACAAATCTTTAGGAATCAGCAATTTCTTTGAAGGGTCTTGCGGGATTGCTTTAAAGCTGTGGTATGACATTGCCGAGTAGAACCAAAGGACCCCAAAGGGCGGATCTTCCATTGTGTGAAGAAGGCGATACGAAATTGATTGTAAAGCAGAGAAATCTGAACCACCTCTGTGGGGCTCTTTTAGAAAGAAACTAATTGATTCCCTCAACATGGGTTCATAGCCTTCAGCCAGGTTTTGACCAATGATTGTCTCAACAGTTGGTGCATTCATGTTAAGGCCGGGGGAAAATGGAAAGAAATTGAATCAGTAATGGCTCAATTAGATAATATAGGGTAGAATTCTCAAAAATGGAAGACTATCGGGTAGAAGTACGATTGGAACCCTAGTTTGACAGTTCCCATGGAGGACAATGTGGGAAAGGAGGATCCTTCAATACCTTTTTGTAACTGATCCAACTTTAATGCGAGATTGCACACAGATTATACAATGCTTAAGGTTTCGGTCTATAATTCTTGCTTTCTACTAAGCCAAATGGCCATCTTTTGGAAGCACTCAATGCTTTTTGGTATATGTTACAAGATTTTTTCTTGGACAGAGGTAGCTAACTTAAATATAGTAAATCATTAAAATATCTGGAAGTTCACAATCAAAGTAGCATTAAAGTAATGAAATAAATATTAAAGCCTAAAATATTTACATATATGAAAACATAAAGATACAAGAGATGAAGCAAATTTGTAGTTAATCACTACTATATGTGTAGCATCTTAACTATTGCTTATTACACGTGCACAAATGAGATGATGACATTTAAGTATAATCAGGAACTATAATAGACATCAATGAAAAGAAACTATTGTTTATGTACATTGATGCTAGTCCCAAGGCCGTTCCTAGAGATTTTGGTGGCCCAGGTCGAAAGATGAAAATGAGACCCTTTTCGAAATATTGTCTTAAAAAAAATGGTCAAAATAAATAATTAAAAAGTACAAGCTATATCCAAAAAAATACATTTTCGAAGCTTAAAACATAATAGTTCGACTACATCAAAATATATGAGAACTTCGACTACAGTAAAGTATATGAGAAGTTTGACTACAACAAAATATATGAAAATACAAAAAGATATATCTATATATACGGAAAAGATCTTAGGCTCACCCAACAAAAGCTCTCCTCAACTCACTTGTAAAACCCATTTTGTTTTTTTCTCTCTCCTCACATTTCAGACATAACACAAAATCAAACTCTCTCGCTCGACATTTCAACCACCCTCTCTCTTTCCCTCGCTTCTTCCCTCTGTCTTTCCCTTTCCTGCTCGCTTCCCAAAACTCGGCCCAAATCTCGTCGCGACGGCTTGCCCTAAACTCGCCCCAAATCCGTCAAAAGGTAACAAAATTAAGTGTGGCGATTTTGATTAGACTGAGTTCAACAAGGTCTAAGCTCTTCCATCTTTTTGGTGATTAAAGGTAAAAAGACTTAATTTATCAAATTACTCCAGTTTCTCTTTCACTGTGTTGCTTCTTCTAGGGCTGGTGCTTATTATTGGAGCTTTTTCTCTTTTTTTAATCTTATGTAATTCGTTTACTTTGTATCTGTTTATATTAGGTATTGTTGTTTTGAAGGGTGATTCTCTCTGATTCTAAATTTCATTTATAAAACCCATTTCGTTTTGTTTTCAATGCCTTCCCATTGTATTAATATTTAGTTACTTTTTCATTTTTAGATTCATACACATGCTTATCAAAAAGTTATGAAACAGAAACTTACAGAACAAATTATTAGTAGCTTTAGTTTTTGTTTACTATCTCTATATACGAGTTTTTGTATACACTTAAGATTGCTAACTTTTTGAGTATTTCTATTGAGTGTGGACCTAATCATTCTATTTAATTTATTATGGGCAGAATTTTTACAAATGGAAGGCATGAACCATAAAATAGATAGTTGTAGGGGTAATGCAGAAATGAATTTAGACTGCATTGACAATTTTGAAATGGAAATGGAGAGAGATGACTTGAGTGAAGAGGGGTTGGATGTGAACAATGTTAAAACTGTTATCTACTATCTTCAAGTAGCCGATGAGTTTACGCCTAAGCTAGGTCAAGAATTTCAAACATTAGACGACGTTTACACTTTTTACAATACATATGCAATGCATGCTGGTTTTAGTGTGCGAAAGCATACTGAGAAAAGAAAAGAGGGAAGCGGTGAGATTTGTAGGAAGTATTATGTGTGTTATAAGCAAGAAAAGTGCAAACTATTAGGCGATGTGGATGCAAAGAAAGTTGTAGTGCAAGAATTGTAGTGGTTAAAAGAAATGACTTGTACGTAGTTACCATAGCTGAGGAGGGTCATTGTCAACCCCACATAAGAGTTATCTTTTACGATCGCATCGTAATGTGTCAGCTGCCCAAAGATGTTTGACTCAACAACTTGGCATGGTGAATATACCACAATGCCAACAATACAACTTTCTTGCATTGCAGGCGGGAGGGATTGAAAATATTGGTTGCATGCAACAAGATTTGTATAACTTTGAAAGAGACATCACCTGACATTGCTTCCAAAAACACTTGAAAACCCAAACAAAGGTATCCATGGTTTCATCACTTAAAAAAGCACAACCAAATACAATAGTTTAACCGCGGTTATTAACCCCCATTAGTGGTGTAAATATCATTCCATAACGATTAGTGTTGTACGTGGTATCAAAAATGACAACATCGCCGTAAAATCTATAAGCCCGTCTAGAAGTTGCATCGGCCCAAAAACAACGAGTAATCCTTTTTTCATCGTCTGTGTCGATTGTAAAAGTGAATGAAGGATTCTTTTGTTGTTCTAACTTCAAGTACTCATTAAACATATCGCCATCTTGTTCCTTCAACTCATTACGATCGTCTCTTTCAAAGTTATACAAATCTCGTTGCGTGCAACCAATATTTTCAATCCCTCCCGTCTGCAATGCAAGAAAGTTATATTGTTGGCATTGTGGTATATTCATCATACCAAGTTGTTGAGTCAAACATTTTTGAACAACTGACATATTACGGTGCGATCGATAAAAATGACTCTTATGTGGGGTTAACAATGGGTGACAATGGCCCTCCTCAGCTATGGTAACTACATACAAGTCATTTCTTTACAATTCTTGCACTACAACCTTCTTTGATAGATCACGTTTTCTTTTTGCATCCACATCGACTAATAGTTTGTCCTTTCCTTGCTTATAACACACATATTGCTTCCTACAAATCTCACCGCTTTCCTCTTTTCTTTTCTCAATATGCTTTCACACACTAAAACCAGCATGCATTGCATATGTATTGTAAAAAGTGTGAACGTCGTCTAATGTTTGAAATTCTTTACCTAGCTTATGCGTAAACTCATCGGCTACTTGAGGATAGTAGATAACAGTTTTAACATTGTTCACATCCAACCCTCTTCACTCAAGTCATCCCTCTCCATTTCCATTTCAATTTCAAAATTGTCAATGCAGTCTAAATTCATTTCTGCATTATCCCCACAACTATCTATTTCATGGTTCATGCCTTCCATTTGTAAAAATTTTGCTCATAATAAATTAAATAGAATGATTATGTCCACACTCGATAGAAATACTCAACAAGTTAGCAATCTTAAGTGTATACAAAAACTCGTATATAGAGACAGTAAACAAAAACTAAAGCTACTAATAATCTGTTCTGTAAGTTTCTATTTCATAACTTTTTGATAAGCATGTGTTTATGAATCTAAAAATGATAAGTAACTAAATACTAACGCAATGAAAGGCATTGAAAACAAAACGAAATGGGTTTTACAAATGAAATTTAGAATCAGAGGGAATCACCCTTCAAAACAACAATACCTAATATAAACAGATACAAAGTAAACGAATTACACAAGATTAAAAAAAAGAGAATAAGCTCCAATAATAAGCGCCAGCCCTAGAAGAAGCAATACAGTGAAAGAGAAAATGGAGTAATTTGATAAATCAAGTCTTTTTACCTTTTATCACCAGAAAGATGGAAGAGCTTAGACCCTGTTGAACTCTGCCTAATCAAAATCGCCGCCCTTAATTTTGTTACCTTTTGACGGATTTGGGGCGAGTTTTAGGGCAAGCCGTCGCGACGAGATTTGGGGCGAGTTTTGGGAAGTGAGCAGGAGAGGCAGAGGGAAGAAGCGAGTGAGCGAGTAGATCGTGAGAAGTGAGGGAAAGAGAGATCGGGAGAGCAAGATAGCGAGAGGGGGGCTGAAATGTCGAGCGAGAAAGAGTTTGATTTTGTGTTATGTCTGAAATGTGAGGAGAGAGAAAAAACAAAATGGGTTCAATTATTTCAAATTTCAATCAAGTTACTTCACACCTCCCAGTATATTGGTAAAAACCTCATCTAAACTAGAAGGTCACTTAAAATCCACATTTTAGTAATATATTGTTACAAAATCCGGTTAGTGTAATACTACAATATACAAGCTTCGGTTAAAGTGTAAAACTACAATATACAAGCTATGGTTTTCTTTTTCCTTTTCTCTTTTTGGAATCAAGCTATAACAAATAAATAAGTTTCCAGGGGAAACAAGATCAAGTTGGTAAAGATTAAAATATCCTTTTTAAAAAAACACATCAAACTAACAGGTACTTATAATTAAATATCCAAAAAGATAACAATAAAAACTTTAGACGATGGGTGGCATGAAGATGAGATTAGAATACAATTTTACATATTCGGTAAATCAACAAAAGCAAATTTACATGTTCAAGATAAATCATTTGATGATATGATCATGCATATATGAGATAATGGAATTAAGATCAATTAATGGAAACTTTATCCATGCAATGCTCCTTCCAACTAAGAGACTTGCATAACTAAGATACTTGCATCGTTCCATTAAAGCAACAAGCTAAGAAAATTTTGCATTGATGTGTGACATAATTTTTTTTCTTGAGTCACATCTTAAAAGCTAGCTATTAAGGTTGGAGAGCCCAAAGTTTATAAATAACCCACATCAAAGTCTCATACCATCGATGTGAGATACAAGTCCCATACCTTGCAATTAGGATCATAACATTTCACCACGCTTCGCAGTCCCGGCGCCCACGCGGGGTGGCTTTGCGCTAGACGAGTCTAGCCCCGGGCGAACACTTCAATACCGACGTCACCACCCTCGTCGCACGATTGCAACCGGACGGAAGTGGACGGCTTTGATACCAATTGTTACAAAGCATGGGAGAACCATACTTTAAAAGCTCTAAGCAGTCTAAGCTCCATATATAAAGCAAAACCACAATTAGGCATTACTTATTCACACAAAAGTACAAGTTTAAATGACAAAACCACCAAATGCAAGTATTCTACATAAGAAATGCCATAATTTCAATGAAGAAGAACAAATATTCAAATTTTCAACTTACCTAATAAAGCACCAACTCAAAATAGGAACTTCATCCTTAATGTCAAGAGCACTAACGAATCTAACCATCAAATCATGAATTTTGAAAATCCTTAACAGTCTGAGACATCTCAATTTGCATGTCACTCTGCAACTCCTTTCTCGGAACCATCAAACACAACCTCAAAAATGTATCAAATCAAGAATAAATCTCCATCACATAATTACTCAACACCATTGCTTGTTCTTCAAAATCATAACACAATATATGTTAATATAACCAACAACCCCTTCTATAAAAAAATGAATAAATAAATAAAAAATCTCTGCATCTCCCTTGAACACAAATTATTTTCCAACAACTATACTATGTGTACCACCGGAGCAAGTACAGCAATTTTCTGCGACCCGTTACAAGGTTCCGAACACGAATCTATCGACTGAAACATATCTTCGAGTATCAAGATTTTCTTTGATGATTCTTGAAGGGTTAATCTAGAGGTGTGAAATGTAAATAACCAGATAAATTGGAGTGGTGGGTCATCCATTGTTTGGATTATCGAGAAAAAAAGTACCCAAAAATGAGAAAATCAGATTTGTCTCTGCGAAACCAGAAATGAAGTGATGATTTGAGTTTTTTTTTCAACATGACTTGTAAGAGGGAATAAGTAGGTTCCAAAGCCCTACATTTTGGGGTGAAAAAAGTAACAATTTCCCAAACAAGTTAAAATTTAGTTTTTTGCTATAGAACAATAGACTTTTGAAAAATGGAATGCACTGGTTTTATTATATTTTCACAATGAAAAATTTATATGTTATATTCTAATTTTCGTGTTTTAAATTATTTTTTTCAATACTAGAAGATAAAATGCTTCTCTTCTAGTCCTTTCCCATCTATATTGATCTTTCAATTGAATTGAACCGTAAATATTTTTCCTTTTTTATTTTGTGTGTGGTATAAAATCAATTTCTTTTTTTAATAAATTTCATTAAAAAAAAATTGAGGAGGATCCGATAGCTAATAAATCGTTTAAATAACAAGTCGATGTTATGTGAACAGTTATATGTGATAGTATAGTTGATGTTAAAAATTTGAACTTTATTTTTAAATTCTGGTTCGTTGGATAAAAAGACTTCAAACACGATTTTTTTTATGAAAAAAAATCTTTTGCAAAAGGCAAAAGCAAATTTTTATTTTTTATTTTTAAAACATTGAAATGGAAAAAAAAAATGAAAAGAAAAGAAAAAGTAACAAAGTGGGGAAAATGGGAAATAGTGACCAACATAATTCAGACTCGGCGCTCCTATCGCATAAATCGACAAGGTGATTGCTCGTTTGGCAAGCAAAGCTCTTTCTTCTGGTTTGTTCCCTCCATTTAGTAGCTTAGCTCGCTGCCTTGTTACGAACATACAAACCCAATTCAGTTTGATTGATTGAACGGAGGAAGAGAAATGGCTTGCTTGCATGATCACAGCTGCGAAGAACACGATTGTTCTTCTGATTGGTCTCTCTACAAACACATAGACCTCCCTAAGGTTTGTTTTTTTCACCAATTTAATTCTTCTTATATATATACACACGCGCGCGCGCGCGCACTATATCTTCAGATGGTAGTGGCCTTTCGTAAAGTTATTGAAATTGATGCTATTTGTTGCAGACCCAGATGGTTAATGGTCCAATGTTTAATCCAATTGACATGTCCTTGTAAAATTTAATCTCTAGATCGTGTTTTAATTGCACATTTTACCCTGTTGGTTAAACTTTTATGCTCAATGTCTATGAAATGAAGCTCAAACTATGGACTATATAGTTTGGGTAAGAATGTTTTGTGTGTGCCAGAGACGGTAATAGGCTGAGTGAAACTGCTTATTCAACTTTTGATTGTTATACTGATACCTTTTTGCAATTTAAATGGTTGCTTATAATCAGCTTTGTTACCTATGAACTTTATTTTTTTATTTTACTTTTTGTGTGGGAGGTTTGGGGGGTGTTACACCCTTTTTCAAAGGAGAAAAGTATGAATCAGTTTCAAGGATTATAGTTTTCATTATTGTCCCACTGAAATCATTGTTTCGGTGCCTATTTGTTTACTATTACTTTTAGTCATCTCACAGGAGTGTATACTGTTGATATTTCTTTTCTTCTTTTTGAATTTCTCTATCTTGCATGTTCCATATTTTTGCAGAATGATATGTATACATAAACTTCTCATGTCTTACTGCAACAACTTCAAGTAGGGTAATGTAAAAACCGTTTGTAGTTGTCCCCGTGTATCTGTGCTTATGTCTGTATTTACTGGATCTCTTCCTTTTCGCATGAGTGATACATGGAGATTAATTCTTAGTCTTTTGTTTATATATATATATATATATATATATATATATATATATATATATATATTTTTTTTTTTTTTTTTTTTCCTCTAAGCCACCCTGTGTCCTTTCTTGGAGAATATGACCAAAGGTAGCTTTTGTCTTGTCATGCTCAAGGTATCCGCTTTGAATGAGGCTGTGCCAGGAAGTGTTAAGTCGGTGTTCAAAGCTTGGGAGCAGCGTTTAAATTCTTCAGAGGTAAATTTTACATATTGACTTTTCTCTTGTTAATACTCTCCACATTGGGTTGATGCATTCTATTCACAGTATCATTACTTTGGAATTTTAGATATTCATTATTCTTATCTTTTGCAGTAGTTTTAAGGACATATTGCTAGTAAAAACATATAGTTTAACCAAAAACTAAAAGCTCTATTAGTGATTTAGTAATTTGTTTCCTCAAAGCCTGAGCACAAAATAAAGTCTCAAAGTTATTGCACTAGCAATTTCGGCTGAATGTTATTGTGTCATTTGATGTGGTGCTCGAATTTCTGAATGCTTAGTTTTGTTTCCTTTTTCAACCTGGTGATAATGCTACTAGGATACCATGAATTTGACACTGAATCATTCCAAAGGCCATCATTTCTGTTAGTTTGGACTGGTCTTGTCTATGATGAAAAATTTGGGCAGGTCTTGTCTATGATAAAAAATGATAAAATATACTACGGTGACAAGTAACATGATCGTATCTTATTATCCTATGATATTCCTATCATGAAGTACCTCTTGCAGTGGATGAAATTGATGTATCTCTCGGATATATATCTTTATTCGGTTACCATCTGCTAACTTATGTATTACTTGAGGATAATATTTAATACAAACATTAAATATCAAGCCGCTACGCTAGATGGGAAGTTGTGATTCTCGAACTTCTCTACTTTTTATATTTCCTGAGACACAATAAGAATCTTGCAAGTATATAGTCCGTCCAGTTGACATGCTTGCATACTGGATAAGCCAATATCAAAAGTTTTCATAAACCTACTTTTCCTTTTACTTGGCACCTTTAAGGAAGCTTTTTGGCTTCATCCCTGCTTGAAGACTTTGACGTAGGAAAAGCGTGAAAAAAAATTAATCATAAACTCTGATGTACAAGTACAAATGAATTGGGCAGCAAGAGGAAAGGACTTTTATAGGCTGGTTATTCTTGAATTAACGAATGACATACGAGGGGACCAAGTAGTATTAGGATCCAACTTTGATTAATGACCTGGACTCTTATTGGGATTTTCAAATCCAACAAAAGATGACAAATTACAAAGCCGTTTCTGGCAACCGACTTCTATCCCAAGAAGGTGAAATTGCTAAACTAGATTGATGGCTAAAACATACTCCATTAAGTAAGCTAAATAACAAACTATAAGCATGTGAACCTATAAAAACATAGAATGACTCCAAATTAAATCCGTATCAGCCCAATAACCACATAATTATCTCTTTCATACATCTTTTTTCTTAGGCCTTTTATGGAGTTCATCAGTCTTAATTTAAGGTTGTATATAATTAAGTTCTGCTTTGAGTTCTTAGCTCTGAGTGAGGATACCCTGGGCGGGGGATCCGAGCGAGCTAGGAGAACCTTCCCCCAAGGGGGAAGTGTTGCAGGGGGGAAAGTCGTATCCACCTCGCTTTAACCAAGGCCACTATTCCTGATAAGGAATAGAGTAAGGCCTTGTGGAAACACATATAAGGTTGTGAATGTCAACTTACCATTCTCTTAGCGGTGAGAAGAAACTGGTGCAATTTTCTGGATACCGAGCCGATTCTTTGAGATTGTAGTCACCATGAAATTGTTCACATAATTTTAGAAAATTTCTGCATTTTACAGATTCCAGTAAAGAAAATTCTAAGACTACATGCCCTTGTTCTTCTTATTCTGGCTGCACTTCCATCATCTGATAGGAATTATTTATCCAATTTAACTAGACCTAATCTCCCCCCCCCCCCGGTTTTTTGTTGTTGTGGATAAGTGTCTATTTTAATTTATTGATTTTTTTTGTCTCTGGTTTATGAAAATTATGGTCATCTTTCTTGTAACAGGGTCACTTGGAAAGCAATGAGGGTGATCCAGAGTTAATTGTATTCATTCCGTAAGTGACTATCAAGTGATTTAGCAACTTATATGAGAAGCCATGCTGACTTAAAGTTTACCTGACCCGTTCTTCAATTACTTTAATTGTTATGCATCTTTATGCCAAATGATCCTTAATTGTTTTGGGCTTCTGCACAAGTAATCATGCTGAATTCATGGTGTATATGCGTTAATTCAGTTTGTTGCTGTATTTTATTTATTTACCGTTATCACTTGTTAATCTTCTGTACTTTTAGAGACTCAGCCAGTTAGCCCTCTTAATTCATATAATTTTATTTGATCTTTTTGTCAGTGGGATCCTGCCCTGTGCTCTCTAGGCTTCCTTATCTCTCATGTAGTAGTTAGCTTTTTAGAAGCTTCGCTTGAAACAACTTTTAGTAGATACCATACCATCATTTCCTTGAGATTGTGTTTGGATGAAGATTTGTAAATTTACCTGTTTCAATATCCTCATGTTATATCCTAGGATTTGCAGTATCTGCTCTGTGGATTTGAAAATCTTCAGCATTGATAAATTTTTATTGCTTATGTATATGAATACGTTGGGCTTCATGGGTATCTGACGAGGCGGGATTTATTACTTTTTCATAAAAAAAATCCAAATAATTGCATCAGCTAAGTTTTGACTGGTATGGAATGCACAGGTATGTGATGTCCCTATGATAATAATTTTGGGCTTTAGAGTGTTTAAAATTCCACTTACCATGCACCTTCTTTATATATCTTGATGTATGAGGCACAGTACTGACTGGCCTTCAATTGTTTCATGGCTCAAAAATTCCCTTACTATCATTTGAGCAGTTAAGCTTGAAGAGTTACGAAGACAAAAAGCAATATTATAGTTCTGCATGGAATCAATATGCTATTGATGTCTAACGCCTGATGTATATTTTATTCAAACTCCTCTGGCTATCAATTATATTTTTTCTTTCTTTGCTCATATACTCTTCTGTGAGTTTCATTGGTTAACATTTATTGTTGGATTTGATTGTGATAGATTTACATCAGATGTTAAGATCAAAAGTATTTCAATCGTTGGTGGGGCTGATGGAACAAGTCCTTCTAAGATGAGAGCGTGAGTTCAACTTAGTTAATAAGTCTTCTTACATAGCACTGTTATTAGATGCAAGCTATGATGACTAGGCCAGCAGTTGTTTAATTCTAAAAGAGGATAATGTAATTCTAATTAAATAATCTCTTATGATCCTCTCTAATATGGTTTGACATTAGTCTCCTCTCCTGCAACTCTAACCTCTGTATCACTTCATTTGGGAAGTATAGCTAATTTTTATTCTTTTTTGGGGTATATACTTGGTCAGGTTCATAAATCGAGAGGGTATCGACTTTTCAGATGCTCAAACAATGCAACCAATTCAGGTATTGCTGCATCTTCATTTGTCAGGGAATTTATGTTTCTGAAGCTATTAATTTACATATGTACATGTTCATTGTTTTAAGGAATGGGATTTGCCGGAAAATTTGCAAGGAGTTTTAGAATTCCAGACAAGGTACATTATCCAGCTATCCATTTATATGGCATAGTACATGACATTTTTTCATTAATACCTCAGTGTGATAAGTTTCTGTAGTACGTTTAGATGGTTGGCCGCTATTATTTTTCTCACATTGCTAAAAACTGACAACACAACAATAAGAACTATAACAACAATAATAATAGAACATGAAGAATAGTAAACTTTAAAATAAAGCAAAACTTGTTGCTTGCTTTAATTTTAGTTCCTGAAAAGGTGTCTAGGGAGAAGAATGAATTTGGTTGATGCAAGGCTTGTAAAAGCTTCTTCCATATGATAGAGTGGCTAATTGTCCTCCTACAACTATTTGGTTTCAGAAGAGTCATTTTGGGTATTATTTAGGACAAGAAACTTGTCCATAGCCCAAGAGCGCTTCTTTTTAAAGAATTATGCAAAAGCCTCGAGCAACAACGCACAATGCTTCAATAAAATTTTTATCAATCAAACTGAATCTTCAGCTTATATCAGCTTAATTTGAACTGGGGATTGGAGTAAACTAAGATGATGACAAGACCATATTAACTTGAACAATAGAAAGAACCCATGTGTCCAAATATTACATTAAAAAAAAACTATCATTCCTAATCTAATTACATATATGTTTAAATGTGATTCATGATATTTCACGTGCATGCATAGGCATCAGGATGTCTCAAATACTATCAGTGTTTAGTGAATTTTGTGTCGAGTCAACATGAAGTTTGAAGGATGGTGACATTTGCCATATTTGTTTCTCCAGTATTTGGAAAATTCAACGTTCTGACTATGTACTGATGATTGAACAGATATTCTAGGTTTCAAGGCGTTGCAAATCTCACCTTGCATTTTCCTGAGAATTATGGTGGCGAAACATCTCAAATCCTTTACATTGGCTTCAAAGGTGAAGCCACCCAGGTAATATCAGTGCCAAAGTTTGGATTCTATGGACTTATTTGTGCAATAAATGATATGTTTTCTTTTTTACAACATAACAGTTGAAGAGGGATGTTGTTGCAACAATTGTGTATGAAATCATGCCTAATCCTTCTGATCACAAGTAAGTACTGTTTGCGGTTGCGAAAACGTTTTGAATGTAGTTTGATCGCTTGATGCATGATACAAGACTGTATCTGTTTGGTTTCGACTTTTTATATGGTACATAAAAATTGCCGGGCTTGTTTGCAGGACTCGAGCTGAAGGGGGAGGAGGTCTTTCACATGTGGAATGAGGGATAATATTTGTGCTAATTACAAAAAAGACCCTTTCTATTGATGTTACTTTGGTCATGGAATACACCCAAAAGAACAACTGAATTTCTGTGACAAGTCTGTCCATTTATGGAAGTTTGTCCTTTATACTAAAAGATTCTTCCTCATTTTGGCTTGGTTCAGATGGGTGGAATCCTACTTTTCTCCTTAAGATGTTAAATTTACTTTAATGACTTGTATGTGGTTATGAAAATTAACAGGTTTTGGAAACCATTTTCATAGCTTGTTCATGGTGTTCTTCTTCTCTTTTGATCTGTTCATTATGGCCGTGTAGCAGGGTAAAATATTACTATTACCACCCTTCAAGTTGAAATTCGGTTGATATGTCATATGTGAGAGGTGGCCAAAATGAAATTAGCATATTTTCACGTCTCTTTTTGATATTTTTACATATTAACTTGTCATACATGTGAAAATATTAATAAATGACGTGGGATTGGAAATAGCAATAGCACGTCAATTCTAAATTTTACAAATGAAAAATATAAAATATGGAATATTTTATTTTATTTATGGCCAAAAAGAGCAGGAAAATTTGGTTAATTTTGTTGACAAAGTTGTTTGTCAAAAAATAGAGAGATTAAGATTGAGAAAAGTTTAGATCGTTAGTTGTATCTTTAATTAATTTTGTCATCTTTGTATCCTTCATTTTTTTTATATTATTATTATGGTTGTAAATAAGAATTACTATAAAACTTCACTAAAAATTACCCTCTTTTTCTCCAAATCTATTCATTTTTAGACCCAAAAGTGCTCAAATTTTCTGTCTTTTTTTCTCCCAAACAAAAAATTAACAATCAAGATCCAAATTTTGTCTTTTAAAAAAAAAAACAGACTTTAAGAAATAAAAATGAGCTAAATGATTTGTTTATTAAGCGGCGCGCGCTTTTCGATAGCTAGGGTTTCTATTTATTTATTTATTTTTCTGTTATAAAGCTGTACTACTACTATATTAACACTAAAAAAGGATAAAAGGAAGGAATACTTGTTATGCAATAAAAATCTCACTCCCTGTTCTTCACTTTCATTTGGGTCAAGCTCGTACGCTTCTTTTTTTCCTCAGAAAATTTTCAATTTGTAAGTAATTCTCTCTCTTCCACCTTTGTTATTCGCCTCCTAAACACCACTATTTCATTTTCATCAATACCATTCAGTTTTTTTTTTTTTGAGTTGAAAAATAAGAAATTAGAGCTCATGCGCACAAATTTGACCCAGAATTTCTCAATTGGATAACACGTAGTAGATTTTTAGTTGGCATAAGTTTTTGATTGGTTTAAAGATTTTATCTATATATATAAAAAAAGAAATTTTTGATAGTTTTAATTTTTAAAGGTAAAATACATAGCCGGAGAATATTTTGTTTATGCCCCTAGCAAGTTATGAGCTATTGTTCTGCAATGGCATCGATTATAACTTATAAATTGCAATTTGAATGGATCATTTTGAATGGAGGAATGTTATGAATAGCTATGTGAGCTTGTCATATATGAGAAGTTCACATTGGTATTCATAACAAGGAAGTGGTGAGATGTTATTTTGAGAACAAACTAAAACAAAAAGTGTGGGAATTTGAATTTTTTCTGAGTTGGATTGCTTATCTCTGATACAATATGCTTAAAAGTTATATTTTTGCGGCAATTTTATATCCCGTGTTTAAATTAGATGGACTAGTGTGAATATTGGATGTCATTAATGTGTTACATTGAGAGTAGGAATGCTATTTGATTATGTTGGATTGCTTATGTTTTATGCTCTATTTCAATCATGCAGGGAACTGCAATGATGGGTTCTCTTCAACAGTCCATTTGGATGAAAGGGTCATCCCCTTTTCCTCCAAAAGAATCTGTTGTTAGATTCCCACCTCAGGTTAAACTAAGTTCTTCAATCAGGCCGGGTAGATGCTACTCTCAGCTTGAAGCTAGCTTGATCACCGGGAGGTCACCCTCCTCTGTGTCTGTGTCTGTTCCTGCGGCTGAAATTGGAGGTTAGTTAATTGATTGCTAATAAATTGATACTTTGTCAAGTTTATTTTGGGATGTGAACTTCTTGAAATTCTTCTCTTTGATGTCGTCAGTTATGTTTGCGTGTAATTATTTTGTCTTACATTTCGTGTCAAGTTTATTTTTTGATTTCAGAGATGAAGTCCACTCTATGGTAGTAGAGTATCATGATTGGTGTTTTTGAAATTGTACTTAAGTTGCGATTCTCGCAGGTTTGATATTGTGATGGGCCTAATTCAAGGATTGATCTATCAGTCTGCATTTCTGATTATTAAATAAGTTACTTATTCTCTTCTGATTTTCTTTTAATGAAATTCCATAATGTTGTAAAAAATGATAGAAGATAATTTTTTAGAGTTTTAATTAGACATGATGTATGCTTCAAAAACCTCCACGCACGTTTAATAGTAGGCTGTCTATAACAATTGAGAAGCATCTGCTGGCTTCAGATTTATGACTTGGTGTTTGTAATGAACTTTATAGAATCAATACTGTGTAATTATTTCTGATTACAAAGTAATCAGTTGAATATTTTAATATAAAGAGAAAAATTTACCAAATTAATCTTCTATGCAAAGAAATTGCATATATCTTATAAACTATTTTGCATCTAAGATAGTTGGATTCAATAAAACTGGAAGATTTACATCAATAGAGTCCTCTGAGTATTGATTTGAGATCAGTATATCTGCAAATTTAGCTTAGGATTGAGGTAACTAGATGACAAATGCTTCTCTGCATAGGAGCAAGAAAAATATTACTGGTAGGATTTTTAAAGATTAGTCCTCATTCATGGAGCTGTGAATTCCATTATTTAGGCGAAGGGAGAAGCTTTAAAGACAACGTGTTAAGTGAAGTTGATCCGGAAGTGCGTGCACTTATTGACAAGGAAAAGCAACGTCAGTTCCGATGCTTAGAGCTTATTGCCTCAGAGAACTTCACATCCCGAGCAGTGATGGAAGCAGTTGGTTCTTGCCTTACAAACAAGTATTCTGAAGGACTACCGGGCAAAAGGTCAGTTTTGTCATTTCTGGAAAGGATCATTTTACTTCTGTTTTTGTTTTGATTTGTCAGAACCAGTACTTTAATTTTTTTTGCTTGTCGATTTTATAATATTTCTCAGGTACTATGGAGGCAATGAGTACATTGATGAACTAGAAATTCTTTGTCAAGAAAGGGCTTTGGCAGCATTTCACTTAGATGGGGAGATGTGGGGTGTGAACGTTCAGCCGTTGTCTGGTTCCCCAGCAAATTTTGAAGTTTACACTGCCATTCTTAATCCACATGACCGCCTAATGGTAAGTTAACTGCTATTTCAATTTAAGTACTACCTTGTAGTGCATGCATCCATATAAATTGTATATGTGATCAATCAGGGACTGGACTTGCCTCATGGGGGACACTTGTCCCATGGGTTCATGACTCCTAAGAGGCGCGTATCAGGCACATCTGTTTATTTTGAATCTATGCCTTACCGGCTCAATGAATCGACAGGTGATATATTTGTAATATGATATTTTTAGAAGCTACAATAGTTACTTTTTGTGGGATATGTCATAAAGATGTAGCAAGTGATATCTGCTTATTAAATGAAATTGGCTGCTTAGAAGTTATTCAATTTTTTTGGTAGGCCTTGTTGATTATGACATGCTTGAGAAAACAGCTAGCCTCTTTCGACCAAAACTCATTATTGCTGGTGCTAGTGCCTACCCTCGAGATTTTGACTATCCTCGCATGAGAAAGGTACTATTAATTGGCCTTGAGAATGCCGTTTTGATTTCCTTTTTATTTTTGGGTGTATATTGCGTGTTCACTTTTCTTTGCTTTTTAACATCTAACTAGTTACTTGGTCCTTTATGCATTCGAAGATTGCAGATGCTGTTGGTGCTTTTCTCATGATGGATATGGCTCACATAAGTGGACTTGTTGCTGCTTCTGTGGTTGCTGATCCATTTGAGTATTGTGATATTGTAACGACAACTACACAAAAGGTAGGGGATAACCATTTTACGAGAATGATTCACTTGCGATTCCTTGTTAGATCAGTCTTAGGTTACATAAATTGGACTTTCTTAGTCCGCTCAATTTAGAATTCAGTACTGGTAATTGGTAAAACCAAGTGTTGTATTGTGTAGTCCATGCTTTTGATTTGTGGTCCTATATGCTTAATAACTTCCACATTTATCAATAAGCAATTATAAAACCCTGCAAGTACTCGGCACTTTTGTTGCTGATGACGTTGTGTTTGACGTTTATGAATTCCTGCCCCATCTTATTTGAGTTTTGGCTCTTCATTTGGTTCGGATTTGAGGAAAGGAAGTCCAAATAATAGAAGAAAAAGGGAGCTGAATAGGTACGCAGATTCAAGCTAAAGAGGTGTGCTAGTTCACTTCTTTTTCTTTTTCTTTTTGGGGGTGGGTATGTGTAGTGGAGCGGGGGAGAAGGAGAAGAAATTGTACAATTTGCGGTCAGGTGGTTTACCCTGTGCATGCTAGGAGGGTATGTGATGCCTCCACTAACAAAATAAAGAAAAAAAAATTACTGTGATGGTCTAAAATCCTTCAAGAAAGGTGTTCCTATTTCCCATAAACTAGTGTAGAAGTTAATGAGCATGTCCATTGCTTATTACTAAACCTTAGGACAAAGCTAACTTCACTACCTGGGGAATTTATGCCTATAAGCTTTTTGGCCTTACAAGCATACTCTTATTATAAAATTCAGAAGAAACTCTAGAGTTGGGATGTAATCATGTAAATGTACTTTACATCCGTATAATTCTGTGTTTGTTATTTCACCAATGCCTATTCTTTTACGAAACTAGAGATCACCGATCTCTTTCTCTCTCTTTCATACTTGATTTCTTGAAGGACATGAAAAAAGTAAGCTTAAATTGCTGTAAGCAATCAATAGTTAAAAGGCCACGTGAAACAACTTGGCAAGTATATGAAATTTTTAACTATCTTAGGCTCTGATATGGAGTTTTTTCTTTTCCTCGAGAACTATGGCCATAAATATGTTATTCACTTCTTGATGACTCATCACTACTGTTGAACATCTCGATTACGCCCCCAAGTTACATGAGTAAACTTGTGGGGTATGGAGAAGAGCATGGCAAAGAGAGATAATGGATTTTCATTTTAGGGGATATGTTAAGAATAGAAGGCTTAAAAGAATGAGAAATACTCCTTGTATATGTTACAGGAAATTTTTCTTTTAACAAATTTATTAACTGTTCCAAATGACCTTGATTAGCTTTTCCTACCATACACGCAATATATCCATATACATATACATAGTTCTGTAGCGGTATAGCACTGAGGAGATATTGTTGGAGAATTTATGAGAAATATCATCAAACACATTTATTTATCGAGGATATGATTTTACTTTGACTACTGTCTTATGTGGTTCGGTCATCATCATGAGCTTGAATATAAAAGGATCTTATGCAACTAATAACATAACTAAAAGGTGAGAAATATCTCTATGATTTGTGATTTTATTAGGTTGGATTGTGTTTAAAGCAATATTAATGTGTGTTTTCAAATAGTGTTGTTTTTCTTGAACCGTGCATGTTATTCCTGGTTTTAATATTGTCTGTACACGACCTAACAAACATTCTCACCAGTCTTTGAGAGGCCCTAGAGGTGGCATGATCTTCTTCAAGAAGGACCGTGTTCTGGGTGTTGATTTAGAGTCTGCCATTAACAATGCTGTTTTCCCAGGTTTGCAGGTTAGTTAAACTTTTCTTTTGCTCAGTTACCATGAATATGAGTTACTCAGCTATTTTGTTCAATGACCTGTTTCATTTTATTTATTTTTCACATTGATCCTTAAAGCAAAATTAATGTCATTGAATCATCTTGGCAGGGTGGTCCTCATAACCACACAATTGGTGGACTTGCTGTCTCCCTGAAGCATGCTCAGTCTCCTGAGTTTAAGGCTTACCAGAAGCAGGTATTACTTCACATATTCTTTATGATCTGAATATGTCACAGCTCTTATCAGAATTTTAACTTGAGCATAGTTACTTTATCTTGTAGGTGGTTTCTAATTGTAGAAGTCTTGCTTCTAAACTGCTTGCACAAGGGCATGAATTGGTTTCTGGTGGGAGTGATAATCACTTGGTTCTTGTGAATCTTCGGCCATTTGTAAGCTTCTCCTGAAATTTTCAGATTCTTGACTGTTGATGTAGGATAGATATTTTTAATGAATAGCTGCATGTCTGCATTATTAATTTATTATCTAACTAGCAAGTCTAAGCAACTTTTTAGTTGGTAGCTAGTATGTCTTGCAGATCTTAAAAGAGTTTGTGATGTATATACAATCTGTTAATGTTATTTTACTTTTTATTGAAAGAGTTTGTGATGTAATCAATTTGTTATTGTTATTTTACTATGCTCGAATCGTGAGAACCAATTATGGATGATATAATTAATAGGTTTTATCTTGGCTTCTTGTTTTTTGAACATTATTTATATTCTGGGTTGATTTCAACCTTCTACAAACAATAGTTTGGGAAGAAAAGAGGATTGTTTACATATGAACTCAATATTTGTTTTCCAATGTGAAGTGGGAACTATTTAACAAATGAGTAGGATCTAGATGTAAAGTTATCTAAGATTTGATATTGTAAATTAGGTTGATAATATCTTCCAATCTTGATGAGTTATTCTGAATCTTTTATTTCAGAATGTCAATGGTGCTCAAGTGGAGAAAATTCTTGACATTGCATCAATCACCCTCAATAAAAATTCAGTACCTGGTGAGTGTTATTCTGTGTTCATTTTTCTCTGCAGAAATATATTAGATAATCTTTTGATTCCTAACACAGTCTGTCTGGTTGGAACATCATTCATAGGTGATAAAAGTGCAATAGTGCCTGGAGGCATCCGCATTGGAACACCTGCGATGACTACCAGAGGCTTCACAGAGAAGGAATTCATTCAAGTCGCGGACTTTATTCATGAGGGTGTGAAGATTACCCAAGAAGCAAAAAAGTTGATATCGAGACCCAAGATTCAAGATTTTATACAGTTTGTAACGTCTCCAGATTTCCCTTTGAAGGATCAGGTGTTGGATTTGCAACGGAGAGTTGAAGGTTTAGCAACACAGTTCCCCTTGCCTGGTTTATGAGTGTGAGTGATATAAAGGGAGAGTTGGCACTACCAGGTGACACTGCAGATTATAGTTGGTGACTTTTTAATCAGTCCCTAATTATATGTACTAAATTTCAAATGCATTATCCTTAAGTGGATATTGAATTTTCAAGAATTTTATGAAATAGATGATTGTGATCTTGATATATGGTGAATGAAATTCAAGGGAGTTTGAATAAATTGGGGTATGTTATTACAGTATATTTCTCAACACAACTACAATTTGGTAATTTCCTATTTAATTAATTATAATTCGGAGAATAAAATTGTTGTGTTAGGGACAAAAATACTTGTAAAATTGTATACTCTCTTTGTTCCAAATTATATGATTATTATTGACTTTTGAAAGTCAATTTGAGACATTTTCAAACTAAAAAATTGAGATGACTCATTAAAAATTATGAAACAATAAAGTTTATAAGGAATAATACTTTTTAAATAGTTTACAATATTCATCATTGTATTAATTAAAATTAAAATAATTTATGTTAATTTTGAGTTTAAAAATCTTTTAACTTTAAAAAGTCAATAATGATAAAATAATATGTAACGGATGGTACGTTTTCCCTTTTATTTCATTCTTAAAAAAGAAATGCAATTTCTATAAGGTTATTGATGAGTGGATTTTATACCTAAGAATCGAGTACATTTGAGTTTAATCTTTTTGTTGGTTTTTAAGTGTTATGTGTGCTTTTCATATATTTTATGTTATTTTGTAAGCTATGACATGACATTGGCATGAAGAAGCAAGAAAAAATAATTCAGACATCTTTTGGACTAAAATATGTAAGCAAATACAAGAAGGGAATATTGCAGGACTTTTAACACCAGGTTGGATTCATGTTCTTGGCTTGAAACTTGGATTTTATTGTAAATCTACTTCTTAGCTTTTTGGAACATCTTAAATCGTCCCAATCGGAGTTCGGATGCGAGAGTTATGGCATTTTTATCAACAAAGATCAAAACTAAGAGTTGTCATGCTTGCCATTTACATAACATCCACTTGAAGCCAAATTTCGACTTTGATCCGACCAGAATCTGTCAATTCTCAAAGAATGAAAGTTGTAGATCTCGTTGATATCTTCGATTTAATAGGTGTCAAGCCACGTAACTCCTAGCGGATCAAAAGTTATGTCTGTTTTACCAAAGGACGTCGCAATAGAAAATTGATCGGCGCGGGGCGCGCCAGAAATGAACTAAGAGTAGCGCGGGGCGCATCGGACCTTCAAATTTTCTACTACTGTAGCGCGGGGCACGCCCAAATTGGCTTAGGAATAGCGCTGGCGCGCCGAACGGCAGGGAGAGAGTTGATTTGGGTGTTATGTTGTCCAAGTTGAGCTAGAATAGGATTGTTAGTTGCCTAACTTGCTAGGTTTCCATTAAGATTATAAATACTTGATTATAACTTGAATTTGAGATATTTCTTATATACTTTTGACTTGATATTCATTGAGAGCCATCTTGGGGAGATTTGGAGTTTGCATTGGAGAACATTGAAGGTAGAGATTGAAGCTTGAAGATTAGAGATTCCTCGACATAGTTTTTCTTCTTCTATTAACTCCATTATTTGTACTTATGATGCTATTTAATTTTGATCTTCTTGTTTCTATTATGATGATGAATTAATTTTCTAGGGGTACAATGGAACCTTTTGTGATGCAATAATTAAATTATATTTATTCTTACTTATTGATTTTATTGAGTTGATTATTATATTTTGTGCTTGATTAAATAATTGTTTGGCCAACAATTAACCTGATATCTCTGATGGAATTGAAAAAGAAAATCTTAGATTAGATCTGAATATAATAACGCATAAATTTGTTGATTTTTCTTAAGGATAACATAACAGTGTATGAGACGAAAGTACTTATATTTCATGCGTAACTTTATTAGGAGTTTGTGCTTAATGAATCTGTTTGAAGTGTCTTGCCATGAAAGTAACAAAATAACTGAAATATGTTTTTTTTATTAATCATTGAAAGATGCTAATAAATTGATAAGCAATCCTAGTTAGTAACTCATTGAATTAATTAAGTGGAAATAAGATAAAGAGATTATTGCAAAACAATTGGAGAAATTGTATTCCTATGTGTTTAATCATCTCGTAATCAATATTTGTCAATTTAATTAGTTCTTAATTACTTTATTTTAATCAACTTTCACAAATCAATTGGAGCGACTGTTTAAGTGGGTTAAACTGATAGAAGCTTGATGATTAGAATAATTATTAATATTTATCATTATATAAATCGGACAACAATTATAAAGTGGCATGGCATTCTTTTTTGTTATTAGTTTTTATTTTTTACTATCATTTTTAACTTTATATCAGCATTGTTAAAATTCTTAGTTAATATTTCATCTGTTCAATTTCATTTGATTTTAATCCTAGTACATTACTCTAATCTTAGAAAACAACTATATTTTTAAGATTAACACTTTAGTTTGGGACTAAACATATCAATAATACTATGGGTTACCAAAAAAAATAAATACAAAATGACGTGCATGCTTATGGTTGGTTACTATTGGACTCACTTATATATGATGAATCATTTACGAATTAAACTGACATATTAAGAGTTTTTTTTGCAAGTGAAACACTCATAAACACAGACCATTTGTAATTTAGTGCCTAGCATATTTTCACATGCTATGTACAGTAAACCCCCTATTTAGAAATACTCTACATAAGAATAACCTCTACAATATTATAAAAAAAATTGATCCCAATTTGGGCCAATTATAAATAAGAATAACCTCTAAATTGTAATATGTTATATACTTTTTAAGTCCCGTATTAAGAAACTATACCTCTATACAGTAATAATTTCATTTATATATATATATATATATATATATATATATATATATATATATATGAGAGACGATATTAATTTTAAAAGACTACATTTCCTATAAAGAACTACATTTTCTTATAAAATACTACATTTCCTATAAAATACCACATTTTCCTATAAAAGACTACTTTACATAAATATTTTTTGAATAATAATTATAGAGTTCTTATTGATATTTTTGTTAAAGTGAATATTTTTGAATGTTCGAATATCTCTATTTAGTAATACCCTCTCAATTAGAATACAAATAACTTAATCCCAAATCTATTCCTAAATAGAGGTTTTACTGTATTACTAAAAAATTTACTTATTTATCAATACATGAGATTAATAAAAAGTAAAAGAAAACTCTTATTATACATTTTAAAAAAAAATTACATTAATATTTATCCACGTAATTGACAAACAAATAATTAACCTAAACATTCATAATATATATCATTTTCAATAGATATAATACTTCTCAAGTAATTCAATAGAACACAAGTTCAAATTGTTATTTCCCCTTATACTCGATCATATAATACTTTTCAAGTAGTTTCTTTCCCTTATTGTTAATTATGTGATTCATTCATTGTACTTACATTACCCTCTATAATTAAATGTATAAATAAATCGAGTCAATTCGAGAATTGAATTGTTCAGATTTAATTCACAAAATTTATCAAGTATAAAATAAAATTTAATTAAAACTCATTTAACTACCAAGTCAAACACGATTCCGAATCAAGCCCGGACAATTTAAACTTTTCTAACAAATATGATCAAAATATCAATAGAAAATTATAATTTGAAAAAGTTCGAGTAATTTAATAAATTTTAAAATGTGCTCATATTTAACTCATTTATATTTCAAATCGAACTCGAATCGAACTTTTAGTCAAGCGAGTTCGAATCGAATCCGAACTATTTGCTCATTTTACAACCTTATCTATAATGGGGCAAAGCTTTGAATATTTGACTATTTTAACATTAATCAAACAAATTAAAATTAACTATAATATTAGAATTTCATAATTTAACCAAGAAAAGATTTCAAATGAGTATTTTTATACAACAAAGAGTATCGTTACTTGCAAAAAAAGTGAGACGAAAGTTACAAAAGTAATAATGTATTTCCAAGGCAACAATTAAGCTTTTTTTGGATTGAAAGAATGCTGCATTTGAATTGAAATAATTTTAAAATATTTATATTTAGTTTTTCGATTTTAAAATATTTCAAGTGTATATTTAGTTGTTGCTGAATGTATATTTTATCGTATACATTCATTCCATTAAAATAAATTTTAATTCATCTTTCTCCGCATAGAATAAAAAAGCAAATAAATGAAATAAAATTCATTCTATTAGAATGATTTATCCATCAAAATGATCATCAGATACACTATTTTTTTTATTTTTTCCATTCCATTCTATCAATCCAAACGTATAATTACAGTTTCAATGTGTTCTTCTATGCTAAAATAAGTTTTAAGATTAAATAATGTTGAACAATCCTTTGATCAATCAAAAGTATATAAAAATTAACTAGATGCCTACATGATTCCATACACTAATTTTACACCTTCGCTTCTGATGCAAAAGATAAAGACTTGTGAATTTTCAAATGCATATGAAATTAGCAAGTAAATTCACACAAAAGAAGAATGAAATTCACACATAAGAATAATATGCAGCAAATGGAGTAAATACTGGATGATTTTGATCTTTACTAGGAGGGAAAAAACTGCAAACATGATAAAACTTCTTACATTAGGAGAAATACTCAGAAGCCAAGCGTAACAATGGTATTTCATTGAAGATCCAACACAAAAGTTGGGGTTCTTCTTACATGTTAACTGCCTCATCACTGCATTACTTCTTCAATTTCAAATATTCAATTTCATTGACTATTATAGTTAGACAATAAACACATATTGCTACTTCAAATTTGAAGGAAGCCATGGGTAAAACAACTTCCCCCAATCGTGTTCAGTAGCTTTATATAGGCACCGTGCAAAAGGTGGCTTGTTATTCTATTAACAAACAAAGCCCCCGTGTCTAAGTATGCCATTTCCTAGGAGTGTTTAGCTCAGATCAATTGATCAATACAGTGTCAACACACAGGTATTGATGCAACCGTATCCCCACACCCATAAATTTTCATTTTGTCAAAAGACTCGTCTTTCCTAATGAATTACACATTATGAAAAAATTAAAAAAGAAAATTAAGTTTTCTAAAAGCAAAATTGAAAAATATAATAAACTAAAATTACAAAAGATTCAATCTTTAAGCTGAAGTTTGAGAATTTAAGCAAATTGGGAAATGTAGCCAGCGTATTGTGTCACAGAATAACAAATAAATATTCAGTGGATCTTCAGCCGTCGGCTTAATCTGGGCTCCAAGCGGCAGACGGGTCGCCAGTAAATAGGCGCCTGCTGTTGACTCTGAGTTAGAGCCCTTTGGCTTAATGTTTCACCTTATTGATTCAGTCATTGAAACAAACATGTAAGCTACGACAAAATACACAGATATGTATTTACCCACTAAACAATTTCACCCAATCGGAAAAATCATTCATTTACAGAGCAAATCTTGCACAAAAGCTAGTTATAAGCATCAAATCATATGCAAACTTAACAAAACAGAGATAAGAAATGAAGGGAAAAAATAACAAAGTTGATATGCTGCAGAGTAAGTGGGGCAAAGCGATGAAGCCAAAATTTGGCCTCCCACGAATTTTTGTGTGATGTGCAATAGGGGCGGTCTATATATATAGCGTGTTGTTCTGAAAACCCTAAGATGAGAGGACGTTAAATTACCTAAAAGGACAAAGGTTGCTGGGTTTATTACTTTTTGGACTAAATTGCAAATATGACCCATTCTAGTTTTAATGTTTTGTGTAAGCATTCTTAAACAAGTAATAATGTGTAAGCATCCTAATTTGAAACCTCTATTATCGTCTCTGCACCTTTTCGATGGTGAATGTTAGACCTCACAATATAGTTGGTTAACTGTGAGGTCAATCTATATTAATTAGAACTAAATGGGTTGGTTAACTATTTTTTTTTATTCGGGTTGGTTAAAGTTTGGAACCATATTTTAAAAAATAAATATATTTCTAACCCGGTTAACCATTTTTCGACCCATATTTTATTCTAAATTCAAATCAAAAATTCTTTTAACTCATATTTACATATTCAAGAAGCTCAACCACCTACCCAACTAACCCACCCAACCCACCCCCTACCCACCCCCACCCACCCCTACCCACACCCACACTCACACCCACACCCACACCCACACCCACACCCAAACCCAAACCCAAACCCAAAAAAAATAATATTATGTGATTATGTATACACCCATTATCCCTACCCCTCCCACGCCACCCAATCCCACCAAAAAAAAAACTAATATTATGTAATTATGTATACATCCCTTACCCCCCACTCAATCCCACCCCCCACCCCACTCCCCACTCCCCACCCACACCCCCACCCACACCCACACCCACACCCACACCCACACCCACACACACCAAAAAAAAAATATGTATACCCCACCCACCCCACCCCTACTTACCCCACCCACTCCACGCACCCCACCTACCCCACCTACCTACCCACTCACCCCCACCCACCTATCCCATTCTACCCCACCCACCCACCTACCCCACTCCACCCACCCCGCTTACCCACCCATCCACCCCACCCACCTACCCACCCATCCCCACCCTATTCACCCCCATCCACCCACCCACCCACCCAACACTCCCTTCCAATAAAAAATAATATTAAGCGATTATGTATACACCATCCACCCCCCACACCCCACCCACCCCACCCCACCCCCTACTCCTTACCCCCACTCATCCCACCCCACCCCACCCCACCCCACCCACCCATTCACCCAGCTACCCACCCCCACACCCTACCCCCACCTACCTACCCACTCCGCCACCCACTTATCCTACCCCCACCCCAGCCCCCCCAAAAAAATAATATTATGTGATTACGTATACATCCCTTACCCCACCCACCCACCCCCACCCCCACCTAAAAAAAATAATATTAATATTATGTGATTATGTATACACTTCTTACCCCGAACCCCCCACTCCACCCCACTCATATTAAAAATTCATTTAAAAATTCTGTTTACAAGTCAAAACATCTTAAAAATGGTTAATATAGTTTTTAACCATAACCATATGGTTTCAACCCACATAACCTATATTAAAAATGGTTAATATGGTTTTGGCTCTTAAATAGAACCATAACCATATTTTAAAAATTAAAACCAACCTATAACCATATTTTGTCAGGCCTAGTGAATGTGAATACTATTTTTCTCAATTGCATATTATGACTATAATAACCTTACTTTAAATATAGAAATAACGTGTTAGTACTTTTTTTGTTAAATTTAGCCAACATAATTCATTTTTTTAATTCACAAAAAAAATTAGAAGAAAAATTTTGTACAACTAATATATATAGGATGAAAAACTATGCACAAAAAAAAGTTTAGGAAACATTTTTGTAAAATAGATGATTAATAGGAATGTTAGATTTGCAATTTAGTCTTACTTTTTGTTAGTCACGTTAATTTTTGCCACGTCACTATTATTATTAGGAAACTGATATTTTCACATAAAAAATTGATATTTTCATATGGTCACTCTCAAATAAATAGTGAGTGGGTCTCACCTCCATGTGAGAATGACTCATGTGAAAATATTATTTTAACATGTGAAAATATCAGTTTTTTTATTATTATTATTACTAGCACGCATGCCTTCGCGAGGCAGGGGCTTATTTTTGATTTCTTATTTAATAAAGAAAAATATTATTTATAATATATAAAATTAATTAACAAATCATAATAACTCAATACAATATCATCATGTACTTTAAAAAATTAGAAACTTAATATATACACATTTGTCACAAACCACTATCAATATTATATATAATACTTTATCTATTCCAAACCATAGGGTTATTATTGATTTAAAAAAAATTAATTTAGGATATGTAAAGATGATAAAATAATACATAATAAAAGTTTGAGAATAAGAATAATTTTATAAATTAAATAAAAAAACTATATAAATATATTATTAACAAATACTACGAATTATTAATTTTAATTTTTTTGGTAGTATTTCACCATTATTATTTTAGTTTGAATAAATTCCAAATGTTGAATATAAGAAATAAAATACTGTATATATAATTGTCTTTGTTACTATAAATTGATAAAATATATTATAAAGAAAACAATGTTGAAAACAAATTACTTAGGAAGATGGTACTGTGTAAGACCCCAACTTTTATAAATACAACTTAATTTTCTTTATAAATATTATTTTAAATAGTAAGGCATTAAATTGATAAAAATTTTAAATTAAGGGATATATGTGCAAATTTTAAGAAATAAAAAGTATGTCAGGGAATATTCAGTATGTCGGAGAATATTTGTTATGTCGGAGAATATTCGGTAAAGTATGACGGCTTCGAAACAACCAATCATTGGTGGGTCCCGCTACACAATAATTGTTGAATAATTGGTGAAACTGTTAGCTTTAAATGTTAAATTACCCGGTGGTAAAGGAACAATAACATACATTATTCCACAGTAGTACGCGGTGTTATTCAGTCGCACACGATATTCCACAGTAAAACACGACATTTCATAGCATTTCATATTGTTGAATCAATAATTGTCACAGTAGCAATTGAACAATATTTCGTATTATTGAATCAATAATTGTTACAATAACAACTGCACAATATTTTATATTACTGAACCAATAATTATCACAATAGTAACTGCATATTAATTCATATTATTGAACCAATAATTGCCATAGTAACAAATGCATAGTCATTCATATTATTGAGCCAATAATTGTCACTGTAGCAAAGATAGAAATGAAAAACTACGTAATTAAAAGTCACAAGTATTAAATAGTTAGACAAACTCATTATTTGAAGAACATTGATATCTATGAAATTAATACATTAAGTCAATAATGCAGAAGATGGATAATATAATAATAATATTCAAATGCGAAACGTGTGGATAACTAATGAATGATACAAATTACAATTTTGAAATGCGAAACATGTGGATAACTAATATATGGTATAAATTAAAGATAATCTTGAAATGTGAAATGTGTGGATAACTAATAAATGGTATAAATTAAAATCTTAAAATGTGAAACGTGTGGATAACTAATATATGGTATGCATTAAAGATAATGTTGAAATGTGAAACATGTGGATAACTAATATGTGGCAGATTAAAGATAATCTTGAAATGTGAAACACGTGTGTTAGTAAAAATTGCATATTTAGATTTGATGATGATGATGATGATGATGATGTTGATGATGATATAATGTATATTTGTATCCAGTAAGTTTTGTAAAGTCCTTGAATGAAATTGATGTTGAAAGTAGTATGTCCTCAAGCCAATCACATTGGATGTAATAAATATTTACTTTGTAATCTTATTTATTTATTAATAAAAGAATTCATTTATTTAAATGCATTTATTTATCCATTTTTAATTGGTTGAATTAATTAGGATAAACCCATAGTTTTGAACCAATACTTTTAGAATCATGATTAGTTCATGCTAATGAGATCTAAAATCTAGATAGCTCAAACTAGAATGTTCTTAATCATTGGATCACTAATGTGGGGTTATTAAATTCGGATGATTAATACATACTATACTTGCTCTATTGAAGATGATGATTGATCTCATAATTATTTGTGTGAAAATAATAAAGCAAGTATGTAGATGCTTATTGGAGAATAAGTTTACTGAATGTGACTTGCTTAAAAGAACACCTAATGGAGTTTTATTTATCTGACAATAAGAGTTCCTATAGTGATAGCTAGTAATACAAGTGATCATTTGACTTGAGATCATCAAAGTATTTTGTGTATTATGAGTTATACTTTATCACATTTCTTAAGAATCTTTGGGTATATAAAAGGGTATGTTCGGGTATAATAAAGTGTGCATAGAGGTAGATGAATGATCAACAAAGGATCTACCACTTCCGGTAAAGGGAGAGAATGTTCTGTGCCATTCTATAAGTGACAACTTAAGAATCCCAGGCCAGTGTGAATGAAAATTAAAAAGGAGTTTCTAATTTATATTAACTAAAATTGTGCATTTTAGATATGATCAAATAAATAAAATTTGTCAGAAATTTAACGTTTTATATTTGATCGGGACATTGTATGGTAGAAGGATTAAATTGCACGATAACTATTTACTGAATAGGTTCTTTGTGATTAAACGTTGATTTCATATTATCCGGATAGTCATAATATTCTGAGAGGTGTCACTCATGATGTATAATAAATATATTTATTTATATTTGAATTAAAGGAGTTTAATTCATTATAAATAATATTAGAATGTTTCTAATTTATTTATTCTAATACCGGCCGGTATGATATTGAACCTAAAGTGTAAGACCCCAACTTTTATGAATAAATATTTAATTTTTTCTAAATAATATTTTGAATAGTATGGTGTTGATTTGATATAATGTTATAGTTATGGGAGATATGTAAAAATTTTACAAAGTAAGCAAGTTGTCATAAAATATTATTTTTGTCGAGAAATATTCGTACGATGGCGCAATCATTGGTGATTGGCTTGTATGCATACCCCTTTCGAATAATAATAATAATAATAAATTAAAGTCAATCCATTGACTTCTGAAGTCATGACGGCATTCTAGAAGAAGTTCGCCACCCCCGAAGTCATGACGCCATCCAAAGCTGAACTCCGACCCCGAAGACATGAGCTGAACGCCTGACCCCGAAGTTAACCGATACCGTTACGCTAATCCCTTAGCTTTTGGTTCTTTAGCTCATCATCGTACTGTTCGACCACTCAATATCTTCGGCCTAAAATCCTCCTGCATCACTTTTGAGATTTTTGGACTTTAAACGTCTCCTTTTTCTACATAAACACACATTTTCAACATAACAAAACAAAAAAACTTAAGATTAGTTACACAAAATAATATATCTTGTGATTTTTGTTAGTCGATTTCGCAATCAATAAAACATGCGCAAGTATACGCGTTCAACAAGTAATATAATGATAAGTCAAGTGTCGAACCCACGAGAAATTAATATCAAAGCTATTCAAGTACTAAAATTATATCAAAGAACTCTTATCTAAACAATTGATTTACTATAGATTATCCGGTGCAATTTTAAGTAACAAAGTAAATTGCGAGCAACGATTGATATCAAGTAAGACAAGCTAAGATCACAATTCCCACGATGCTTCGTTTAATCTCCTAACTCTCCCTTTAATTAACAAATCACTAGAATGGTTAACCGAGAATTCTAGGTATACATAATCCTTTTCCAAAGATCATGAGAATCACCTAACTAAATAAATCACTATATTCCTATGGTGAAATAACTTAGGCCAAGAGTCATTAAGATTAGATTCTCTCAATAGCTATACATAACAAATAGATATATTTATATTCGGGATAAATGCTGTTTAGGTCACTGTACTTTAGGTCAACTTATAAATGGGTCACTGAACTTTTTTTTCTTACAGTCAACTCACTGAACTTTAGTTTTCTTAAAAATCGTTACAAAAATCGTTAAATTCTTTGACTTTTAACGAAAATTGACACATATGATGTTGAGTTGGAAAAAAAGAAAGCTGATGTGGCAAAAATAATCTAACGTGGCCTTCATTACGTGGAAATTTTCCATCCTTCAGAGCAAATTCAATATTCAATAACAAACATACCAAATTTTAAAATTAGATAACAAACAAATATACACAAATTTCACTAATAATCGTTGGAGAAAGTTCAACTGAAGAAAGTTCAACACCTCGACTAAATAATTCAGTTTAACCAACAAATATTGCCAATGGGATAGAATTAGAAAATAAACGAATTCAACTTTAATACAAGAAATGACATACATGAACCTCAAATATAAACAATTACATGAAAATAAACATGAACATATGGATATATGTATTAGATAATGGATAAATTATTATAATTTGTAGAGATAATTGATCAGGGGGGTAATCGATTGAAATTGGTAGCAGCTACAGAAGACGTGGCCGAAGTAGTTTCCGACTAAATGTGACAACGGTGTAACTTCTGCTTCTCACCTTCGTACCCACGCTTAATAGATCCTTCCATCATCACTGCCGATTTCTAGATCAATCGAGCCTTCAACCTTCACGAGAACCATCAATAACACATCAATTCTCTGATCCCCTTTCTCTACTTTAAATTAAAACCCTAGGTCTTCATAATTTATCAATTCCAGTTGGTTTAAAACCCTAGATCGATAGAATTAAGTATCTTAGAATAATAGAAACCCCAAAATTGAGAAACGAGAAACGGACGAATTCGACGATTAGGACTTTGGTGTCAAGAAAATCGAAGGGTTTGACGAAGAATTCAACAGATTTAGATCTAGAGAGAGAAAGGGAGAGGAGAGAGACGATCGAGTTACCAAAATCGAGAGATTTTACTTTCATTACTAATTATTATAATTATTATCAATTATCTCCAGTAATATATCTTTCATTTTCTTTATAAAATTTTTCCTCCATTTAATTTCCACGTAATAAAAGCCACATGGGATGATATGTGTCACATAAGAATTTTTTTTACATGTATCCAGCTGATGTGTCAAATTCCGTTAAAAGTCAAAGGATTTAACGGTTTTTATATCGGTTTGTAAGAAAACTAAAATTATGTGAGTTGACTATAAGAAGAAAAAAAGTTCAGTGACCCATTTGTAAGTTGACTTAAAGTACAATGACTTAAAAAATATTCATCACATTCATATTCTATTATGCAAATTATGTATTATATTTAGGTCTGAACTCTACAATCTATTTTCCAATATCATATAAATACCCATAATAATCCCACAATAATCACTTGGCAAATTAATTAATACATGAAGCTTAAAGTATAATAACCCATTCACATGTGATACACTATAATAAAAACAAACGAAAATCGATTTAACTATACATCGGGTTTCATTGCAATCTTAGAATGGAAGTTTAGTTCATAGCTATAGAATTAAACTTCATTAACAATGTATTCAACATTTTCAGATTACACAAAGTGAATGAAAGAAATTAGAGAATGAAAACTCCTTAGAAGCAATATTCAAACTCTAATTCTTCTCTTTCAAGCATGATCTCCAAGCTTGTTGCAAGAATTGTTCTTCTCCTTCCTTTGGTTTCAAAACACTGCTAAGTTGCTGGTCAAAAACGTATGTGTCTTGTTTTCAAAAATGGAGGCTGGTAATAAGGTGGAAAGCTAACCCATTAGGTCAGCCCGCTTGCACTGCTGTTTGCCTGAAAAACTCGCACCGGCGCTGCGGCATCTAACTTTGGCCTAGTTTCGGAGCTACAGCGCCAGGGAGATAATGGAGATCAAATATTAGGCGCTGCGGTGCCCAAATATAAAGCAAATCCGGCACTGCGGCGCCGATAATGAGAAAATAACCCTTTTACCCCTTTTAAAGTTGGAAATGACTGTTTCGCCCATCTGTTGCTTCCTTCTACTATATATCAAGAAAAATACATCAAAAGCAAAGTGAAACATGCAAGGGTATACAGATTACTAAGTCTAAAAGCACCCAATTCGTAAGTATACATCTCACTCATCAATTTTATATATTAATTTTATTTATTTATTTCGAGTTACATGGGTAAATATAGTTAGTACTACTTTAATAATATATTTGGTCAATCTTATAATCATTTTCAGTCCAATGTATATAGGTCGCAATCAAAATTCGATATAAAACTTTCACAATACATAACAGAACTCCTTAATTATTTACTTTTATTTGTATCAACATCGATCGAACATTTTAGTATTTGTATAAAATTTTAGAATTTTATTAATCGAATAATATATATATATATATATATATATATATATATATATATATATATATATATATATATATATATATATATATATATATATATATATATATTGTATGACAAGCTCCATACCATAGTATACAAGCACATAAAGACCAAATCATAAAAAGTTTTTTTTAACGAGTACAAACTGATTTACTATTTATCAAAAAATAAATACTTCACTTTTAAAATTTAAGTTTTCTTACAAGTATTTTTATGCAAAAATATGAATGAAGTAAATAATTGAGCCCTTAGGTTTCAGTACTTCGAAAAATAGCCTCAAGGTCACATGTACAATCCCTACTCATGGGTACTTCTACTTATCATGCACAACAGGCCGGCCTGGCCTGGTCTGGACTGGGCCTGCCAGGCCTTGGGCTTTGACCAGGCCAGGCCAGACCGTTGAGTTTTGGCCTTCAGGCCAAGCCAAGCCAGGCCAGGCCTTGGTCGTTGGGCTGTGGCCTGGCTAGGCCTGTAGGCCAGGCCAGGCCAGACCCAAGGCCAGGCCCAGCCCAAGGCCTTGACTGGTCTGGTCCATTTTTTTAATGTTACATATTAAATATTAAAAATATAAATAATAAAATATAAATTAATAAATTTTGTAAAATATTAATATTGTAGATTACTTAAATACTGTAGATTACACTTTTATTTTTTGAGTATAAAGTTAGTTTCGATTTTATTTTCTTATAGTACGTACTAGGATCGGTTGGACATATATTTTGTGAAGTTTAAATACACATATATATTTTCATTTATGATCATTAAACTCTTACATGGTTATATCATTAAACTCTTATATGGTTATATCTAATTACTTTATGAAATTTTTATTTAAATTGGTACAACAAAATACCTAAAAAATAACTAAAATCATAAATCCCCCCCCAAGAATTTAGCATATCCAAATCAATGAAGAACTTGAGTATTTACAAGAAACTACCTTATTATTAATATTTAATATTAAAAATTAGTTTATTGATGTATTAATTAATGTTAATATTTAACATTAAAGTAACAAAGAATATTAATAAAATTTTATTGTTAAATATTAGTACTTTAGTATTTACAATAAATTAACTTATTATTAATTTAATCAACTAAGTAACTAACTTATTATTAATATTAAATATATTAACTAGTTATATTCATTGAAGATGTATATTAATTAAATGTATCAACAAGAAAACAAGAATGAATAATTAAAATTTTAAATTTTATTGATGTATTAATTAAAACTAATGTATTATAATTTATAAATTACAATAATGAATAAGTAAAAATTTATACTTTATTGTAGAATAATTATAAATTTAAAGTTCAAAAATTATAAATAATTGGATAAAAAATCATGTAAGGTCTCAGGCCAGGCCAGGCCTCATGCCAAGCCAGACCAGGCCTAGCCAGGCCAGGCCAGACCCCAGGCAAGGCCCAAGGCCAGGCCAGGCCAGGCCAGATTTTTGTCTAAAAAAGCAGCCTTTTCAAGCTTTCCAGACCAGGCCTGATCGGGCCAGGCCTTGACCGGGCCGGACTTTGACCAGGCCGGACTTTGACCAGGCCAGGCCAAGGCCAGGCCGTAGGCCTCGGCCCTTTTGTGCACCCCTACTTATCCTTATCAAAATAATGAAAAATATGTACAAGTTGAAAGGTAACAAATAAGAAGCGAAGTGAGATGTGACCACATTGATAAATTTTGAAAGGTAAAAGTTACGTGCAAGATAATGGTATATATCTTCATGAGTAGGGATGATTAATAAATTTGTGTCCATCAGTCCATAGTATGGTATATATCTTCATGTAAGGTTTCTTTTCTTCAGTGATAACAGTGCTGAATCGGTGAGAAGTCTGTCGACCAAGACTGATCTAATTAAGAGCCTTTTAGGCTACTCGTATAGTAAAAGAATGTGCAGAATGTTTTAAATATTATAATATGTCGATCCAGCACATATGCTGGCTTCCCTAATGAACAACAATCCAGTGTGGTACTGGGTTTATTGAACAAAATTCTAAGACTCCTTTCATATGAATTTTTCCATTTGTACCAGAGTTTATCTTTATCTTTATCTAAACGTAAAGTTTATCCAGTGTGTTCTTGAATGAATATTTTTCAGGTGAATTATAGTATTCAATTGGTAGACTCTGCTAATTAGTCTTTTCAATATTTCTACTCTAAAACAAAATCTAAACCTGAGTTCTCCATCAGGGAAGATTCATTTTTGTCAAGGCTTCCGGTTTCTATTATAGAGTCCTGGTATATATCAACTCTATGACAGACTTGATTGGAAAAGAGTTGAAAAGTTTCTCCAAGCCCGAAGAGGTGGTGTTAACGCCAAGATCTTTGATGACGTCCCAATCACGTAAGACGCCCTAATCCTGCACAGAAAACACGATCAACACCAAAAGCTTGACGGCTGGACCGTCGGGGGATAGCTCCGGCGTGAGAGTCAATACCGGTGTTCAAGGTTTAACAATGGAGGGTATAAAAAATCTCTAGTGTGTTCAGCTAGATAGAAAGTGTATGCGTACCTTTTGTTAGGAGACCCCCTTGCTAGGTTATACTCTCGTGCCCGGTTTTTTGTGCCACCAACCATGATCTGACACCCCCTCCCAGTCACCTCTTGTCCCAGCCGACTGCATGCAGGTTATCACCTTTTTTCCACTGTTCCTGCCGCCGGCCGGATAAGATCCCATCCACATTAATGATCTGCAGGCGCTTGGTCAACTGCCCTCCTCCTTTCATCATTACCAGCCAAAGTCTTAGATATTAAAAGATCTTATGGGCCGGCCACTTGACCCAACCCATTATTAATGGGATACAATAAAGGTAATATAAATGTTAGGCCCAATGACTATAAGACTTAGTGATAAAGGTCCACTAGGCTAATTAAACGGATGGGCCCAATTGGTCAGGCCCAATGAAAGAAATATCATGCCCCAACATTGCCCCCTAGTCTTTTATTAAACAGGATGTTTAGTGGAAGACTGACTGTAAATAGCGCGAGTCCACAGGAAGAAAGAGCCCACTGAGCGCCAGCCTACCTTGGATAACCCACCAAAGCCAAAATCGGACGTTACCCTTTCCTCTCCCTCATCATTATCCCCAATTAATGCGCCGCCCTTGGCCCTCGTGCAAATTTTGAAAAAATCACTCGCTATAAAAGCCGTTGCCCACTCTCCTTGGAGGGTTCCCTGCTATTTTGGATTCATAAGAGCTTATTGTCTTCTCCTCCTCAAATTTCTTCATTTTCTCTGCAAATTCTCAACAATGGCATCCCAAAACCCCGATACAAGTTCTCCCCTTCGTGTCACCCCCATCTCCACCGTGACCCCTCACTCCAATCCTGACAAAGAGGTTCCGGGCTCAAACCCCCAAGTCGGTGCCGCGAGTAAGGAAGCTCCGCCCATGGAATCACTTCCCAACCCATCTGATTTTTTCCAAAACGAGGAAGACTTTCCTCACGCCAACACCCCTTCCACCGTCAATGAAACTGAGCTCTGCAACATTAGAGCTCGCTATCAAATACCGGATACCCACAGGGTACGGATAGCGGCCCCTCACGAAAGGATGTACCAGCGTCCCAACGGCTGGATCGCCGTTCCGGCAACTTTTCTGGAGAAGGGGGTGAGGTTCCCCCTTCATGCCTTCTTGATCACCCTCCTAGGGTTTGTTGGAGTGGGGTTCGCCCAATTGGTGCCGAACTCGTACATCCACATACTGGCTTACATAGCCTTCTGCTACGAGATAGGAGTTCCTCCTGCTGTGGATTCCTTCTTTACCCTCTTCTCGGTGGGGAAATCTCGGGAGAAAGGCTTCAAGGTGCTAAGTAAGATAGCCCCCAAGCCCAATGCCAGGATCGAGAAGCGGTCTCTAATGGACACTCCTTCGAGCAACCGAGGATGGCATAATAAATGGTTCTTCGTCAACGGGCCCGAAATCTCCTCTGTTCCTGACTGGACCACTTCTGATCGCGTCTCTGCAGACTTCAGAGACATATCCGAGGAGCGTATAAGAGAAATGACGCGCATCATAGAGAAGATACCCCTGAAGGAGTGGAGCTTCGGCCTCTTGGGCAAACAAGCCTGGTTGTATGACCACAAGTTGTCTCTCATCAAGCCGACTTCGACCGATCGGAAGGACTTGGATAGGTACCTTTCTGGCAAGCCTTCATCCCCTTCCATCGAAGTTCCCCAAGAAGAACTTCCGGCCTCGGAGGCCCAGGATGCAGAGGTCTTCCGCGGATCAGAACCTGCTGAGGAGCCTAGCCGACCTCGACAGAAGAAGAGGGCGGTTCGGAAAGTCCGGTCAAATCCTCAAGGAACTCAATCAACTTCTACAGCGAGTTTGATTGACTTGCCTGCGACCGAGCGAATGCAGGCTCTCCGGATTAAGAAAAGGAGGACCCACGTGACTCCTCTGTCTACCGATGAGCTTCGAGTTCCTCGTCCTGCTGCAGTTGAGCCTCCCCCCGCCATCCCCGTGGAGATCCATGTTTCAGAAGATGAGCTCGAAAACCTGAATGAGTCTCCTCTTCTGTCTCGTAAAAGGAAGCAGTCTTCCGAGGATCAACCAGCACCGCCCCCGGAACCATCAGTGCCTTCTCCGCTGAGACCCTCTTCCTCCACCTTCCGGCGAGAAGCTGCGTCTTCTCCCACTGTATGGCCGGATTTTAACGAGAACTTTCCTTTTTAGCTGTTCGACTCCTTTGTTCGGGAGACCGATGACCATCGGTTCGGAAACAGTTCGATCAGGGATTTGATCGAAGAGGGCATGAGTTACCAGGCTAAGGTGAGTTGGTTCAATCGAAATATTTAGGAATCATCTGTTTCTTCTACTAATTCACTTTAAATGTCCGCAGGCAAATGCTGTCTTCGGGAGACTTCTTCCCCGATACAGAGAGTCTGAAGCCGAAGAAGATGCGGCCAGGCGAGAGATGGCTACTATGACTTCTGCTCTGGAGAGGGAGAGAAGGGCTCATGGTATCACTATCTTCAATAAAGAAGGCCTTCAGAAGGACTTAAATAAGTTGAAAGAACAGTTGGAGACATCCGAGGCCACCCATCAGCTGACCGTTACTACGAACATAGACCTGGTTCGTCGGAATGAGGTTCTTGTTGGGAAGAACGAGATGATGGTGAAGACCAATAAGAGCTTGGCTATACAAGTATATGACCTTGAGGCCAGGGATCTGAGACATCTGAAGGAGCGGGCAAAACTCGAAGAGGAGCTCCGCGAACTTCGGGCTCTGAGAGACTTGGGTCCTCCTCTAACCGGAGATCTTCGGAGGGAAATCCAACAAGAATACCGAAAATCTGCCGAGTTGAACGAGGAGATCATCCAGATGTTCTCGGATGGATACGACGAATGCCGAAGCAAAGACAAGGCAAGACTTATCGCTGCCAAGGTTGAACCGACCATCCTGGACTCTTCGGAAGACGAAGCCGATCTCTGAAGATGGTTTTCTTTCCCTTAGCTGTAGGATTTTTGTAAAGCTTCTATCGTTTTGTAAACATCATTATGTAAATAAAATATCAGTATTATCAGTACCATCCTTTATGACTTCGGTTTTTTCACTGTTTACCAACACTTCAATATGGATTTAATTTGAAAAATGTACAAGCTCCTCCGTGGGCCTAACTTTAAACTGTTAATTAACAACTAAGCAAGTCGTATAACAGATAAGACGAAGCTAAATAACATGGCCTTCCGAACTCAACACTTAGAAAGATTTAGGCAATAATAACAAAGTAAAGGAATACTTATTCGTTACCGAAGTGTGAGGTAGGTGTCGCGAGGGATCGGACGAAGTCTGAATGACGATACTTGCCTACCCCGAAGGGCCTGATAAGGTTCTTAGGATCACCTGCCGATGAGGCTATCATCGAATGGTCGACGAGTCCGTCCGAGCCTCCTTACACCGGTGACCATTGATTTTACCACCCTTGGTAAAAAACAATATAGGATCCAGGATTTGACTACCACGCGGGGTACCAAATAGATTGGCTGCCATCGAATGGCCAGCGAGTCCTACCATACCTCCTTACTTCGGTGACCATTGATTTTACCACCCTTGGTAAAAAATAATATAGGATCCAGGATTTGACTACCACACGGGGTATCAAATAAATTGGCTGCCATCGAATGGCCAGTGAGTCCTACCATACCTCCTTACTTCGGTGACCATTGATTTTACCACCCTTGGTAAAAAACAATATAGGATCCGGGATTTGACTACCACACGGGGTATCAAATAGATTGGCTGCCATCGAATGGCCAGCGAGTCCTACCATACCTCCTTACTCCACTGTGACATTAGGACAAATGCGAAGATCAGTTGTGAAAAAAGTGACTTTTTATTGATGATGAACGGTTATGTACAGACTCCCAGTGGACTGACTTGATTTCTATTGAAAGTACTTTCGGAGCCTGCCTGCGTGCCATGTGTTCTGAATTTCGGATCCATCCAAAGCCTTCAGTCGATATGTCCCGGGCTTCGGTGCTTCGGCCACTTCATACGGTCCTTCCCAGTTCGGCATCAACTTCCCAGTGTTCTGCGGTGTAGACGCTTCGGCCTCTCTGAGAACGAGGTCTCCCACCTCAAATCTTCGGAGCTTTACCCCTTTGTTGTAGTGCTTGGCGACTCTTCTCTGGTAGGCTGCTAACTTGATCATAGCCACTTCTCTGACTTCCTCTAGCAGGTCCAAGTTGGCCTTTAGTCCCTCGTCATTGTAGATCTCACTGAACTGACTAACTCGAAGACTTGGAGATCCAATCTCAACTGGGACTAAGGCATCAGTGCCGTAGGCCAATCTGAAAGGCGAGTCCCCTGTTGTTGTCCTCGGCGTAGTCCTATAAGCCCACAATACGCTGAGCAGCTCTTCCGGCCATCTTCCTTTGGCTTCGTCCAATCTGCGCTTGATCCCGTTTAGAAGTGTTCTGTTAGTCACTTCGATCTGCCCATTTGATTGCGGATGAGCCACCGAAGTCTTCCTGTGCTGGACTCCCAGTTCCTTCAGAAAGCCTTCAAATTTTGATCCCACAAACTGACGTCTGTTGTCTGATATCACCACTTGAGGGATCCCGAAGCGAAACACTACGAATTCCTTTATAAATTTCAGACACTCCTGTTCCGTTATCAGCCGAAGTGGTTTCGCCTCGACCCATTTGGTCATATAATCAATAGCGACGATGACGAAGCTGACCTACCCCTTAGCCTTCGGTAACGGACCCAGTATATCAACCCCCCAGACAGCGAAGGGTATAGGAGATAGAATCGAGTATAGCTCTTCCGGTGGCTGATGCGGGATCGGACTGTTGAGCTGACATTTATCACATTTTTTCACGTATTCCGTGGCCTCCTTGAAGATCGTTGGCCAGTAGTACCCCTGCCGAAGAACTTTGTATGCCAGCGACTTAGCCGCCATGTGATCACCGCAGATGCCCTCATGAACTTCCCGAAGGGCGTACTCTGCTTCGGACGGGACCAGACATTTCAATAATGGTGACGAAAATGCCCTCCGATAAAGATCCCCGTCAATAAGAACGAAGTTGGCACTTTTGTATTTGACCTTTTTTGCTAACATCTGATCCGAAGGAAGGACGTCATCTGCCAAATAATTGATGTAGGGAGTCATCCAGCAGTCAGGTCGCTCGATACACATCACTGAGTCATGTTGAACACTCGGCTGCTGTAAGACCTCCAGATAGACTGACCCATTGAAAACGACAGCATCTGTAGTGGCCAACTTTGATAAGGCATCGGCAATAGAATTATCGTTACGCTCTATGCCTTGAAATTCGTGAAAAGCAAAGTATCGGAGTCTGTCTTTCAACTCTGCCAAATACCTGATCATCCTCGTCCCCCGAGCTTCATATTCTCCTGATAACTGCTTGACGACCAACTGAGAGTCACTATAAATAACCAACTTCTGGACTTCTAGGCTCTTCGCCAGCCGAACCCCAGCTAGAACGGCTTCATACTCGGCCTCGTTGTCAGTCGCCTTAAACCCGAATCTAATGGCTTGTTGTACCTTGAACCCCTCCGGACTGGTCAGAATAATCCCTGCTCCACTGACATTTACTGTGGAAGACCCATCTACATACAGTGTCCATGCATTCTGACCGTGCTGAAGAAGTGTAACAGTTCGGTCAGATGCCCCCGTTTCCGGTAACTCGGCATCTGCCTCGGTGAAGGAACATTCTACCACAAAGTCGGCCAAAGCTTGTCCCTTGATAGCTGTTCGGGGATGGTATTCGAGGAAAAATTGGGACAATTCCATGGTCCATGCTGCCAATCTCCCCGAAACCTCCGGCTTACCCATTACCTTTTTTAGTGGTTGATCTGTGTAGACGATCAGGAGCCTACCCTGAAAGTATTGACGAAGCTTTCGGCTAGCAATTACTAAAGCAAAGGCAATCTTTTCAATATTTGAATACCTGGTTTCGGCGTCTCGTAGGACGTGACTGACGTAATAGACCGGGTGCTGCTTTCCACTGATCTCCCGAATCAACACCGCTCCAACGGCTAAGGGACTCGCTGCAAGGTAGAGATATAAGGTTTCTTTCGGAGTGGGTTTTACCAATAGGGGAGCAGAGGACAGATAGGTCTTTATGCCTTGGAAGGCTTCTTCACAGGGTGAGGTCCATTGGAAAGTTTTAGCATTCTTCAGCCCCTTCAGTGTGTCGAAGAATGGTAGACACCTCTCTGCGGATTTGGACATGAACCTCCTCAGAGCTGCAATCCTACCGGTCAGACGTTGGACGTCTTTAAATGACTGAGGAGTCTTCATGTCAAGGACGGCCTGAATTTTCTCCGGATTAGCTTCGATGCCCCTCTGACTGACCAGATACCCCAAGAACTTTCCCGCACCGAGGCCGAAGGTACATTTTGCGGGATTAAGCCTCAATTTGTGATGTCGGACAGTCTGAAAACATTCCTCCAGATCATCCAAATGTTTCTGAACCTGCACGCTTTTAACGATCATGTCGTCCACATAAACCTCCATATTCTTTCCCAGCTGCTTGTGGAAGATAAAATTCATTATTCTTTGGTAGGTTGCTCCAGCATTTATAAGGCCAAAGGTCATCTTCTTATAGGCGTATACCGAACGGTGTGTAATGAATGCTGTCTTCGGGATATCTTCCCTACACATAGATATTTGATGATAACCTGAAAAAGCATCCATAAAGCTTAGTAGAGCATAACCTGAAGTTGCATCAACAAGTTGATCAATATGGGGTAAAGGATAAAAGTCCTTCGGGCAAGCTTTATTTAGGTCGGTGTAATCAATGCAAACTCGCCATTTCTGGTTCTGCTTCCGCACCAATACTACATTGGCCATCCACTGTGGGTAGTCGATCTCAAAAATAAAATCAGCAGCCAACAGCTTGGCGATCTCTTCGTCAATTATCTTCTGTCGCTCGGGTGCGAATATCCGTCTCTTTTGCCGAACAGGCTTCTTCGAGGGATCTACCTCCAATCGGTGCTCAGCAACCTTTCTGCTAATCCCAGGCATGTCCTTTGGTTCCCATGCAAAAATGTCCGCATAGCTGCGAAGGAGTTCCATAAGATTTGTCCGAAGAGGCTCTGGTAGACCCAAACCAATTTTCACTGTCTTGTCCGCCTTCCCGAGGATCAACTCAATCTCCTCTGTCTCCCCCGCAGGTGTTACCAATGGCTCGGAACTGCTTTCAGTGAAGGGCTCAATCTCGATTGCCATGGTTTGTTTCTGTTTGCTAACCCCTACTCCGGAAGAGATGCACGCATTCCGATAACAGCGTCGGGCTAGATCCAAATCCCCAGCCACCTCTCCGACTCCGTGCGCTGTAGGGAACTTGATTTTGAAATGGGGGATGGAAGTCACGACTTGGAGAGCCGTCAGGGTAGGTCTTCCCAGTATGGCGTTGTAAGCCGAATCTACATGCACAACATAGAATTTACACATTATTTCTGCCTGCTGAGGGGCTGTGCCGAAGACCACTGGGAGTTCGATAGTGCCTGCAACTTTGACCGGATCGTTGCTGAAACCATATAGAGGAGCCTCCTGCCCAACTTCCATCTTTCGCCCTTCAAGATGCATTCTTTGATATGCGTGGGCGTACAGAATATCCACTGAAGACCCGTTATCTATCATCATACGCTTCATGTCTACTGAGCCCACTTGCGCGGTGATCACTAACGCTCCTTCATGTGGATCAATGGGCTCCAAAGGATAGTCCGCGTCTGTAAAAGATATAATAGTTCCGGGAAATGGTCTATCCATCTTTGGAGAGGCACCTGATATGGACATAATCGAATCCAGATACCCCCTTCTCTTTCTTCCTACCAATTTCCCCGACGTTCCCCCTGTTATTACGTCGATGACATGCCTTGGTGGCGGGTTCGGGACGGGCTGCACAGGAGGATCCGTTTGAACTGTCTGAACGGTGCGGTCGGCGCCTTGGTGACTCTTTTCGGCCACATATTGGACTAACAGACCGTTCTGGATCTTTCTTTCCACAAAATCCTTCAGATTACAACACTCATTGGTGCCATGGCCTGCGGCTTGATGGTAGTTACAATATTTTCGAGGGTTGCCCTGCCCGGTCCTATAGTTGTCCCTCGGTGGCTCAAAGAACGGCTGGTTCCGGATTTGGTCTAGAATCACCGATCTGTCTGTGTTCAGTTTGGTATAAACCTTATTCACCTTCGGGGCGGAAGCAGGCGGACGAGTATCTCCTTGTCGCCACGAGTTGTTGAACTTCTTGGAACGACTCTCCGATCTATCATTGTACCCCCCAGTCTTCTTCGGATCATCCCGGGTTTTAGGGGCATCTGCCTCTTTCATCTGTTCCGTAGAGGAACGCTTCAAGCTACTCATAGCCTCTTCCACAACGATATAACCTTCTGCCTTATCGAATGCCTCTGCCAGGCTCTTCGGGTGATTGAACATCAACTTCTTCACCAGCTTCTCCGACTTTACTAGGTCCAGACCGTTCTGAAACAAACCCACGGCTTGGAGATCGTTCAAATCTGACACCTGGCCAACGGCTTCTCGGAACCTCTTCACATACTGACCCAAAGACTCATCGGTGTACTGCCTGACCTGCGCCAAAGAGCCCGTGGGCTTCCCCATCCTTCGGTTACTCCCAAAACGAGCATGGAACTTATCGCAGAGTTCGGACCATGAGGAAATTGAATCTGCCGGTAAATTCCCCATCCACTGCCTCGCGTCCTTTCTCAACGTCGTAACAAACATGTGGCATTTAGCAGCGTCAGCGAAATCGTAGTAGTCCATCAACCGGTCAAATGCTTGGCTATGGTCGTAAGGATCTCCCGAACCATCGTAACTTTCCATGTGAGGCAACTTCTTAGAGGTGTCCGCCTTCTCCTTAAGAATGTTCGAGGAAAACGGGGATGCTTTCTTTCCCGGAGCATTCTTCACCTGCTGGACCTCGGCCAACTGCTTCTGGAGTGCCTTCAGTTCTTTTACGAGGTACTCTACTCCTTCCGGCTGTGACGACACTTCCTTCTCCGACGACTCTCTCTTTCTTGGAGTAGGTCGGTCGTTGATCATAATACCCCCAACCTTCGAAGGACTTTCGCGATGACGGTCTTCTGAGCGAAGTACCCGACTTTCGGGTGTACGTCCCCCAGATCTGCTTCGCCTCTGGGTCCGATGACTGTGGTGGGAGTGTGTGACAATGAGTGCCCTTTTCATGCTCTCTAGAGTTCGTTCTCTGGATCGGCCTTTCCTACCACTTCGGGTCTGCCCTGTAGGGACGTCACGACGGAGTGCTTCCTTCGATCTTCGAGGAGTAGGGCTCCTCGATCTTTCTCTCTCCCGATGTTGGCTTTGAAACCCACGTTCTGACTGAACCGGCTCCTTCCCGCTGCGATGCACACGCCTTTCAGACTGGACATAACTCGATGCTTCATCCCTCAACTCTTCCATCCGGGACATCTGCTCGGCTATATCCTGCCTCTGCTTCATGAGTGACTCCATGGCCCTATCTGCCTCTTCCGCCATCTTAGCCAATCGGGAGGTCTTCTCGTCGTGGTCTAGCTGTTTCCGGCCGCGACCGGATTCTTTATCCGTCGTGAAGATTAACTTTCTCTTAGCTTTGCCCACGGCTCTTGGACGAGAGTTTCCATGTGACCGCTTGGAGGCTGTGCTAGCATGAGCACTTAGTGTGGGCCCCAAACGATCTCTGACAGAAACTCGTGGTGGCGAGTCACCAACAGTCATCGGTTGTCCTTCAGGCGTGTCTGCTCTGCTCTTCCCCATCCTGAGAGCGTGGAACAAATAAATGTTTGTGATTGAAAGCTCTGGAACACTAGAACTCACCCCTCCTTCTAGCGCCAATGTTAACGCCAAGATCTTTGATGACGTCCCAATCACGTAAGACGCCCTAATCCTGCACAGAAAACACGATCAACACCAAAAGCTTGACGGCTGGACCGTCGGGGGATAGCTCCGGCGTGAGAGTCAATACCGGTGTTCAAGGTTTAACAATGGAGGGTATAAAAAATCTCTAGTGTGTTCAGCTAGATAGAAAGTGTATGCGTACCTTTTGTTAGGAGACCCCCTTGCTAGGTTATACTCTCGTGCCCGGTTTTTTGTGCCACCAACCATGATCTGACACCCCCTCCCAGTCACCTCTTGTCCCAGCCGACTGCATGCAGGTTATCACCTTTTTTCCACTGTTCCTGCCGCCGGCCGGATAAGATCCCATCCACATTAATGATCTGCAGGCGCTTGGTCAACTGCCCTCCTCCTTTCATCATTACCAGTCAAAGTCTTAGATATTAAAAGATCTTATGGGCCGGCCACTTGACCCAGCCCATTATTAATGGGATACAATAAAGGTAATATAAATGTTAGGCCCAATGACTATAAGACTTAGTGATAAATGTCCACTAGGCTAATTAAACGGATGAGCCCAATTGGTCAGGCCCAATGAAAGAAATATCATGCCCCAACAGGTGGGCTTTCTAATTGTATTTTTTTTCTTTAAATTCGCTGAAGAATCTTTTGTGATAAATCATCTATTAAATTGTTACCTGTTCTAATTATGTTGCTTGGGCTCTCATGGTCAGGTCATGATAATCTTCAGTGCACATGGAGTACCAGTCACTTAAGTCGAAAATGGAGGTGATCCTTACTGAGATCAGATGGAAGAATGCATTTTTACTAGATAATGAAAGAATTGAAATCAAGAGGAAATAACAACAATCATACTCTGGCCTATCTATCAGGTTTGTTGTTAAATCTAAGTTATCAATTCCCAAGTCTCATTAGAATTAGATATCTAGAGAGAAAAGTAAAACCTAAGCTAAGGCTTTTTTAAATTTGTAATGCTTACAAATTATTTTTTTATGCTAGAGCCGAATTGGGCTTGTGCAATGGTTGAAGCCCTACACTGATGAAGTTCTTTTGAGCTTGGTCGAAATGGCGTGAAAAGTCACCTAGCCGTTCCAGTAAGGTATATATGTTACAAAATATCAAGTTTTTTACTGCGTTTCACTTGCATTAATTCATATTAAATCCCTAATTTGTAAGAACTGGATGATTTCTACCTCTTTGATGATGGGCTTAAATTTTTAATATATTTCCGCATTTGGCGGAGTGTATTATTTTTATAATTTGATGTTCGATTGAATCTTTTTCTCTTGTTTGGTTTTCCTCCCATTTTCAGGATTCACTTTGAGATGAATTGCATGTTTTATTGATTGCAACTGTAAGAGATCCATGATTATGACAATGTTTTATATGATGTGTATAGCCTTGCTACATGTTGGGGTTAATGTTGATTACAAAGATTTTAGATGACTTTGTTAAAGACTGTCAGCTGAATTGAAGGACAGATTGATGAGATCTGTTGGCTATTTTTGTACAAAGGTTATGCTTGCATTCTAGCAAAAATTACCTGTTTGCTTATTTACTTGTACATATTTATCTTGAAGAGGAAAAACTATCAGAACAAGAAACTTAATGGACATCAAGTTGTACTTCAATACGTGAGTTCCTTTGTTGTTCAGTATATTCAAGAAAAGTTTGTCTTATTTGGAGTGCTTCATAATTCCTTCTCTTAAAGTTGTGAAAATAATACGTTTGAAGATAATATGATTGTTGAGTGTCTTTAGCATGTGTGACAAGGAAATTAATTTAGTGAAATTTCTTTTTGGCCTGGGTGCAAAGATTAACTGTTGATTGATATGATCATGATCATTGGTGTTACAGTTGTTACAATCTTGATGGTGAATTTTTAAATTGGAGAAGATAGTAGACATTATAATATATTTGACTCTTCTAATGAATTCCTCATTTCTCTGCAATTATTTGTTGAAAACTTATATATATTATCTACCATATGATTTTAAACCTCTAATTATTATTGTTAAAAGTTAAGGATAATTTATTTTTCGTTATCTTAGTACATGATACTCTTTACTGGCTATTTGAGCTCACCTTTTTATTTCATAATTCATTTCAGGAAATGATATATCCTTATGGTATCGATTTTGACTTAGATTTGACTCATTTTTACCGATTGTTTTTCTTAGGAGTTACTTTATATTGATTTCAAGATCACCCACATATCCTAGATTCATATCTAGGGCTAAGGAGATCCCACCTTTTGGCCGACGAGAAATTCTTACAAATAGAATTAATCCTTATAGCCAATCTGAGATATATTGTCGACTAAATTCCAATTACGTCATTGTCTAGATCTATAAGATCTTAGATCTACAAATTTCATTTCTTAGACTCTAAATTCTTTCAATAGATCTCGTCAATACGTAATAGTCACTCGCGATATTATTGTTGGTTGTGCGCTCTACGGGTTAGGGTCTACGGGAGCCCTTTTCCTAGATTCTGAATTACGCTTTTGAATCTAGATGTATTGGTTGTTGTGATTCTGAATCATGTTAGCCTAGGAATGAAGTCAAGGCCTTTAAACATCGTGTTTAATGGGCATTGATGAAAATATTCCTACGTTGGACATAGTTGGTGGTTGTAATGTATTTTATTCGTCGATTGTAAATGTAAATTCAGGCTTTAAAACGATATCGAGGGTTCTGATGTGATAACAATATGTAACTGCAAGTGCATAGTGTTAAATTGAAGAATTGACAAGTACATGTCGAACCAAATAGACTAGATTAATTTAATGTATCCTTAATATCTATTTTAGGCGAATTAGAAATAAATATTGAAAATCGATTAACTATAATTAAACTAACTAATAATAAGAAAGCAATATAGGAATCTGAATTCATTAAACAATAAATATAACAAATAATTCAATTTCTTCTATTTTTATAACTTAACTATGATTTTGATCTACCTTCTCTTTAATTTAGTAATTTTACAATTAACGTGGGCAACATAGACTATGAAAATTTAAGGATTAACTATAACCCATCAAAACTTTTTCGAATAAGCATGAATTATGAAAAACTCATATATTAACAATAAACTATCAAAACCTCTTAATTAATTTAAAATCACATAAAAACTATAAAACGAAAGTATTTTAATATTGAAACATGAAGGCGAAATCAATTAAACATAAAAGCATAAATAATAGAAGAGATAAAAAAATATTATCATGAATAATTATTTAATTTTATTTTAATATTAGATTAAAGAAATTAACTAGACATGTAAATAAATAAACTAACTAAAATAAAGAAGAGAAAACGGTTAAAAATAAATAAGAAAGCTCCCTTTATTAACGATTAATCTACAACAAGCTTACAATGAAGAAGTAATTTAATCTACTCCTACTTCTAACCTAAACATATACAATACATCCCCTCCCGCTAAAATAAGATACCTATTTATAGGCACCAATGAATTGTAACCTAATACTAATACATTGGACTTGGTCTCTTTTGTTCCCTTTTATATATCCTATTCTTTCCTTCTTAACAACAATTTCTACATGGTAATCTGTCGAGAGTCATTTTATATCTTTAAAAGCTGGAACAATTATTTTTTCCTTAATTCACCACGATAAATAAGGTAAATCTAACCAAATAAAATGTATTAGTTAAATAAAATAAACATATAAAATAATAAATATGAGAATATTAAAATGTATGAATTATGTGTCTATCAGGTTCCATCCCTTGAAAATTGGATTTAAAGTCCCGTGATAGTGGATTTCATTATTGCAAGATGCTTGAAGCTATTTAGATGGCTTACATGCCTATGGGTACCTCCAACTCTATATGTGATGCTTGATTTTATATTTCGACAATGCAAAATGATTTTCGAGCGAGATGACAAAGATTTTGTAAAATTGAATCTGTGACGCCCCCAAAATAGGTATACAACACCCATTTTGAGCCGTCAAAATACATGGTACAGAAACAACTATAACTTCATTAATACAACATAAAAACTGTGAGTTTAAATACAAATATTGCCATCTAGACAATATCCACACTCAAATAAGTCCTCATTACAATTATTGATATATTATTTTATAAAAATGGTGAGGACTACTAAAACGACTTTCTAGAACCTTCATTCCATACCCCGAATAGTACTCGCTACATTCTCGCCTCCTGAGAAGAAAAATGGAACAAAAAAGAAAAGGGTGAGCTCAACTAGCCCAGTAAAGAATATTATGACTAAGATAATATAGAACAAATTATCGTTAGTCTTCAACAGGAAAAAATTTAATAGAATATAATAGACAACAAATTTTAAATCAATATTCGCAGCGGAAACAATAATTCATAGAAGAGTTACGTAGAGAATGAAATCTACTATTATCTATGAATTTAAAAGTCCATCATCAATATTTTATTCCTGTAACATAAATCAATATATATCTGGAATCAAATATTCATCTTTGCACTACAGACCAAAGATATTCACTAGTTGGTCATGTTCATCTAAACACCTGTTCATCTTTGCACTACGGGCCAACGATATTCATCAGAAATCATTAATCTTTGCACTACAGGCCAAATATATTCAATTATATCATCATTTAGGACTGAGGATGATGAAAAATATTTTAAAAAAAACGAATCCAGTGAAATAAAATAATAAATATTAAGGATTCGTATTTCAGCTATTCCATGTCTAAAAATACCTCATAAATAATTATAGTGAAGTAAAATTCAAGAATGATCAAAACATGGATACAATCAAAGCTAGTATCCATAATAGATATTTTGGACAAAAAGAAAAAATTTTATTTTTCGGTGAATAGTGCCGTATTCCTGAATAGTGCCGTATACGTAAATAGTAACCCCAACACAAAAAGTTTCAAATTTGATAAAAAATTCAGATCAATACTTCGACATAATGATATTGAATAAAATAATATCATTTAAGAAGAAATAATATCCCTTACCTCGTAAAAATAGTACTTTTAGTTGAAACACCGAATATAAGCTATAACTTGAACTTGCACCGTATAGCAACACTCAAAGTATCAAAATACTCACAAGAGTACACTCAATATATCGAGATAGAAAGAGAGAGAAATCTTTAGTTTCTGGTGTGATTTTCAATTCTAACCTAAGCACCCTATTTATAGGAAAATGCTTAGAACACCAAAGTAGAAAATTTAATATAATATTAATATATTATATAAAAATTCTTACGCACACCAAATCAGATCCAAATATCAACCACCAATAGTCAACTAAATCAAAAAAATGTTTTTGTTATTAAAAATAATTAAAACTTTTAAAAATCAATTATTTCGGAACTTCGGAACTTTAATAATTCATAATAAATAGCCCTTTTATCAGAAAATTTGAATCTCGCGATTTTTCATAGGAAATTCAATTCTCTACAACTTTGTAGAAGAAAGTTTTTCCAAATTCTAAACAGAAATTGACCGAAATCCACAAATGGGCGATTTTACAAACTATAATCAAATTTCAGTCAAGAAATGGATCCACAGACATGTTTAACATGTTTTAAACAACTTTTGTAACAAAAATATTCTTTCTCCTCATATACTCATATATCCCACATTCATTATAAAAATATCATCATTATTATATTATAATAATATAATAAAATATTATTTTATCAGAAAAGATAAAATATCGATTTTCAACCATTGTCACTTTAAAAAAAATTTCTCCATCTATATCCACATAAAATGAATATTTTTCTCATCATATAAATCAATAATTAATTATTCATAAATAATATTACCGAATCACAATACTGATAACCAGGCAGTTCCCAGGAAAGAGGGGGCTTTCCAATAAGAATTTCTCCTTACTGGCGCGCAATTAGGTGACCAAACCTCTCTTTAGACAGAACTTTTTAGACATTGCCAATAATATTATCTAATAATATTATTTAGATAATATGAATTACTGCTTCGATAATAAAAAATACTGTGTAGTGACAATTATTGAAACAACAATAATATAAAATATCAACGCAACAATTATTGAATCAATAAAATAAAATACTGAACAGTAATTATTGTAACAATTATTGAGTAGTGCCTTCTTACGTAAGAATCAATAATTGGTGCAATACTGTGTGCTACTGTGTAACAACGCGTATTACTGAGTTTTAACTACCGGGTATTCCAACAGTATTAACGGTAACAACTACGCCGTTATTTATAAACAACTTATACTTGTCGTTTTTTTCATCCAATCGCTTTCCGTTATGGGGCCCACAAAAGACTGCGCCGTTGTACGAATATTTCCCGACAGAAAGAATATTCCACGACCAAACGAATATTCCCCGACAACAATGAATATTTTATAACCACTTGCTTATTTAAAATATTTGCGCATTTTACCCAGAACTAGCCTTATTAATCAATTCAACCCTTACTGTTTCAAAATAATAAATAGAGGAAATTAAATTTTATTTATTAATAATTTGGGGTCTTACAACCTCCCCTCCTTATGGAATTTCGTCCTCGAAATTGACGTACGTATCTGGTGTTTCGAAAAGATGAGGATACCTTACTTTTATTTTTGTTTTTAATTCCCAGGTCATTTCTTCAATAGCATGGTTCATCCATAAAACTTTAACTTGTGGTATGACCTTTGTGCGTAGGACATGCTCTTTCCTATCCAAGATCTTGACAGGTACCTCCTCGTACGTTAAGTCTTCAACTATCTCGTCCGGTTCTAACTCAATGACATGGTTCAGGTCTTTCACATATTTACGAAGCACATATATATGAAAAATATTATGAACACGAGACATACTTGGAGGTATCGCGAGTCTATAGGCCACATTTTCTACTCTGTCAAGAATATGAAATAGACCAATAAATCGTGGATTGAGCTTTCCTGTCTTCCCAAATCTTGTAATTCCTTTTCATGGAGCCACACACAACAATACATGATCCCCAATGTCAAATTCCACGTCCTTTCGATGAAGATTCACATATCTCTTTTGTCGATCCTGTGCCGTTTGTATACATTATCGAATCGTTTGGATCTTTTCCGTAGTCATACGTACCAACTCGGGTCCCAACAATGTTGCTTCTCCCACCTCATCCCAACATATTGGAGAGCGACACTTTCGTCCATACAATGCTTCAAATGGAGCCACACCTATACTTGCCTGTTAACTGTTGTTGTAAAAGAATTCCACCAATGATAGATACTTATCCCAACTCCCTTTGAAATCTAGGACACAAAGTCTTAATAGATCTTCAAGAGTTTGAATAGTCCTCTCTGATTGCCCGTCCGTTTGAGGATGGTATGCCGAACTGAATCGTAAATCTGTGCCCATAGCTTTTTGCAAGCTATTCCAAAATTGTGAAGTGAATCTTGGGTCACGATTCGAAACTATGGATACTGGCATGCCATGCAACCTTACAATCTCATTCACGTACATACTAGCAAGACGTTCAAGGGAATAAGTCTCCCGTATCGGCAAGAAATGAGCAGACTTAGTTAATCTATCAACAATAACCCAAATAACATTTATGCCTTGAGAAACCGTGGGAAGACCCATAACGAAATCTATGGTAATGTGTTCGCACTTCCATTTCGGAATCTCAAGTGGTTGCAATGGACCCTTTGGCACTTGATGCTCCGCTTTTACACGTTGACAAGTTAAACACCTCGAGATAAACTTTGTAATCTCTCTTTTCATATTGTTCCATCAAAATGTATGTCGAAGATCATGATACATTTTGGTACTTCTAGGGTGGATTACAAATGGTGTATTGTGTGCCTCCATCATGATCTTGTACTTCAAATCAGAATCATTAGGAACACAAAGTCTGGAGTGGACTCGAAGTATTCCTTCTTCATCGATTCTTGCTTCTGGAATAGCACCTTCTTGCACTTTCTTCTTCATACGCACCAGCTCCAGGTCAGTGGCTTAAGCAACTTTAACTTTTTCGATAAAAGTTGGTTCTATACGTATACTTATCATCATTGCATGGGTCCCCGGAGTCTTGAATTTTATCTTCATCTTTTGTAAATCACACCAAATGGGCCTTTGTGTTGACAACATCGCACTTGTTCCCACGTATGATCTTCTACTCAATGCGTCGGCTACCACGTTCGCTTTTCCAGGATGGTATTGAATGGTATGGTCGTAATCTTTCAACAGCTCAAGCCAACGTCGTTGCCGCATGTTGAGTTCTTTTTGGGTGAAGAAATATTTGAGGCTTTTATGGTCTGAATATATCTCCATTTTCTCCCCATATAGATAGTGCCTCCAGATCTTTAGCGCAAAAACGACTGCTGCCAACTCTAGATCATGAGTAGGATAATTCCTCTCATATTCTTTAAGTTGTCGCGAGGCATAGGCTATGACTTTCCCACGTTGCATGAGAACACATCTTAACCCTTTGCCTGAAGCATCGCTGTAGATAACAAATCCATCCGAACCAGATGGTATGGTCAAAACAGGTGCCGAAATGAGTCTCCTCTTAAGCTCTTGAAAACTCTTCTCACATTCCTCGCTCCATATAAATTTGATATCCTTCCGAGTCAGCTGAGTTAACGGGGTAGCGATTCGAGAAAACCCTTCCACGAATCTTTGATAATAACCAGCTAAGCCCAGAAAGCTATACGTACTTCGGTCATCGTCTTTGGTTGCTCCCAACTTTGTATTGCTTCAATCTTCGCCGAGTCAACAGATACTCCATGTTTTGAAACCACGTGCCCTAGGAATGTTACTTCTTCAAGCCAGAACTCACATTTCTTCAACTTAGCATATAGCTTGTTATCACGAAGCCTTTGCAGTACCAGCTTCAAATGGTGCTCATGATCTTCACGGCTTTTGGAATATATGAGGATGTCATCAATAAAGACAACAACGAACTGATCCAAATAATCCTTGAATACTCGGTTCATCATATCCATGAAAGTCGCAGAAGCATTAGTGTGACGCCCCCAAAATTAGGTATACATCACCCATCTTGGGTCGTCAGATACATAGTACAGAATACAAATACAACTGATTAATACATCTGTCGTGTACAATACGACAAAACATAAACTGTGAGTTTGAATACAAATATTATCTTCTAGAGAGTATTCATACTCAAAAGGAGTCCTCATTACATTTATTAACACACCATTACATAGAATAGTGAGGACTACTAACTAATACTATCATTCGGACCATCACTCCGTACCCCGACTTGTCCCAGCTACGTTCTCATTTCCTGAAGAGAACAGTGAAAGAAAGGGTGAGCTCAACTAGCCCAGTAAGAAATATTATGACTAAGATAATGCAGAATAAATTATCATTAGCCTTCAACAATGTTAAACTGATAAAATATAATAGACATCAAGTTTAACTGTAGCGGAACAAGCAATCCATTAAAAGAGTCAAGTAGAAAATAAACTCTACTATCTTTTATGATTTAAAAAGTTTTTCAACACTGTAATCGCTGAGACTCAGCTTAATAAAATAATCCACATCATCGAATCACCCCTGCACTACGGCCAAGGATATTCGTGTATTCATTAATGGTCATGATCATGCCAACAACTGTCCATCAATGCACTACGGGCCAATGAGGACTTTTACCACATCATTTGTAACATTACGGTCATGATTATACCGAATAATCCCTGGTCATAATCATACCAAGTCCATCTATGCACTACAGGCCACAGATGACTTTCAACATTTTATAAACATGAGGATGATGACAATGATATAAGAATTCAATAAAACAAGTTCAAGAATTAATTTATCCAAGAATTAACAACGTCCAAATTGTCAACATGATACTGCATTGTGGAGTAAAATTCAAGAATGCTTAGAAGAATATTTTCATGAAAAGATACTGGATGAAACGCAATTATCAAGGATATTCCACAAATTTCATGGAGTATAGAAGTCAAAACTTAACCAACTGAGTACAATAAAGAATGGAATAACAAAAGAAATCACCATGCATGCGATAGACCGCACAGACAGGTTATTCCAACAGAATAATAAATAATGGAACCAGGTCCGGCGTAAACGCACAGACAGGATATTCCGACAGAATAATAAATAATGGAACCAGGTCCGGTGTAAAACACACAGACAGGATATTCCAACAGAATAATAATAAAACGGAACCAGGTCCGGTGTAAAACACACAGACAGGATGTTCCAACAGAATAATAAACGGAACCAGGTCCGGTGTAAAACACACAGACATGATGTTCCAACAGAATAATAGAAGAATGTCACCAAGTATAGGGTAGACCGCGTATACTGGTTATTCCAACAGAATAATAACAAATGGAATAACAGAAGTTCTCTTCATGAATATAAAAGAAATAATATTCCCTACCTTAAAAGAACTGGATATTGGAAAAGTGATGTAGCAGAATACTTTTATTCTCTCTCTCTTATTCTCTCTATACTTTCTCTCTCTATAGCTTGAATGAATTCGTGAAAAATAATGAAGCCCTAGGCCTCTATTTATAGAAAAACTGAGGGTGGCTCTTGGTCTTAACGAAGGGTCAAATGACTCTTGGTCTTAACGAAGGGTCAAATGACTCTTGGTAATATTGAAGGGACAACTACTATTGACGAAAGTAATTACTATTGACCAAGGTAAATACTATTGACGAAGGTAATTACTATTGACCAAGGTAAATACTATTGACGACGGTAATTACTATTGACGACGGTAATTACTATTGACGAAGAGACTCTTAGATGATGACATATGGCCCCCCATAAAATAACCAAACTTACCACAACGTCTCAATTATTGATTTAATAATATAACATATTATACAGATGATACTATGACAATAATTTAAGAGATATGATGCAGCAATTACTGTAGCAATAATTGAGTATAGCTGAGTGACTTCTCACGTAAGCATCAATAATCAATACCGTGTGCTACTATGCAACCACGCGTATTACTGTACTTTTACTACCGAGTAGTTCAACAGTTTTAACGGTTTTAACGGTAACACCTCAGCCGTTATTTTTATAGAAAGATAATTCTGTCGTTTTCTCAATCCGACAATAATTTCGTTGTGGGGTCCACCAATGATTGTGCCGTCGTACGAATATTCCCCGACAAAAAGAATATTCTCCGACCAAACGAATATTTTATAACAACTTGCTTACTTTGCAAAATTTATAAATATTACCCACAACTATAACATTATATCAAATTAACTCCATAATATTCAAAAATGATATTTATAGAAAATTCATCTTTATTTATAAAAGTTGGGGTCTTACAACCTCCCCTTCTTATGAAATTTCGCCCTCGAAATTAGGGTACGTACCTGGTATGTCGAAGAGGTAAGGATACCTTGATTTCATTTCTGATTCTAACTCCCAAGTCATTTCCTCAACATCGTGGTTTCTCCACAAAACTTTAACTTGAGGTATAACCTTGGAGCGTAGAATATGTTCCTTCTTATCCAAGATTTGAACAGGAACTTCTTCATACGTCAAATCCTCCGCTATTTCGTCCGGTTCTAACTCAATAATGTGGTTCGGGTCTTCCACATATTTGCGTAACATGGATATGTGGAAAACGTTATGAACACGAGACATACTTGGCGGTAAAGCGAGTCTATAAGCCACAGTTCCTACTCGATCGAGGATTAAAAATGGACCGATGAATCGAGGATTTAGCTTTCCTCTCTTTCCAAATCTCGTAACTCCTTTCCATGGAGCAACACGTAAGAACACATGATCTCCTACATCAAATTCCACGTCCTTTCGATGAAGATCAGCATAACTCTTTTGTCGATCTTGTGAGGTTTTTATACGTTGTCGGATCGTTTGAATCTTTTCTGTAGTCATACGTACCAACTCCGGTCCCAACAACGTTGCTTCGCCCACCTCATCCCAGCATACTGGAGAACGACATTTTCTTCCATACAATGCTTCGAATGGAGCCATGCCAATACTTGCTTGATAACTGTTGTTGTAGGAAAACTCCACCAATGGTAAGAACTTGTCCCAACTTCCTTTGAAGTCAAAGACACAGAGTCTTAATAGATCTTCAAGAGTTTGAATAGTCCTCTCTGATTGTCCGTCCGTCTGAGGATGATATGCTGAACTAAATCGTAACTCCGTGCCCATAGCCTTTTGTAAACTAACCCAAAATCGTGAAGTGAATCTTGGGTCTCGGTCAGAAACTATGGATACTGGCATACCATGCAGTCTTACAATCTCGTTTATGTACATACGAGCAAGACGTTCAAGTGTATAAGTTTCTCGTATCGGTAAGAAATGAGCAGACTTGGTCAATCTATCAACAATGACCCAAATCGCATCAATACCTTGAGAAACCCTAGGAAGACCGGTAACGAAATCCATGGTAATGTGCTCCCACTTCCATTCTGGAATTTCAAGTGGTTGCAATGGACCTTTTGGTACTTGATGCTCCGCTTTGACTCGTTGACAAGTTAGACACCTTGAGATAAACAACGCTATCTCTCTCTTCATATTGCTCCACCAAAATGTATGACGAAGATCATGATACATTTTGGTACTTCCAGGATGGATTGCAAACGGTGTGTTGTGCGCCTCCATCATGATTTCATACTTTAAATCAGGGTTGTTAGGAACACAAAGTCTGGAGTTGACTCGAAGTATTCCTTCTTCATCGATTCTTGCTTCCGGCATAGAACCTTCTTGCACTTTCTTCCTCATACGCATCAGCTCCAGGTCTGTAGCTTGAGCAGCTTTAACTTTATCGATTAAAGTCGGTTCTACTCGTATATTCGCCATCATCACATGGGTCCCTGGAGTCTTTAACTCTATCTCCATCCTTTGCAAGTCACACAAAATGGGTCTTTGCGTTGTTAATATTGCACTTGTACCCGCATATGATCTTCTACTCAATGCGTCAGCTACCACGTTCGCTTTTCCAGGATGGTATTGAATGGTATGATCATAATCTTTCAACAGTTCAAGCCAACGTCGTTGTCGCATGTTGAGTTCCTTTTGAGTGAAGAAATATTTGAGGCTTTTATGATCCGTAAAGATCTCCACTTTCTCCCCATACAAGTAATGCCTCCAAATTTTAAGTGCAAAGACAACAGCTGCCAACTCTAGATCATGAGTAGGATAATTCCTCTCATATTCCTTGAGTTGTCTTGATGCATAGGCTATGACTTTTCCATGTTGCATGAGAACACATCCCAACCCTTTGCTCGAAGCATCACTGTAGATGACAAATCCCTCCGAGCCAGATGGTATTGTTAGAACAGGTGCTGAAATGAGTCTCCTCTTGAGTTCTTGAAAACTCTGCTCACATTCTTCGCTCCAACCAAACTTTGTATCTTTCCGAGTCAGCTGAGTTAATGGAGTAGCGATTCGAGAAAATCCTTCCACGAATCTCCGATAATAACCAGCTAAACCAAGAAAGCTACGTACCTCGGTCACTGATTTAGGTTGCTCCCAGCTTTGAATAGCTTCAATCTTTGCCGGGTCAACCGATATTCCACGACTTGATACTACGTGCCCAAGGAATGCTACCTCCTCCAGCCAGAACTCGCATTTCTTCAACTTGGCATAAAGCTTGTATTCACGAAGCTTTTGGAGTACCAGCCTCAAGTGTTGCTCATGATCTTCACGGCTTTTGGAATAAATAAGGATGTCATCAATAAAGACGACCACAAAGTGATCCAAATATTCCTTGAATACCCGGTTCATCATATCCATGAAGGCAGCAGGAGCATTAGTCAATCCAAAGGACATGACTAGGAATTCATAATGCCCGTACCGAGTTCTAAAAGCCGTCTTTGGAATATCCTCAGTTCTAACCTTCAGCTGATGATATCCAGAACGAAGATCGATCTTTGAAAAGAATTGTGCTCCTTGCAACTGGTCAAACAGGTCATCAATACGTGGCAATGGGTACCTGTTTTTGATGGTGACATGATTCAACTCCCGATAATCAATACAAAGTCGCATACTTCCATCTTTCTTCTTCACGAATAGAACAGGAGCACCCCAAGGAGAAGTACTAGGACGAATAAAGCCAATGTCTAACAATTCCTGCAGTTGGATCTTTAACTCCTGAAGTTCAATAGGAGCCATTCGATATGGGGCTTTGGAAATGGGTTTTGTACCGGGTTCAAGATCGATACAAAATTCAATTTCACGCTCTGGGGGTAGGCCAGGAAGTTCTTCAGGGAATACGTCAGGGAATTTATTAACAATAGAAATATCATTCAAAACTGACGTATTTTTGTTTAGATCTGTGACATGAGCTAAGAAAGCTTGACATCCGTTTTTCAATAAACGAATAGTTTTATGGCTTGAGATGACAGCGATTGATTTTAATGGTTTGGTTGCTTGAATTCGCATAATAGGTCGATTAGGAATATGAAAACTAACAACCTTACGAAAACAATCAATTTTTGCATAATGAGTAGTTAACCAATCAATCCCTAGAATCACGTCAAATGCAAGTATTTTTAATGAAATCAGATCGATAGGTAATGTGTGGGTACCAACTTGAACCAAACAAGACTTATAAACAGTGGAGGTAATGAAGGTTTCTCCCAACGGAGTTTCCACAGATAAGTCAAAGTCTAATTTCTCCGGAATCAAATTTAATCGATGAGCGCAAGTAGGAGAAATAAAAGAATGGGTTGAACCGGTATCAAATAAAGTATAAACTTCTTTAGAGTTTATAATAAGCTTACCCGTGATGACCTCATTCGGGTTCCTTGCTCTCTGGGAGTTCACAACAAACGCTCTCCCTTGCACAACCGGTTTTGACTTTTCTGGGACGGCTTTTGGTGCCTCCATCCTAGCTGAATTTGTCTTCGGTAAACGACAAAATCGGGCTAAATGACCTTCTCTTCCACAATTATAACATGCTTTGGACGGCATCGCGCAGTTTGGACTGATGTGCCCCTCCCCTCCGCATTTGAAACATATGATAGGTGGTCGTTCTCCTTCCTTAACGACAGGTGCTGGTGCTGACGTCTTTCCATCATTGTTGAATCTCCTCTTCTTGAAATGTCCATTCTTATTGTTTTGGCCCTGATTACCACCGAAGTGGTTACCATTTCTGGCCTGTTGATTCCCTCCACGCTTGTTGTCACCGCTTCGATGACTGCTCTCACTGGTATTATCATTTTGCCGGCTGCTCTCTTTTGGTTGCGTTGTCTCGTTATCGCGCTCCACCAACTGAGCCCTATTTACAACATCTGAATACAAACACAGTTTATGAGAAACAAGATGTTGACGTATCTCCGGCTTCAAACCTCTTAAAAACATCCGCGTCATTCTTTCTTCATTATCCACCAGGTGGGACGCAAACCGGGATAACTCCGCAAATTTTGCCTCGTACTGCGACACGGTCATATTATTCTGCTCCAATTTGATGAACTCCACCTCCTTCATGTGACGAATACTCTCGGGAAAGTATTTGTCGTTAAACAGATCTTGAAACTTCTCCCAAGACATCTTCAGTGCGGCAGGTTGAGTACGCTTTATCGATTCCCACCAGTAATCTGCCTCTCCTCGCAACATAAAGGCGGCAAAGGGAACCTTTTGCTCCTCGGAGCAACCCAAGACATCAAATATCTTGGTGATCTGCTTTATCCATGTTTCAGCTACAAGTGGTTTGGGTTCTCCCTTAAACTCCGGTGGTCCCAGCTCCTTAAACTGTTTAGCGGTGACCGCCAGAGAGTTTCCAGTATTTCCACCTACGTTGTGGACAGGAGCCGCTTTCACCTGTTGTTGCATGAATTGCATAAAGCCTCTGAACATTTGATCATTCATCATTTGGTCAGTGTTGTTGTTTGCATGAGGATTGACACCTTCCTGATGCACATTATCCTGATTATTGATATGTGGTGAATCAACAGTCGTCTGTGCTCCATTGCTATTCTCAACATTCTCAGATGCCATTTTCAGATACTGCCACAAAATAAAAATTAATTGATATGTCATATATTATCCTTATATTATGACCGACCAATTAAATACCATGCAAATAAACTTAGGTATGTCATACTAGCGAAGGAATTCCCCGTCTCTCCCCTCCTAGTTCTATTCTCACATCTTAGCCAGGGATCATATCCCTAAGCTCTGATACCAACTGTGACGCCCCCAAAATTAGGTATACATCACCCATCTTGGGTCGTCAGATACATAGTACAGAATACAAATACAACTGATTAATACATCTGTCGTGTACAATACGACAAAACATAAACTGTGAGTTTGAATACAAATATTATCTTCTAGAGAGTATTCATACTCAAAAGGAGTCCTCATTACATTTATTAACACACCATTACATAGAATAGTGAGGACTACTAACTAATACTATCATTCGGACCATCACTCCGTACCCCGACTTGTCCCAGCTACGTTCTCATTTCCTGAAGAGAACAGTGAAAGAAAGGGTGAGCTCAACTAGCCCAGTAAGAAATATTATGACTAAGATAATGCAGAATAAATTATCATTAGCCTTCAACAATGTTAAACTGATAAAATATAATAGACATCAAGTTTAACTGTAGCGGAACAAGCAATCCATTAAAAGAGTCAAGTAGAAAATAAACTCTACTATCTTTTATGATTTAAAAAGTTTTTTAACACTGTAATCGCTGAGACTCAGCTTAATAAAATAATCCACATCATCGAATCACCCCTGCACTACGGCCAAGGATATTCGTGTATTCATTAATGGTCATGATCATGCCAACAACTGTCCATCAATGCACTACGGGCCAATGAGGACTTTTACCACATCATTTGTAACATTACGGTCATGATTATACCGAATAATCCCTGGTCATAATCATACCAAGTCCATCTATGCACTACAGGCCACAGATGACTTTCAACATTTTATAAACATGAGGATGATGACAATGATATAAGAATTCAATAAAACAAGTTCAAGAATTAATTTATCCAAGAATTAACAACGTCCAAATTGTCAACATGATACTGCATTGTGGAGTAAAATTCAAGAATGCTTAGAAGAATATTTTCATGAAAAGATACTGGATGAAACGCAATTATCAAGGATATTCCACAAATTTCATGGAGTATAGAAGTCAAAACTTAACCAACTGAGTACAATAAAGAATGGAATAACAAAAGAAATCACCATGCATGCGATAGACCGCACAGACAGGTTATTCCAACAGAATAATAAATAATGGAACCAGGTCCGGCGTAAACGCACAGACAGGATATTCCGACAGAATAATAAATAATGGAACCAGGTCCGGTGTAAAACACACAGACAGGATATTCCAACAGAATAATAATAAAACGGAACCAGGTCCGGTGTAAAACACACAGACAGGATGTTCCAACAGAATAATAAACGGAACCAGGTCCGGTGTAAAACACACAGACAGGATGTTCCAACAGAATAATAGAAGAATGTCACCAAGTATAGGGTAGACCGCGTATACTGGTTATTCCAACAGAATAATAACAAATGGAATAACAGAAGTTCTCTTCATGAATATAAAAGAAATAATATTCCCTACCTTAAAAGAACTGGATATTGGAAAAGTGATGTAGCAGAATACTTTTATTCTCTCTCTCTTATTCTCTCTATACTTTCTCTCTCTATAGCTTGAATGAATTCGTGAAAAATAATGAAGCCCTAGGCCTCTATTTATAGAAAAACTGAGGGTGGCTCTTGGTCTTAACGAAGGGTCAAATGACTCTTGGTCTTAACGAAGGGTCAAATGACTCTTGGTAATATTGAAGGGACAACTACTATTGACGAAAGTAATTACTATTGACCAAGGTAAATACTATTGACGAAGGTAATTACTATTGACCAAGGTAAATACTATTGACCAAGGTAAATAATATTGACGAAGGTAATTACTATTGACCAAGGTAAATACTATTGACGACGGTAATTACTATTGACGACGGTAATTACTATTGACGAAGAGACTCTTAGATGATGACATATGGCCCCCCATAAAATAACCAAACTTACCACAACGTCTCAATTATTGATTTAATAATATAACATATTATACAGATGATACTATGACAATAATTTAAGAGATATGATGCAGCAATTACTGTAGCAATAATTGAGTATAGCTGAGTGACTTCTCACGTAAGCATCAATAATCAATACCGTGTGCTACTATGCAACCACGCGTATTACTGTACTTTTACTACCGAGTAGTTCAACAGTTTTAACGGTTTTAACGGTAACACCTCAGCCGTTATTTTTATAGAAAGATAATTCTGTCGTTTTCTCAATCCGACAATAATTTCGTTGTGGGGTCCACCAATGATTGTGCCGTCGTACGAATATTCCCCGACAAAAAGAATATTCTCCGACCAAACGAATATTTTATAACAACTTGCTTACTTTGCAAAATTTATAAATATTACCCACAACTATAACATTATATCAAATTAACTCCATAATATTCAAAAATGATATTTATAGAAAATTCATCTTTATTTATAAAAGTTGGGGTCTTACAATTAGTCAATCCAAAAGACATGACTAGGAATTCATAATGCACGTACCGAATTCTGAAGGCAGTCTTCAGAATATCCTCAGTTTTAACCTTCAGCTAATGATATCCAGAACGAAGATCGATCTTTGAAAAGAATTGCGCTCCTTGTAACTGGTCAAACATGTGATCAATACGAGGTAGCGGATACCTATTCTTGATAGTGACATGGTTTAATTCCCGATAATCGATACAAAGTCGCATACTCCCGTCTTTCTTCTTTACAAATAAAACAGGAGCACCCCAAGGAGATGTACTAGGACGAATGAAACCGATGTCCAACAACTCTTGTAGTTAGATCTTTAACTCCTGAAGTTCAATAGGAGCCATTCGATATGGGGTTTTAGAAATGGGCTTTGTACTAGGTTCAAGATCAATAAAGAATTCAACTTCACGTTCTGGGGGTAGACCGGGAAGTTCTTCAGGAAATACATCAGGAAAGTCACTAATAACAGGAATATTATTCAAATCTGATGTGTCTTTATTCAAATCCATAACATGGGCTAAGAAAGCTTGACATCCGTTTTTCAATAAACGAATAGCTTTATGACTTGATATAACAGTGATTGATTTTAATGGCTTAGTTGCTTGAATTCGCACAACAGGTTGCTTAGGAATATGAAAACTAACAACTTTACGAAAACAATCAATTTTGGCATGATGAGTAGTTAACCAATCAATCCCTAAAATCACATCAAAAGCAAGTATCTTTAAAGAGATAAGGTCAACAGGTAAGGTGATGGTGCCAACTTGGATCAAACAAGATTTATAAACAGTGAATGTGATGAAAGTTTCTCCTAACGGAGTCTCCACAGATAAATCAAAGTTTAATTTCTTCGGAGTCAAGTTTAAACGTTGAGCACAAGCAGGAGAAATAAATGAATGGGTAGCACCGGTATCTAGTAAGGTATAAATTTTGCGTGAATTTATGATTAGCTTACCCGTGATCACCTCGTTTGGGTTCCTCGCATGTTGACCGGTCACGACAAACGCTCTTTCAGGAACCATTGACTTTGACTTTTCTGGGACAGCTTTTTGAGTCACCATCCCCGCTGGACTTGGTTTTGCTACAGTGCAATCTCGAGCGATATGTTCTTCCTTTCCACAATTATAGCATACCTTGAATTGTTGTGGGCAATTTGGGCTGATATGTCCCTCTTTTTCACATTTATAGCATACGACTGGTGGTCGTTCTCCTCCCTTGGAACCAGTTGCTGCTGGTGCTGACGTTTTCGTATTGTCATTATTAAATCTCCTCTTTTTAAAATCTCCTCCCGACTCGCTTCTTCTATTCTCATGGCCATGATTACCACCAGAGTGGTTGCCGCTCTTGTTTATATTTTTCTTTCTCCACTGGTTATCGCTGTTCTGATGACTGCTGTCACTGGTATGATCCTGGTTGTGGTCCCTCGGTTGACCGTACTCGTTATCTCGCTCTAATAATTGAGCCCTATTGACAACATCTGAATAGAGAGAAAATTTATGAGAAATGAGATATTGACGTATGTCGGGTTTCAAACCTCTCAGAAACATCCGTGTCATACGTTCCTCATTCTCCACCAAATGAGGTGCAAACCTGGACAACTCTGCAAACTTCGCCTCATACTGGGACACTGTCATGCTATTCTGCTCTAGTCTAATAAATTCTACCTCCTTCATATGACGAATACTTTCAGGAAAGTACTTGTCATTGAACAATTTATGAAATGTCTCCCAAAACATGCTGAGTGCGGTAGGCTGAGTACGTTTCACAGACTCCCACCAGTAGTCTGCCTCGCCACGGAACATAAAGGTGGCGAATGGAACCTTCTGTTTTTCTGTGCATCCCAAGACATCGAATATCTTGGTAATTTGTTTGACCCACGTCTCTGCCTTAATCGGGTCCGGCTTTCCCCAGAATTCTGGTGGTCCCAACTCCTTGAACTGCTTGGCTGTGACAAACCGTTAATTGCTATCAATTCCTCCTGTATTTCGAATACGAGTCTCCCTCGTCTGATTTTGCATGAACTGCAAAAAGCTTCTAAACATCCCATCGTTCATCATCTGCTCAGTGGTGTTGTTCACAGGAGGAACATTGCTAGCCTGTTGCACGTTCTCCTCGTTGGTGAGTACAGGCGTCTCCACGGTTTCGTTTACTCCACTGTTAACATTCTCAGTTGCCATTCTTAAATACTGCCATAAAACAAGGGTTAATTAAACAAATTAACAAATCACATAATACCCCTATATTATGACTGACCAACAAACAAGCTTAGGTATGACACACTAGCGAAGGATTTACTCGTCTCTCCCCTTCTAGTTCTATTCCCCGATCTCCGCCAGAGATCATATCCCTAAGCTCTGATACCAACTGTGACGCCCCCAAAATAGGTATATAACACCCATTTTGAGCCGTCAAAATACATGGTACAGAAACAACTACAACTTCATTAATACAACATAAAAACTGTGAGTTTAAATACAAATATTGCCATCTAGACAATATCCACACTCAAATAAGTCCTCATTACAATTATTGATACATTATTTTACAAAAATGGTGAGGACTACTAAAACGACTTTCTAGAACCTTCATTCTATACCCCGACTAGTACTCGCTACATTCTCGCCTCCTGAGAAGAAAAATAGAACAAAAAGGAGAAGGGTGAGCTCAACTAGCCCAGTAAAGAATATTATGACTAAGATAATATAGAACAAATTATTGTTAGTCTTCAACAGGAAAAAATTTAATAGAATACAATAGACAACAAATTTTAAATCAATATTCGCAGCGGAAACAATAATTCATAGAAGAGTTACGTAGAGAATGAAATCTACTCTTATCTATGAATTTAAAAGTCCATCAATAATATTTTATTCCTGTAACATAAATCAATATATATCTGGAATCAAATATTCATCTTTGCACTACAGGCCAAAGATATTCACCAGTTGGTCATGTTCATCTAAACACCTGTTTATCTTTGCACTACGGGCCAAAGATATTCATCAGAAATCATTAATCTTTGCACTACAGGTCAAATATATTCAATTATATCATCATTTAGGATTGAGGATGATGAAAAATATTTTAAAGAAAACGAATCCCGTGAAACAAAATAATAAATATTAAGGATTCGTATTTCAGCTATTCTATGTCCAAAAATACCTCATAAATAATTATAGTGAAGTAAAATTTAAGAATGACCAAAACATAGATACAATCAAAGCTAGTATCCATAATAGATATTTTGGACAAAAAGAAAAAATTTTATTTTTCGGTGAATAATGCCGTATTCGTGAATAGTGCCGTATACGTAAATAGTAACCCCGACACAAAAAGTTTCAAATTTGATAAAAAATTTAGATCAATACTTCGGCATAATGATATTGAATAAAATAATATCATTTAAGAAGAAATAATATCCCTTACCTCGTAAAAATAGTACTTCTAGTTGAAACACCGGATATAAGCTATAACTTGAACTTGCACCGTATAGCAACACTCAAAGTATCAAAATACTCACAAGAATACACTCAATATATCGAGAGAGAAAGAGAGAGAAATCTTTAGTTTCTGGTGTGAATTCTAACATAAACACTCTATTTATAGGAAAATGCTTAGAACACCAAAGTAGAAAATTTAATATAATATTAATATATTATATAAAAATTCTTACGCACACCAAATCAGATCCAAATATCAGCCACCAATAGTCAACTAAATCAGAAAAACGTTTTTGTTATTAAAAATAATTAAAACTTTCAAAAATCAATTATTTCGAAACTTTGGAACTTCAATAATTCATAATAAATAGCCTTTTTATCAGAAAATTCGAATCTCGCGATTTTTTATAGGAAATTCAATTCTCTACAACTTTGTAGAAGAAAATTTTTCCAAATTCCAAACAGAAATTGACCGAAATCTACAAACGGACAATTTTACAGGCTATAATCAAATTTCAGTCAAGAAATGGGTCCACAGACATGTTTAACATGTTTTAAACAACTTTTACAACAAAAATACTCTTTCTCCTCATATACTCATATATCCCACATTCATTATAAAAATATCATCATTATTATATTATAATAATATAATAAAATATTATTATCAGAAAAGATAAAATATCGATTTTCAACCATTGTCAATTTTAAAAAATTTTCTTCATCTATATCCACATAAAATGAATATTTTTCTCATCATATAAATCAATAATTAATTATTCACAAATAATATTACCGAATCACAATACTGACAACCAAGCAGTTCCCAGGAAAGAGGGGGCTTTCCAATAAGAATTTTTTCTTACTAGCGCGCAATTAGGTGACCAAACCTCTCCTTAGACAGAACTTTCTAGACATTGCCAATAATGTTATCTAATAATATTATGCAGATAATATGAATTATTGCTTCGATAATGAAAAATACTGTGTAGTGACAATTATTGAAACAACAATAATATAAAATATCAACGCAACAATTATTGAATCAATAAAATAAAATACTGAACAGTAATTACTGTAACAATTATTGAGTAGTGACTTCTTACGTAAGAATCAATAATTGGTGCAATACTGTGTGCTACTGTGCAACAACGCGTATTACTGAGTTTTAACCACCGGGTATTCCAACAGTATTAACGGTAACAACTACGCCGTTATTTATAAATAACTTATACTTGTCGTTTTCTTCATCCAATCGCTTTCCGTTATGGGGCCCACAAAAAACTGCGCCGTCGTACGAATATTCCCCGACAGAAAGAATATTCCACGACCAAACGAATATTCCCCGACAACAATGAATATTTTATAACCAATTGCTTATTTAAAATATTTGCGCATTTTACCCAGAACTAACCTTATTAATCAATTCAACCCTTACTGTTTCAAAATAATAAATAGAGGAAATTAAATTTCATTTATTAATAATTTGGGGTCTTACAGAATCAACCTAGGTTTTAGATTAATTCTACGCTAAAATTGAAAGTAGTAGAGAACCTCGATTCCTATTTGACGAAGGGTTTGAAAACAATGTGTTCTCTAAAAACTTCATCAAAAAGTTTTTATCAAATGAAAGCCAAAAGTTTTGACAAATAAAACGAATCTTTTCCTTCAAATTAAACCCTTCGTGCATAGGTTCAAAGAGTTTCAAAGTTGCTTTCAAAATAATGCACACACCACGACTTGACCTTAGGAGATCGATGATCCCTAGATTATTTACGACTCGGATTAAATCTAGAAGACGACAGCCTAGATTCCACAATCTGACCTTAGGAGACGATTCCTAAGTTACTTACGATTCGACTTGATTCTAATAGGCGATATCGTAGATTTTCTCCAAATCACACAATTCACATAGGCAAATCACACACACACACACACACTTCACAAGGCATTTCATTTTAAGGAAAGCATTAGGAAAGCGGTAACCGTGTCTTCACGAAAGTCGAAGGGTGTCTAGTACCTTTCCTAACTTAAACAAATTCCCGAACTCTAAGAATCTCGGTTGCAGACTAATTCTTCAAAGTCACATAATGGGTCATTTCAATTATGAAAAAAAAAAATCTAAAATCCAGATGAGTTAGTACATCTATTTAAACATTTATTAACCGGCGACTCTGTGTAATTGACCCTTAATTAAAATCAACCATTCAAAACCCTGCTTACATTTATGTTAGTTTTTTTTCCAAAATCACCCCCTTAAAAATAATAGATAAAAAAGGATAATACAGATTTAAAATAAAAGGAGTCTAACGTAGAAAAAAAATTTAAATACCAGCGTCAACAAAAATCAACATGAATAATCAACATGAATCTTTCATTAAATCTAACTAAATATTTAATAATCATCATGTATTCAACACATTTATTTTCAACCAATTCAAATGTCAAAAGATGTTAGTGTTGCTCTATTGAAAGTTTTTAACCCCAATTGTTTTAGGAAATTTAGTTTCATGATGCAAATGTAAATAAAGAATATATCAGTTCAATAGGAAAAACGTAATTTATCCCTTTTTCAAAGTAGATTTTTTCGATAGAACAGAGAAAATATATTAGAAACGCTGTTCAATATCAAGTCAAAATTAAACGACTACTCATTCAAAATTTAACAAAGCTTGACAAATGGTACTTGACATGTAGCACACAACATAGAAAAACGAATCCGATTAGGTTGAAATTTTCATAATACAAACTATTATGAAGTTCTATAACTTTTTGTTGCATTTGTTATAGAAAATGTTGCATTTTAACTCTAATGTCGTGTTTGTGGGCTAGAACAAATGCATTATTTGCTATAACCAATGTAACAAAAAGTTATAAATTATAACTTCATCCATCGGATCTTAGGAAAACAAATATTCAAAATTATGAAAAATCTTGGAAAGGGACAAGCTTATAAGTTATAACTTCAATCCGAACCCAGAGAACTTTTCTTCAGTGATTTTGTCCATTCGGTCTACCATCTCATTAGAAAGATAATTCTTCCAGTCTCCAACCTCACCGCGTCGAAAAAAGGCATTATTTTCTTCACCAGTTGGCAATTTCCCAACTTTGTTCACCTCCAAATTGCTCAACTTATCAAAGCTACACAAGCCCAATATATCTTCCATAACCCCTTCACTTTCTTCCTCTTGGCTAAATGGGAAACCTATAAATTCAGCTAATTTTCTTATATGAAGTCTAGGTTCTTCCTTCATTTCCTCGTACTTCAGAAAGAACACCTTTTGTGGCTGCCTCAAGCTTTCTTTATAGTACCCTAAAACATGATCCCAAAATGGCCCACAAATGCTTACTCCTTTGCAAAACATATCAAGTGCCTCTTCAAGTGAATTATTTCTCACATTTTGAGGTACTAACTTGTTTAAAAACTTCCAAAATGAAATGAAAGTGTCTTTAGGGTTCCGACATAGATAAACAAGTTTGCAAGGCGTATTTTGCATGGAATTTGGCAAGGAAGAAAATGGCATGTGTGTCGAAAAAAGCCTTGGATTTGGGAAAGAAGTAAAATCGGGAAGTTGGTTTTCCATGTAGAGCTGAAATTCCAAAACTGGCAGTAGAATATGAGGATTGTTGCTGAGTAAAGGGTGATCTTGGGTATTTTTGGGATAGAGCTTTCGGTTTATTACGGCGAAAATGAGCGCTTTGAGCCAGGTTGTGCCTGATTTAGGGTTGGTGGCAAGGATGATATCAGAATTTTGAGCTTGAAAATTTTGTTGGCAAGAAAGGACTCCCTGCAACTGCTTGGGGGTGTGCCAAAATCCTTGGTATTGGTATAAATAAGTTGAAACCAATCCTTTCTCTTTGGGTACGGAGGACATTAAGTCCCTGCATTCTTGGGAGAGTTCATCATCTTGTAAGAAATTGGGGAGAGGCTTAGAAGTTGACATGGAGGGAAGATATGAGGAGTTTTGATTAGGGTATTAGCTACTTGTTTTATGATGTTCAACCAAATATTGATGCCTATAAATAGTTTCAAAGTTGAAAGCACAACAACAAATCAAATTCAAATAAAAAAATAAAATTGAATCAATATGCTCCCTTCGTTCCGCAAAGAGAGCCTTAATTATCATTTTTCTTTTTTCAACAATGAGACATTGTTTTTAAACTATAGTATTAAATGACACAGCATTTTCAAGTTTACTGTTACAATTTAATTATCAAATATACCATCACTATTAAACCAAACACTATATCTAGGGTTAATTATATATATATATATATATATATATATATATATATATATATATATATATATATATATATATGGAATAAAAACATAATTTGTTAATTTGTAAATCTTACAAATGAGACTCCTTTTGCAATATAGAAAGAATATCTAGTACTTGACACTTGATCACACCTTAAAATTTTCCTTCATTAAGGAATTAATTAAGGAAAATATTAAATATAACGTAACGGCTTACGTAGCTTACAACTTTCATCCATTATTAGTAACTTTTTGGAGATGTATATGTTTGAACCGGAAAACTCCCCTTTCCCCTTACTTTCCCCTTTACCCTCTCCCGTTTCCCCTTATTTCTCTTTATTAAATACGTTCTCTCTTTTTATGTCCTTGAACTCTTTTATGTAGGCATAAAAATTGAACATGTACACAATCAAATATACTAGCGTTCAATTTTCATGTTCATGTAGAGTTTTTGTATGTCCTCATTTTAGGTTCATTCACTTGTATTACACACTCTCATCTCTCCTTATCAAACACATTATCTCTCTTATATCTTCACTTCAGATTCATTCGCTTGTGTTACACACTCTTTTCTCTATCCTTTCTTATTTCACTCTCCAATTTTCCACAAAACACTATATCTAGGGTTAATTTTATATATATATATATATATATATATATATATATATATATATATATATGGAATAAAAACATAATTTTAAAATTTATAAATCTTACAAATGAGACTCCTTTTGCAATATAGAAAGAATATCTAGTAGTTGACACTTGATCACACCTCAAAATTTTCCTTCATTAATGAATTAATTAAGGAAAATATTAAATATAACGTAAAGACGTAACTACACGCTTTTCCATAGCTTACAACTTTCATCCATTATTAGTAACTTTTTGGATATACATATGTTTCTGGTTGAACCGGAAAACTCCCCTTTCCCCTTTCCCCTTTCCCCTTACTTTTCCCCTTACTTTTCCATTTCCTACCTCATTTCTCTTTATTAAATACATTCTCTCTGTTTATGTCCTCGAACTCTTTTATGCAGGTATAAAAATTGAACATGTACATTAGTTTATTTAAATTTCACACACTCAAATACACTCACGTTCAATTCACTTGTGTTACACACTCTCATCTCTCCTTATCAAACACATTATGTAATACCCGGTAAAAATAAATTAATAAATAAATATTAAATAATAAAAATTACCTTGTTTTAAAACATATTTTTTGGATGTCATTTATTTTGGGTAAAAATAATCATTTAATTTTGTGGGCTAATATAATAATAAGTGTGGGTAAATTAAGTTGATAAAATTGGGCTTTAAATTAAGTGGGTCAAAGTTATAATTGTGTAATTTTTAAATCCTATTGAAATTTGAAGAATTAATAAATATATTAATTAATAAAATTCTATTGTTTTAATGAATAAATAACTAAACCTAATTCACTTAAACAATACGCCTTATACGAGTTTGGGAGAGAAACAAAAGGAACAAGATCAGCGACTAAGAGAAGCAATTCAGTCATCAATTGATAATAGGGTAAGTGTTTTCTTTTTCAATTTATTCAGTACTTGGATAATCAAATAAGGATTTAGACTCACATGTGAAGGATTGCAAAAAAGATATATATGATATAAAAACGTGTATATATATTACGGTAATATATATGTATAGAAATTCTGGAATTTGCAGGTATATATATATATATATATTTAGTACGGTAGTAACTATATATATATATATATATATATATATATATATATTAACTCATGCTGCTAAGTTATATATAAATATATGATACAGTAGTGTATATATATATATTATACTATTTATTTTATAGTAAACCACTTATGTTATTATAAATCAAATTGAATTTTTTTTATTTTTTTTTTATACTAATTAGTTATTCTATTGATGAAATTATAAAATTTACTTAATAACAAATTAAGTAATATTATGTTAGAGATTGTTAAATTTGTAATAAAATTCTATCTTATTTTATTTAGATTGAACGAAAAGAGTTTAACGAACTACATTGGGATAATAATTTTTGGGTATTACATTGCTTATTCCAGGTACGGATTCCGTACTCTTTCAGCGAGACTCTTTTGTTTTTAATTCGTTCGTTTCGTTATTCGTTTAGAAATTTAGTATTGTCTCTCATAATTGTTCCTTGTCAATTTATTGTGACAAATTATTTTGGCGTTGTTTTAGAACTCATATTTGTACTCTTTAGACTAGTGTGTCATGTCTAAATTTTATTTTATATTTATAGTGATGTACATGTTAGTATATGTTTTTGGAGACTTGTGTTGACGATTCGTTAGATTTAACATGTACATGTTAGAATCCCTTTGTTGTGTCGCATGTGTTGTGACATTATATTTTGTTAGAATACCGTAGGGTATACCTGAGCTATAACCACCTGTGGGGGTACCACAGGCATGTCCTCTTGGCACCGAGGCATGACACCTTCCGTGGCGGTGTGATCAGTCCACGGCGTCTCCGTTTTGTGCTCCGGTGGGAGTTGGCCATTTGGTGTTTTGTTGTGGGAGGCGTATGGGTCGACCCTAGTTTCCGTTCTGTTCTGTTCTGCGGAGTGGCGTTGTTTGTGCCAAAACACGCCTTCCGATTTTACATGTATTGGATTCGCGGTCCAATGTGTGTAACTTGCCTGTGTGGCATTATTTGACTTGCCTATGTGGCATTATTTGACTTGCCTGTGTGGCAAGGTATATTTCTGTTTTATTCTGAGCTCGGTATGAAATAACACCCCGCCATTTGATTCAGCCTATTATTTCGTTGTGTTAGTTTGTTCGTTTCATTTCAGTTAGTTTCGTTTTATTTCATTTAATTGAGTTAGTTATTTCAGTTTATTATTTGTATTCTATATCCGTACTGGGCATTTGGCTCATGCTGTGTTTTTCTTCCGGCAGGTAATCAGGGGAATCAAGGGCAAGTGTGATGAGAGCTCCCTTCTATCCAATAGTTTTGATATATTTCGTTAGGCTATGATACTTTGATTTATTTGGAGTTGTAACAGTTATTTCAGATTGTGGTTTGAGCCAGTGTGGCATTTATTATGGTTTGTCTTAAGACATTTATCAGTTATTAAGACTATTCTTTTGTGGTTTTGAGCCTTACTATTAAATTCATTAGTTTTGTTATGTTTTGGGTAACCTCTCTTTCTATTTAGGGAAAGGGGGTGTTACAGAGTTGGTATCAGAGCCAGGTTCTTTCTTGTAGAAAACCTATTTAGGTTTGACCTGTGAGATATGGGTAGACTTCTGGGTTAGGTTTTATTCAGTTTGATTTTCTGTTCAGCTATATTCAAATATGTCTCTAATCTCTTTTGTTGATATTCGTTGATCTGTTCGTAGATGGCTCGTCGATCTGCTAGAGTTGCTGGGAGGAGAGGTAACAATAGGGGAAGGGGTGACGGTCAGCCCAATGAGCAACCTAATGATCAGATCAATGCTCAACTGGCTAACTTGGTGAATCAGGCAGTGAACCAGGCTTTACCTCAGTTGGTGGCACAGGTGGTACAGGCAATGCAGCAGCCGCCACCAGAAATTTCTGAGCAAGGGAATTCAGAAAATAATGGTCAGCAAGCAAATGTTGAAGAAGGAAATACAGATGGTCTCCAGCAGATGGTTCCGATGTATGTATGGTTGGAGAGGTTTCAGAAGCAGAAACCACATGCATTCAGTTTAGCTCCAACTCCAATTGATGCAGAGAATTGGATTGCTCACCTAGAGAAGATTTTTGATGTGTTGGGGTGCTCAGATAACCAGAAAGTGTTGCTAGCTGCTTACAAACTGGAAGGGGATGCGCAGAGATGGTGGAAAGCGATGAAAGTAACGAAGGGTGATGGTTATGTTGAGGCACTTAGTTGGGCGGAGTTTTGTGAGGTCTTTTATCAGCAATATTTTCCTGCTGCTGATAAAGAGGCCTATGCTAGAGACTATCTGTCCATTCGACAGAAGGATGATGAGTCCATCACGGACTTCATGACGAGGTTTACTAGGTTAGCAGGTTTTGCGGGAACCTCAGCAGGGACTGCAGTGGAACAGGCAGAGAAGTTCAAGTGGCGAATTCATTACAGGTATCGCCAACACCTCATTAACACCAAGTTTGCGGATGTATCGGCGGTGGCTAATGCGGCCAAGAACATTGAGATGGAGCGGCAGGACTTTCGGACTTCCAAACCGGAAGGGAGTCGAAAGAGGGACAGAGATGACCAGCAGGGTCAAGCTTCGGGCCAGCAGGGGAGAAATCAAAGTGGTCAGTGGAACAGAAATCGTGGTGTTCAGCAGGGGCAGTGGCGTGGTCAGAATCATAACAGGGGTAATCAGCAAATGCCTCAGCAAGGGCAGAATCGTCAGCTTCAGCTACCTTGGTATGGACAAAATCGTCAGCAAGGGCAGAATCGTCAGCAGGGACAGAATCAGGGTCGATATCCTGGACCAGCTGGTGGGGGTAACCCAAATCTTATTCCTATAGTTCCTTGTGCTATGTGTGGGGCTAATCATCCGGGGAGACAGTGTCATAGAGTTACCGGTGCATGTTTCTTGTGTGGACAGATGGGTCACATGGCTAGAGATTATACTGGACCACGTGGTAATGGTGGAGGCGGTGATCATGGTGGCAATGGAGGTCAGCGTCAGGGTGGTCGGGTGTTTGCCTTGACACATAATCAGGCGGCAGGTGCGCCAGGTACTGTTTCTGGTACTCTTTTAGTTGGCAATCGTGAGGCGTCTATTTTGTTTGATACGGGTTCTACTCATTCTGTTGTTGCCCAGTCTTTTGTTCGGCACCTGGGTGTGCCATCTCAGTTATTAGATTCTGTTATGTCTATTTCTACCCCGATGGGGACTTCTGTTGTTATTTCTGATTTGTATCGAGGGTGTCCGATCAGTTTTGGGGATAAGATCCGTAGCGTTAATCTTCTTCCGATGAGTATGCACGATTTTGATGTCATTCTTGGGATGGACTGGTTGGATAAACACCAGGCCACTATCGACTGTCAGGCGAAGGAGGTTATATTTGGAGATGTGAAGTCTCCGGAGTTCGTGTTTCAGGGTTCACAACCGAGTAGGGTGTTGAAGTTGATTTCAGCTTTGAAGGCAGGGAAGTTGGTAGCAAAGGGTTGTGAGGGGTATTTGGCGTGTGTGAAAGATACCTCTAAGCGTGAGTCTCGTATTGAGGATGTTCCAATTGTTCGTGATTTTTCTGATGTATTTCCTGAGGAGTTGTCAGGGTTGCCACCACAACGGGAAGTAGAGTTTGCTATTGAGCTTGTTCCTGGTGCGGAGCCTATCTCTAAGGCGCCGTATCGGATGGCACCATTGGAGTTGCAGGAGTTGAAAGAGCAGTTGCAGGAACTGTTAGATCGTGGTGTGATTCGCCCGAGTGTTTCGCCGTGGGGTGCTCCGGTTTTGTTTGTAAAGAAGAAAGATGGGTCTATGAGGCTGTGTATAGACTACAGAGAGTTGAACAAGATCACCATCAGAAATCGGTATCCATTGCCGAGGATTGATGACTTGTTTGACCAACTTCAAGGAGCAAAATATTTTTCGAAGATAGACTTGAGGTCAGGTTATCATCAGTTGAGGGTGAGGGATGAGGATATCCCTAAGACGGCTTTTCGCACTCGATATGGGCATTACGAGTTTCTGGTGATGCCATTCGGTGTGACTAACGCTCCGGCGGTATTTATGGATTTGATGAATCGGGTGTTCAGGGAGTACTTGGACCAATATGTCATTGTCTTTATTGATGACATTTTGGTTTACTCCAAGTCTAAGGAAGAGCATGAGGAGCATCTTCGCACAGTGTTGGGGATTTTGCAGAAAGAGAAGTTGTATGCTAAATTCTCTAAATGCGAGTTTTGGTTGGAGCAGGTTGCATTTTTGGGTCACGTTGTTTCTGCTGAAGGCATTAAGGTGGATCGTACGAAGGTTGAGGCTATCACTAAATGGCCGAGACCTACTACGGTGACGGAGATTAGGAGTTTCTTGGGTTTGGCAGGGTACTATAGGCGATTTGTGGAAGGGTTTTCTTTGCTTGCCTTACCATTGACCCAGTTGATGAGAAAGGGCACGAAGTTTGTGTGGAATGAGGAGCGTGAGAAAAGTTTTGAGGAGTTGAAGAAACGGCTTGTGACAGCTCCTATACTTGCATTGCCGTCGGGGACTGGAGGTTACCAGATTTATAGTGATGCTTCTAAGAAGGGCTTGGGGTGTGTTTTGATGCAACACGGTAAGGTGATTGCTTATGCTTCTAGGCAGCTTAAATCTTATGAGGTGAACTACCCCACACATGATTTGGAGTTGGCAGCGGTGATCTTTGCCTTAAAGATTTGGAGGCATTATTTGTATGGGGAGACTTGTGATATCTTCACCGATCACAAAAGTCTTAAATACATTTTCACTCAGAAGGAGCTCAATATGAGACAGAGGCGTTGGTTAGAGCTTCTAAAAGATTATGATGCGAGAATTCAGTATCACCCGGGGAAGGCAAACGTGGTTGCAGATGCTCTTAGCCGGAAGAGTTCAGGGAGTGTAGCAGCCCTTATTACACAACCTCAGCTTATTTCGGATATGGATCGGCTAGAGTTGGAGTTGTACGTACGAGGTTCAGATGGGCATTTGGCGGGTATGAGAGTGGAGCCCTCTCTTATCTCGCGGGTCAAAGAAGCTCAAAAAGAAGATGGGGAGTTGTGGAGTATGACGCAGGATCTAGAGGAGGGCAAGCAGTCCGAGTTTCGTATTGATGACCGTGGTGTGATTTGGTTGGGTGAGCGATTGTGTGTACCGTCCGATCCAATCATTCGGGAGGCTGTGTTGGCTGAGGCTCATAGTTCGCCATTTTCTATTCATCCAGGGTCTACAAAGATGTATAGGGATTTGAAGAAGAATTTTTGGTGGAATGGGATGAAACGAGACGTGGCTGAACATGTTGGGAAGTGCCTCACTTGTCAGCAAGTGAAGATAGAACATCAACGAGCTAGTGGTTTGCTGCAACAGTTAGACATTCCAGTGTGGAAGTGGGAGGATATCACGATGGATTTTGTGAGTGGTTTGCCGAAGACTTTCAGGAAGAATGATGCCATTTGGGTAGTGGTGGACCGACTGACCAAATCGGCACACTTTTTGGCTATTCATGAGGGATACTCGGTGGATAGGTTGGCACAAATCTTTCAGCAGGAGATTGTTAGACTTCATGGTACTCCAGTGTCTATTGTTTCAGATCGGGACCCACGGTTCACTTCACGGTTCTGGAAAGGGTTTCAACGAGCTTGGGGTACTCGACTCAACTTTAGTACTTCTTTCCATCCGCAAACTGATGGGCAATCCGAACGGACTATTCAAACGTTGGAGGACATGTTGAGATCTTGTGCACTTGAATGGTCGGGTAATTGGGATGATTACTTAAGCCTAGTTGAGTTCGCGTATAACAACAGCTGGCATGCGAGTATTGGGATGGCTCCGTTTGAGGCGTTATATGGTAGAAAGTGTCGAGCTCCAACTTGTTGGGATGAGGTTGGTGAAAGGGCCATAGAAGGGCCTGAGTTGGTCCAAATCACTACAGAGAAGGTAGCGGTGGCTAAGGAGAAATTGAAGTCGGCTCGATCACGACAGAAGTGTTATGCTGATAAGCATAGGAGGACTTTGGAGTTTGAACCTGGTGAGCTTGTGTTTCTAAAAGTTTCTCCTTGGAAGGGCATTCGGCGATTTGGGTTGAAAGGGAAGCTTAGTCCACGTTATATCGGCCCATTTGAGATTCTGGAGAGGGTTGGTGAGGTTGCATATCGGTTAGCTTTGCCTCCACAGCTAGCTCATGTGCACAATGTATTTCATGTGTCGGTATTGAGGAGTTATAAATATCACCCGTTGCATGTGGTACAATATCCGTTTGATAAGATTCGGGAGGATCTTACTTGTGAGGAGAAAGCTGAAGCGATTTTGGATCGGCAGGAAAGGATTATGAGGAGGAAGACTATTCCGTTTGTTAAGGTTCTGTGGAAGAACCATTCGGAACGAGAAGCCACTTGGGAGCTTGAGGAATCTATTCGAACGGAATATCCGCATCTTTTCGATAATTAGGTACGTTCTATTCTTTTGATTCCGGGGACGGAATTCTTTTAAGGGGTAGGTGATGTAATACCCGGTAAAAATAAATTAATAAATAAATATTAAATAATAAAAATTACCTTGTTTTAAAACATATTTTTTGGATGTCATTTATTTTGGGTAAAAATAATCATTTAATTTTGTGGGCTAATATAATAATAAGTGTGGGTAAATTAAATTGATAAAATTGGGCTTTAAATTAAGTGGGTCAAAGTTATAATTGTGTAATTTTTAAATCCTATTGAAATTTGAAGAATTAATAAATATATTAATTAATAAAATTCTATTGTTTTAATGAATAAATAACTAAACCTAATTCACTTAAACAATACGCCTTATACGAGTTTGGGAGAGAAACAAAAGGAACAAGATCAGCGACTAAGAGAAGCAATTCAGTCATCAATTGATAATAGGGTAAGTGTTTTCTTTTTCAATTTATTCAGTACTTGGATAATCAAATAAGGATTTAGACTCACATGTGAAGGATTGTAAAAAAGATATATATGATATAAAAACGTGTATATATATTACGGTAATATATATGTATAGAAATTCTGGAATTTGCAGGTATATATATATATATATTTAGTACGGTAGTAACTATATATATATATATATATATATATATATATATATATATATATATATATATATATTAACTCATGCTGCTAAGTTATATATAAATATATGATACAGTAGTGTATATATATAAATTATACTATTTATTTTATAGTAAACCACTTATGTTATTATAAATCAAATTGATTTTTTTTTTTTTTTTTATACTAATTAGTTATTCTATTGATGAAATTATAAAATTTACTTAATAACAAATTAAGTAATATTATGTTAGAGATTGTTAAATTTGTAATAAAATTCTATCTTATTTTATTTAGATTGAACGAAAAGAGTTTAACGAACTACATTGGGATAATAATTTTTGGGTATTACATTGCTTATTCCAGGTACGGATTCCGTACTCTTTCAGCGAGACTCTTTTGTTTTTAATTCGTTCGTTTCGTTATTCGTTTAGAAATTTAGTATTGTCTCTCATAATTGTTCCTTGTCAATTTATTGTGACAAATTATTTTGGCGTTGTTTTAGAACTCATATTTGTACTCTTTAGACTAGTGTGTCATGTCTAAATTTTATTTTATATTTATAGTGATGTACATGTTAGTATATGTTTTTGGAGACTTGTGTTGACGATTCGTTAGATTTAACATGTACATGTTAGAATCCCTTTGTTGTGTCGCATGTGTTGTGACATTATATTTTGTTAGAATACCGTAGGGTATACCTGAGCTATAACCACCTGTGGGGGTACCACAGGCATGTCCTCTTGGCACCGAGGCATGACACCTTCCGTGGCGGTGTGATCAGTCCACGGCGTCTCCGTTTTGTGCTCCGGTGGGAGTTGGCCATTTGGTGTTTTGTTGTGGGAGGCGTATGGGTCGACCCTAGTTTCCGTTCTGTTCTGTTCTGCGGAGTGGCGTTGTTTGTGCCAAAACACGCCTTCCGATTTTACATGTATTGGATTCGCGGTCCAATGTGTGTAACTTGCCTGTGTGGCATTATTTGACTTGCCTATGTGGCATTATTTGACTTGCTTGTGTGGCAAGGTATATTTCTGTTTTATTCTGAGCTCGGTATGAAATAACACCCCGCCATTTGATTCAGCCTATTATTTCGTTGTGTTAGTTTGTTCGTTTCATTTCAGTTAGTTTCGTTTTATTTCATTTAATTGAGTTAGTTATTTCAGTTTATTATTTGTATTCTATATCCGTACTGGGCATTTGGCTCATGCTGTGTTTTTCTTCCGGCAGGTAATCAGGGGAATCAAGGGCAAGTGTGATGAGAGCTCCCTTCTATCCAATAGTTTTGATATATTTCGTTAGGCTATGATACTTTGATTTATTTGGAGTTGTAACAGTTATTTCAGATTGTGGTTTGAGCCAGTGTGGCATTTATTATGGTTTGTCTTAAGACATTTATCAGTTATTAAGACTATTCTTTTGTGGTTTTGAGCCTTGCTATTAAATTCATTAGTTTTGTTATGTTTTGGGTAACCTCTCTTTCTATTTAGGGAAAGGGGGTGTTACACATTATCTCTCTTATATCTTCACTTCAGATTCATTCGCTTGTGTTACACACTCTTTTCTCTCTCCAATTTTCCACAAAACATTCTTTCTTTTCTTTCTCATCAATTAGGGTAAAATAATTTTGATAATTTTATGGTGCTACTGTTGAGCTTCTTTTTTTCTAAAATAACATAAGCTTCTTACAATTAGTTCGACAGATTTTCTTAGTAAAATAAAACTCATCACTTTTATTTTACACATTTTTTACATTTCGCTACTCATGATAAAGAGTTGTCAATTAATAACTTGTAGAAAGAAAGAAAAAAAGTTGCACATTCACGTCTGGGATCTGATGTGGCTTAACATATTTAATGTCGCACGATAATTAGCACTAGTTTGATGAGCACACACTTACGTGTGTGTTAATTATTTTTAAATATTAATAGGTAATTGGAATTTAGATTAAAAATAACAAAATAAAAAATAAGTAATAAGAGAAACTTAGGATAATGAAGAGATCGAGATAAAGATATGGAGCAAGGGTAAGTAGAAATAAAAATGTCGGAGTAGTGGAGAGAATAGTGTATAGATAAAGATTTATTATATTTTTACTATAAAAAATTAACAATAGTATATTGGCGACGAAAGATTGATGCAAAAAGAGAATACAAAATGACGTGCATAATATAATCATTGGATCCACCGATTACTTATGTATGGTAGAATATTAACTAATTATAATTCGTCAATTCCTTTTTGTATTCAAATTTTTATAACTATATTTTGTCACCTTATCATTATTCAAATTAATTGCATCTTCCCCTCAGGCTTTATAAAATAGCTATTTAGTGTTTACTCTGTATGTTACCAACGATTAAAGCTAAGAGAAAGCTAAGCTTTGTATATTATTTTCTTGTATTGTTTACAGAGTTATCATATATATATATATATATATATATATATATATATATATATATATATACACACACACACACACACACACATGTATGATAACCACCTAAACTAGAATCAAGAGATTTACATAATCACCTAAACTAGAATCAAGGGATTTACATAATCAAATATTCTCAAGAGATAATTATGGTAATTCAAAACCAATATCCTATTGGTTGATGTTAATATCCCCCCCACAAGCCAAAGGGTATCCTTGAAAACACTTTGAGCTTGGTCCGGTTGTACAAAATTGGCTAGTGGGTAAGGGTTTGGTGAGAGCATCGGCAACATTGTCGTGAGAAGAAATAAACTGAATTGAGACCTGCATGTTAGCAACCATTTCACGGACAAAATGATTGTCTATCTCAATGTGTTTTGTACGGGCATGAAAAACAGGATTGGAAGCTAGATAAGAGGCCCCAAGATTATCACACCATAGCACAGGCGGGTGATGAAGAGGTAATTGCAATTCATGGAGTAATGAACAAAACCATTTTATGTCAGCAGCAGCATCGACAATGGCTTTATACTCAGATTCTGTGGAGGAGCGTGCAACTGTGCGTTGCTTACGTAAAGCCCAAGAAATTAAGTTGCAACTCAGGAAGATTGCATTACCCGCAATTGATTTTCGATCATCAATGTCACCCGCCCAATTCGCATCTGTAAAAGCATTGAGAGTGTGAGAGGCCCTAGCTGAGAAAAATAAACCATGGGACAAGGTGCCTTGTAAGTAGCGCAAAATCCGTTTGACAACCAATTGCATGACCGTGGGTTTATGCATAAACTGACAAACTTTATTTACAATAAATGAGATGTCAGGGCGGGTGAGACTTAGATATTGAAGGGCCCCAACAATTTGCCGATAGAGAGTAGGATTGTCAAACAAGGTGTCAGAAGATGTGGAAGACAATTTGTCGGATGAAGAAAGTGGAGTAGATTGGGGTTTACAGGTGGGCATAGAAGCACGATGCAGAATATTTTGGGTATATATTTTTTTTTTTGAGAAAGAAGAAGACCAACCTCATTTCGTACAACATCGACCCCCAAAAACTAGTGTAAGGGCCCCAAATCTTTGAGGGAGAACTCAACACCAAGAGTAATAATCAAATTAGAAAAAGATTGACCTGAATTACCTGTAATTAAAATATTATCAACATAGACAAGAACAAATAAGTGAGTGTTAGAATCATTATAGATAAATAGAGAAGTATCATTTTGGGACTGTGAAAAATTATGAGTTAGTAGAAAAGTAGAAAGACGTGAAAATCAGGCCTTGGGTGCCTGCTTTAGCCCATATAGTGATCATTATAGTTTACACACATAATCTGGATGTTGAACATCAATAAATACTTGGGGTTGTTACATATAGACAGGCTCCGATAAAAAACCATTGAGAAAAAGCATTGTTAACATCCAGTTGTCGAATGGGCCATTTTCTGGTGATTGCCAAGGATAAAATTAATCGAATAGTCGTCGGTTTAATGACCGGACTGAAAGTTTTGAAATAATCTAACCCAAGTTGCTGGTGATATCATTTGGCAACGAGGCGTGCCTTGTATCGAGCAAGAGAACCATCAGCATGAGTTTTAACACGAAAGACCCTCTTGTTTCCAACAATGTTTATGTGAGGAGGCTTGGGAACCAGCGTTCATGTTTGATTTTTGTATAAGGCTGTGAGTTCATCGAGCATGGCTTGACGTTAAGCAGGACTATTATTTACTTCTTGGAAAGAGGTGGGCTCTGTGGTGAGTATGGAGGCATTATTAACTTGGCTATAATGGCGTAGAACCATGGGGTGGATTCTGTGTAAAGGCTCTGATTGTGTATCTGGAAGAGTGGTAGGAATGGTATGAAGCGAAGAAAATTTTCTAAGGAGGAAGAGGATACAAGCAAAGGAGAAACATCGCCTGGAGGGACCTGCAGTGAACCATTAGATGAGGACGATTGGATGAGTGGTGTTGAAGGTGTCTGGCATGATTTGAACAAACATTAGATGGTTGCGGATTAGGAAGTCCTAGACGACAAGGAGAGATCAGTAAAGTGAGGGATAGTACGAGAATGTATGTCACTTAAGCGGGCGGTCCGAACAGGTTGTGTTGACGGAGAGAAAACAATTGGGGATGATTTGTGGAATGCAGACAGGTGAGTAGACTGTCTGGATGGCGGTGCAGACTGTCTGGATGAGGACGATTCTTGGAATGTAGACAGGTGAGGAGACTATATGGATGGGGACGATTCTTTGAATGCAGACATGTGAGAGGACTGTCTGGATGGGGGGGTTAGACTCACTGTATTCTGTAGAAGTGGAACGTGGACATGAGATATGACCCAAGGATGAATAGGTAGCACTGATGGCATGGTATTGCAAGGAGAATGAGCTAGAAAAGATGACGGAGCCGAAGTGTGTAGATGAGAAAAGGGAAATTGATCCTCATCAAATTTGACATATCGAACTTGATACATTTTTTGTGATTTTGGTTCAAAACAGTAATATCCCAAGTGAGTAGCGCTGTAACCCAAAAAAATGCATGAAAGAGAACGATATTCTAATTTGTTTAGATTATACGGCCTTAAGAGAGGAAAACATAAGCATCCAAAAATTTTCAGAAAATTATAATTTTGCGCTTTGGAAAATAATTTCTAAAAAGGTGAAGAATTGTTGTTAATTGGAGATGGCATTCGATTGATGAGATAAGTTGCACATTCAAAATCATAGTACCAAAAAATCCCTGGAACTGAGACCTGAGCCAATAATGTTAAGCTTGTTTCAACCATATGACGGTGAAGTGTTTGGACATGAAAGTTGATAAATGATGCCATTTTTGAGATAAATGAGACTTGAGGGGTAAGAAATCCTTAGCACAGTCTGTTTATATTTAATTTTGTTGTTAAGGAGATATTCCACCATTGATTGAAAATGCAAAAATTTAGAGGCTACTTCACTACAAAGCTTAATAAAATAAATCCATGAGAATTTAGTATAAGCAATATCGACAAAAAGAACATAATATTTGTTTTCATTCAATGAAGCCAAGGGAGCAGGGCCCCAAACATCACACACTATCAATTCAAGAATATGTTTTGGAGAAAAGGAACTATCATGAAGAGGAAATTGATATGCCTTGCCCATATGACATGTCGTACATACTTGCGAGGCTTTATTGGAGGACATACCTAAGCTATGATTGGAAATAATTTGACGAAGGACACATTCATGGGAATGGCCAAGGCATCGATGCCAATCAATCAAGGAGACTCGAGAAGCAGAAAAAACATTCAAGGGAGGTGTAATTTGCAGAGTTTAGAGTATGTCCTTAGTTGGTCCGCTGAGAAGAGTTTCATGGGAGACGAGGTCCTTAACATGAAAACAAGACGGGTGAAATTCAAAATAGACATTATTATCTTAACAAAACTTGTTTATAGATAATAATTTTTTGGAAGAAGAGGGAACATGCAAAATCTAAGAAAAATTAAAAATTTTATTTTTGGAATGAAAGGTGGTGGAACAAAGATGATTTATCGAAGTAAGATTACCATTGACTACTTGAAGATGATCTGAGCCATTGTACTCATCCACTTGATTGATACCCGCTAAGTCTGGTGTAACATGATAATTAGCAGTCGTATCAGGGTACCATTGTAGAGAAGACAGAGATGGTGGTGAAATAGTGGATGAGTGGAGCGGTGGGGCGGCAATAAAGTTAGCAGCCGGAGAATGGGTACGAAGAGGTGGACCAAAGAGACCAGTAGAGGTTGTTGACTGAGGTCGAAAGCACCGGTATGAGTCGTGATTGGAAACACCACAGAACACACAGCATGGGCGATGGAAACTGATGAATACTAAGAGGTAGGTGGACAAAAACTTCTTTGCCCACATCCACGGGTACCACGGCCGCGACCACGATGGTTTGAGAAGCGTGAAACATTATTGGTAAATCGTTGAACATTATTAGCTAATGGTTGTGGATCAGATGGAGAATCAACAAGATCATGTGCCTCAATAATAAACTCATGATTGAGACATTTGCTGAGTAACACAGAGAATGTTAGAGGAGTATCAAGCATGGATAGGGCTGATTTGAGAGACATAAATTTAGCACGAAGACCTTTTTAAACAGCGACCATGAAGTCAGATTGGGAAATGGGTCGTGCGAAAGCGAATAGTTCATCAAAAATTCTTTTCAGACGGTGAAGATAGGTAGTTAGAGTTTCGTCATGTTTATGGGGAGAATGAAGTTCCATAGATAGGCGGAGAACACGTGTGTTAGAAGGACTAGCAAACCCAGCTGAGAGAGTGAACCAGATTTCGACAGATGATGTGAGGTCGATAACAAGGGGTATAACATCTTCACTAAGAGAAGAGATAAGGAGACTCATAAGAAGTTTTTCTTGGGTATCCCAAGTTTGTGTCGCTGGATTGGGACTAAAAGAGGTAGAGGATTTAGTAGACGAAGAACTAGTTGGCAGAAAAGAAGGGGGACGTGGAAACTCGATCGTCGGTGACATAGCCAAAAAATTGTTGGCCTTGCAGGTAGGGATCAATTTGTGTACGCCATAGGAGATAGTTAGAGAAAGTTAATTTCAGGGTGATATAGTGGCGGGTTTAAGAGAGAAGAACACGTGATGAGGGAGGGTTGGCAGTTGGAGTAGAGGAGGTGGAATCGGAATCCATGGTGGACATTAGACAGAGAATAAAGTGACGATTGAAGAGCCTGGCTCTGATACCAGATTAAAGCTAAGAGAAAACTAAGCTTTGTATATTTTTTTCTTGTATTGTTTACAAATAGAATTGTCCTATATATATATATACATGTATGATAACCACCTAAACTAGAATCAAATGATTTACATAATCACCTAAACTAGAATAAGGGGATTTTCATAATCACCTAAACTATAATCAAGGAATTTACATAATCAAAGATTCTCAAGAGATAATTATGGTAATTCTAAAATCAATATCCTAACTTCATGCTGATTATTAGTTGCTGTTAATACCAACCATTATATTCATAAATAAAATAAAACAAAATTTAAACAAAACTACAGTTTCCTATCTACTTCACTTCTATCCCATCGATTGCTACCATCAACTACCACCATGGTTGCAGCAACCATCCACCACTTTTACTTAGGCCAGACAAAATATGAATATGAGTTAGTTTTTGTTTACAAAATTTGATTATAGTTCTATTTAAGAACTAAAACCACGTTACTTATTTTTAATATGGGTTGTATGGGTTAGAACCATATAGTTATATTATGGGTTAGAATCATATAATTATGGGTCAAATATATGTCAACTCATATTTTAAATTTCAAATTTACCATTAATCCAATTAAATTATAAATTTTTAATTATTTATCAGGCTGACCAATTACTCAAACAAACCCAAACAGTCGTCCTCTTCTTCCTCATTCAAGCCATAGATTTAGTTTGCCATAGCCAAACCCACATTAAATTTTTGATTATTTATATATTCTGAAGTCTAACGGATGATGTTGTCTTCAAAGTATTCTTCAAATATAATCCCGAAATCGACAGAACCCCAACTTAAAAATAAGAAGAAGAAGAAGAAATAAATAAATAAAAAATAAAAACTCAGCCAAAATTCCTATTGAAATTAATTTCTCTAGCACTGACTCAAAACAACGACAACTTCAATATTGAGGGCAGACCCAAAAAGGGGCAATTATTTGAAGTGTAACTTGTTAGAAAATAAATGCAACGGTCTCCGTCCCTTAATAAAATTTGAGTGTAATGGTCAAATTAATTATTAGAAGTATTTATGTAGAATTTTTAAATCACAAAACTTGACACATATACATACATATATAATAAATAGTACAAAATAGTCTCTCAATCCTAAAGTTTAGAAATAGTCCCACAACTTTAAAATGATGGAATAAAAAACTAAACTTTAGTATAAAAAAACTATTTTTTCATCTATTATTTAATTTGAAAAAAAAAATCATTTACATTCTTACTATCATAATTATCTACTTACCACTATCTCTTATTCTTATACATTTTCTAATTTACTTAGTATTATTTAAAATTCATATTATTGATAACAATAATATTTTATTAATATAATAATAATAATTATTATATTATAATTATTTGAGATTAATTAAGATTTTATTATTACATAAATAACTAAACATAGGAATATAGAAACAAATAAATCATTTTAAAGAGAGATACTATCATTTATATAATATAAGTAGAAGAATTATTATTGTAGATTTTTAAATTTATTTAATTTTTCATCAATAATTAGTTATACATTATTAGTTAAACAAGATATTTCAGAAGATAATATTTTCTTTATATAAAAATCATTATACTCAAAATTAATTTGTTATTAGTAGAGTTAATATATTGGTATAGTATAATATAAAAAAGTAAAATAATACAATAATTTTATAACAGAACTCGTGCTTTGCACAGGATCATGAGGTAGTTTATTTAGTAGCACAAAATGGTCCCTAAACCTTAAAATTTAATAAAAGAATGCATTATATATTTAACATCACAAAAAATCTATTTTTTACAAAAAAAAAAAATCAATTAACTAATTTTTTCATCTTTTATTCGATTTCACAAAATTTCATCCATATTCATACAATCATAATTATCTACTTATCATTATCTCTTATTTTTATACATTTTTTTAAAACTTTGTTAGCATTCTTTAAAATTAATATTTTTACTATTAATAATAATAATTAATTATATAATAATTTTTGTTACTAAATTATATAGGTAAAACTATTTGAATTTAAATACGACTCTATTATTACAAAAATAAATGAATATATATACATAAATGAGTTCTCTAAGATTCATATTCTTATTATCAATTATAAGAATATTACAATTTGAGTTTAAATAAAACTTTATTATTGCATAAATAAATAAATGAAGCAGAGTATGAGGCATTTATTATGCGATTGTTCGCAACTCGAGAGCTACGAGCCAAGCGCCTCAAGGTGAGGGGTGATTCGAATTTGATAGTACAACAAGTACGAGACCAGTTTGCAATGAAGGAACCTAGCTATCTTGGCACCATACTGAACTGTAGCAAAAAAGGTGATGGAAAAAAATGTAGTGATTAAATATGTGCTAAGAGGACAGAATAAATAGCCCGATGAACCTTGTGTTAGGTTTGTAATATTCATGAACGCAATCAAATTGTACAAAATAAGCGGAAACATGGAAAATCAGAGTTTTAAAATCTTACAAACTATATACCCGGATCATCCTTTATGCACAATTATTAATTAGACGAAAAATAAAGATCAAGACTTATACCCTTGAATATTTGAGCTTCCTCAGGTACAAGTTCACCTCCAATCCTTTTCGCGTTCAACTTGAATCCACCGGGTTTGGTTCCTTCATTTGATCAATGTTAGTCACTCAAGTGTTTAGCCTCTAGAGGTGATCCACTAAGGAAGAAAAAAATATTCAAGAAGATAGGTATTTGGCAAAACCCTAGTTGTCTCTCATAGAAAAGGGTGTACTCTCCCAATTATTATAATTATGTCTGTTGTGAAAAAGTCAACTACACTCACCCATAATAAGACTCCTCTTATTTATAGATGTGGGCAACCCTCCTTAACAATTATGGAATTGAGTTTTATTAATTAAATTCCTTTAATTAATTATGCTCTCAATCTTATTAGGAATAATTAAATAAAATCTTTTAATTAATTAATCTCCCAATCTTATTAGGAATAAATGAGAGTACTTATATTAAATTAATTTCTAACTCTTTAGAAATTAAAATAATAATAATTGTAATAATAATAATAAGACTCCTCTTATTAATTTATATGTTTAATATCTCCGAAATATTAGATAATAAATATTAAGTTATTTAATTTATTCTATCATCATAGATTAAATTAAATACACTTAACATATTATTACGATTATGTCATTAACTTCTTAAATAATTATTCTTCCTTTTATGGTGTGACCCTTTAGGTTCTCCATATTAAACCGGTTATGAATAAATCAATTAGAACAATTCTAATCTTATTTAAATAAATAAATTAAACTATTAATTTATTTAAATAAATAATATTTATTTTGGAATAGGGATAAGCCTCCCTAACGATTAACGACTTTCAAGATAATATAGATTTCAACATTAATCATAAAAAGAACCTTTGAGTAAATAGTTACTGTACAATTCAATCCTTCCACCATACAATCTCCCAATTAAATATAAGACATGGAATTACAGTCAAATCTTATTTTATTTAATTATATGTATTTCGACTCTTAAATGCACAACTCTAAATAATATAAATTAGAAACTCATTTCTACCAATCTATCCAGATTCACTAATCTCCAATTTAGTAATTCAACGATTGAAAACTATTTTAGTTTTAAGCTTTCTAAGAATTTAGATCTTATTAGAATGATCATCATCATTATTCTAAAAGCATTTCTTAAAACTATGGGTTTATCACATATTATAAAGCAACATCATGTAGATAATTAAAAGCCTTTAATAAATTAATACTTTTTTATTAATAAATGAATAAGATTGTTACAAAGTATATGCTTTATCATCAAACATGATTGGCTTATGTTCATACTACTTTCAATCTCCCACTTACACTAAAGCCAATCGCCATGATATCTCATACCCTTCTTCTCTAAGTGACGATTATCCTGCTGTTGGATAAGCTTTAGTTAATGGATATGTAATGTTGTTCTTGAGAGTTTACTATCTCTGTAGTGATTTCTCATCTTTCAATGATTCCTATAATCAAATGAAAGTGCCACAACACATGTTTAGATCCAAGATGAGACTAAGGAACTATTCCTAGTTCTGTAATGAACTTTTCATCCAAACAATCAACTTGCAGCTTCATTTACAACTATATACTTTCTCTTTATCACTAAACCAGCACTTCTTTGCTGTTTGAAATCTTTTCAATTCACTGCACCACCTTTCAAGGTAACACTTGACCTTAAAATGGATATTCTATTGTCTTGGTCTATTTGAAAAACTTGAGTCTATTAAGCCCTCTAGATTAATTCAGACCCACCATAAATATGATCACATCCTTAGAGCGGGTTAAGTACTTTAGGATATTTTTCACTGTCTTACAGTGATCTTCTCTAGAATATGACCGATCATCATCAGGTTTCATATATTTCATTGTATACATGATTGTCACTCATGCGATCTCTCTTTTCAGGAGTCTATGGGGACTATTAAGAGAGATTCACTCCATGTCTCATCAACATAAGACATCTCTTGGAGTTTGCCATGCTAAATGATTTTAACATCAAATGAATATATGTTCATTGGGTTAAGTCAAGCATCCTCTTAAATCTATCTATATATATTATTATCTCCAATTAAGATACTCTTCCCAAATCATTCATGGAGGAATGTTTAGATAACTTTACCTTTACTGATTGTAGCATTGGTATGTTATTCCTAATTCGTAGTATATCAACATATAATTCTAGGAATATCACGACGCTCCCACTGACTCTTTTGTACACATTAGGTTCATTCTTGTTTTTGACAAAATCAAACTCTTATGATTATCAAATCAAAAATGAATGTTCTATTTTTAAGAAGCTTGCTTTAATCCATTTCTCTGAGTTTCTACAACTCTTACCTCATCGTATGTAACTGGATCATCATCTTCTATGATGCGTACCTCATCATCATCTTCTAAAATGAATCCATACCGCCAAGGTATCTTTGGTACTATTCCAGATTTACGATTCAGTTTTGTACAATAAGTTTATCTACAGGTTCCTTTTAATTGACTTATAGTATTTTTTGGTTCTTGAACTCTTCAAGATTCTATTATCCTCCCACTAGTCTCTTCTCGGAACAAACACCTTTTACTAAGTAGGATTATAGAACATATACCCTAAACTTACTTTAGGATATCCCACAAATCTACACTTATCAAATCTTGTCCCAAGCTTAATCTTTGAACCTTTTTTCAGATAAGCTGGACAACCACTTATCTTAAGATACTTAAGATTAGGAATCCTCATGTCCATAACTTTTATGGAGCCTTGGGACCGAATTTTGAGGTTACCTTTTCATAGATATGAGCCATTTCTAGGGCATGACCCCAGAAGGATACTGGAATGTCGGTAAAATCATTATGGATTGCACCATGTCCAAAAAGGTACAATTTTTTTTTCAGATACATCAATCAATTATTGTGTATCAGGAGGCGTCCATTGTGAGAAAACCATTTGAGATGATCTAGAAATTTATTGCACAAGTATTCCTTCCTTGATCAGATCAAAGAATCCTAATAGTTAGCCAATTTGTTTCACTTCTGAATTCTTTGAACCTTTTAAATAATTCACACTTGTATTTCAGTAAATACACACATTCAACACTTTGAATAAACATCTCCTTTTCTTATACTAGTTTGTTCAATTTGTAAAATATATTTTCACGAAAATCAAGTACACAAAATCCATTAAGTAATATTTTAGTTCTATAAAAATATTATTATTATAAATAGAACAACAATTATTCTTAAATATAATACTAAATTTCACTATCCAACAACAAAGTGGAAATAATATTTCTAATAAGAACTGGAATACAATAACAACTTATTGACTTAATAGACTTGCCTGTAGGCAATACTAAACAATAATTTTCTATGGCTAATGCAGCAACCTTTGCTTCATTTTCCACACATAAGATTATTTATCCCTTGTATAGTTTTCTACTTCTGCTTGGTTCATTCATAAATCTATATTTATGAGAACCAAAGTTGGTATCCAATACCTAAGTAGAATCTTAACTTAAAGAAAAATTTAATTCAATCATGAACAAAAACTATATTAGTAACCGAAGCTTCACTAAGCTTCTTCTGGTTAGCCTATACAAGATACTTCTCGCGGTTTTTTTCCAGTGTTCAGGCTTATTGAAGTGGAAGCAAACTCATTTGCTATCCGTATCAATTTTGTTCTTATTATCCTTTATTTTTGCCTTTTCTATTTACCTTTTTAGAAATTTTCTTCTTTTTAGAAGATCATTTGACCCTTACCAGTAAGACTTGGTCTTTCTTGGTTAAAAAGTGACTCAATATTTTTCAACATGTTAAGCAAATCAGCGAAACTGATATCTAGCTTGTTCATATGAAAAATTCACAACAATTGTGAAAGGAGTCTAGAAGTGAGTGCAAGATCAAATCTTGGCACAACTCTCCATCCATGACAAAACCAGTTGTCCTACTTATTCAATCAAATTGATAATGGACTTTTATCTGTATTGTAGTGTCATCGATCATTCTAGATCGGAAGAGCTCCTTAAATATCTGATATCTATCAGTCCTACTTTCCTCACCATCAACTAATTGATGTGCAGGAATACAGTAGGAGCATTCATAGTTTCATACTGACGTTAAAGCTCGTTACTCATGGATGTGAGCATGATGCATTGAGCTAATTGTGCATCATCTTGCCACTTTCTAAAAGTAGCAATCTCTTCCTCAGAGGTATTGTCTGCAACCATTGCAGGGATAGGCGTATTAAGGACATAAGATAGTTTTTCATCCGTGAGAATTATTCTCAATTTTCTTAACCAATCCGTTTAATTCGGTCCGGTTAATTTAGCATCTAATATGCTACGTAGTGATAGTAATTTAGATATTGTAAAATTCTATAAATGAATTTGTTCTTAACAATATTTTAGCATACATTCTTTTATTAATTACCAAAATAATTTAGGTCTTATTTTAAATTGGTATCTCCCACTATTTTTATCAAACTATATTACCCTCACTTATATAGTTCGGCAAAATCTAATTAAAGATTTGCTAGTGAGAATATAGATCCCATTTCAAATGTATATAGCCTTGTGGTGACACAACAAACTATATATAAATAAATAGATAGACAACTCTTGTAAATTGCATCAACTATACAACTCCTTGTATTTTGTCTCTTAGATTATTTTAATCAAGTGGTGGCACATCCGAATCAAAATTATCCAAGTTAAGTCTAACCTAGCACTTCCATATATTCAAAAAAGAAAAATATTGTCCTTGTGGTGACACAACAAAACAACATTGTTCAATTTTTTTTATAAGCTTCAAATGTGATAAAATTAACATCTCAAAGAATTAACATAAGCCTTGTGGTGACACAACAAACTTATAATAATTAATTGATACTCTATTATTTTTATCATGCTAGAAGGCGATGTTAGATATTTCAAATATCTTTGAACACTTATGACTTAATATAAAAAATTTGAGGGGTTTGCATGTTATTAATTTGTCTTATCTTGTTTAGCGCCTATGCACACACACACACAAACACACGCACACACACACACACACACACACACACACACACACACACATATATATATATATATATATATATATATATATATAGTATAAGCATGCACATATAGAATACTATATTCTACCAGGATTGATTATGAATTTTTATTCTAGTTTGGTTCACTAGAGCCACCAAGTGAACCAAAAGGTCAAACCCTAGGGGTGCAAGAATTAATATTTAAATATAACTATTACATTTAAACTCGGGCTCCATTACAAATAGGTTTTTAAGTGCTCTTTGTTCCTTGATCTCCAATTCTTCAAAATTAATTCTAACTATTCCTATTACAAAACTATTTAAAATAAATATAAACCTTGATCAGCAGTCAAGAGGAAGTACATAGGCGGGAGTAGAATTTACATTAAAAAAAATTAGAGAAGACGAGGTACGCATACCCCTTTAATAAAACTCATATATTCATGCATCCAACTAAAATAAAATCTAATCACATTGGTCAATAGTCCATAATCAATCACATTTATTATCATACACATCTACATATGCATCAATAAATTAATAACATTCGTCTCATGGATAATAATCATTCAATATATATATTGATATTATTTAATGGGCAAATTTAGTTAGCATAAAATCTAATTTTGAATCAAAATAAACTCTTTTATTTTAATCCAAATTTAAATTAAAATAAACCTCTTTTATTTTCATTTATTTAATTTTGAATAAAATAAACTATTTTATTTTAATCAAACTCTTTAATCAAAATAAACTAATTTATTTCAATTAATTATGGAATCCAATTCCAAGTCAAAATAAACTCTTTTATTTTGGATAATATGAAATCTTATTACATATCTAAACAAACTCATTTATTTACGAAAACACGGATTCTCTTTTCTATTCACAAATAAACTCTTTTATTTTAAATAATATGAAATTTTATTCCATATCTAAATAAACTCATTTATTTAAGGAAACACGAATTCTCTTTCCTATTCACAAATAAACTCCTTTATTTTGAATAATATGAAATCTTATTTCATATCTAAATAAACTCCTTTATTTAAGGAAACATGAAATCCAATTTCAATTCTAATTAGTTATCATGGAATCCAATTCCAACTCTAATTAGTTAGTATGAAATCTAATTTTAAGATTAAAATAAAGTTTTTTATTTTAATTATAAAATTATTAAGAATATATATATATATATATATATATATATATATATATATATATATATATATATATATATATACACTATCATATATAATCATGTTGCGGCCGGACGTAAAATAACAATCAACATTCACGAGGATAAAAGCTCAGTGTAAAAAACAAAAACAGTTCGCAACAGGCTTTCAGAAATAGATATTTGTTTAAAAAAAAATTATACAACAAATTATGCCCAATTAAATTGTTCTAAACACATTTCAATATACATATCAAATTAAAATGATTAATAATTTGCATAAAGGTTTGGCTCTGATGCCACTGTTAAGTTTGTAAAATTCATGAACGCAATCAAATTGCACAAAATAAGCGGAAGCATGGAAAATCAGAGTTTTAAAATTTTACAAACTATATACCCGGATCATCCTTTATGCACAAATATTAATTAAGCGAAAAGATAAAGATCAAGAATTATACCCTTGAAGATTTGAGCTTCCTCAGGTACAAGTTCACCTCCAATCCTTTTCACGTTCAACTTGAATCCACCGGGTTTGGTTCCTTCCTTTGATCAATGTTAGCCACTCAAGTGTTTGGCCTCTAGAGGTGATCCACTATGGAAGAAGAAAGATTCAAGAAGATAGGTATTTGGCAAAACCCTAGTTATCTCTCATAGAAAAGGGTGTACTCTCCCAACTATTAGAATTATGTCTATTGTGAAAAAGTCAACTACACTCACCCATAATAAGACTCCTCTTATTTATAGATGTGAGCAACCCTCCTTAAAAATTATGGAATTGAGTTTTATTAATTAAACTCTTTTAATTAATTATGCACTCAATCTTATTAGGAATAATTAAATAAAATCTTTTAATTAATTAGCATCCTAATCTTATTAGGAATAAATGAGAGTACTTATATTAAATTAATTTCTTACTCTTTAGAAATTAAAATAATAATAATTGTAATAATAATAATAAGACTCCTCTTATTAATTTATATGTTTAATATCTCCGAAATATTAGATAATAAATATTAAGTTATTTAATTTATTCTATCATCATAGATTAAATTAAATACACTTAACATATTATTACGATTATGTCATTAACTTCTTAAATAATTATTCTTCCTTTTATGGTGTGACCCTTTAGGTTCTCCATATTAAACCGGTTATGAATAAATCAATTAGAACAATTCTAATCTTATTTAAATAAATAAATTAAACTATTAATTTATTTAAATAAATAATATTTATTTTGGAATAGGGATAAGTCTCCCTAGTGATTAACGACTTTCCAGATAATATAGATTTTAACATTAATCATAAAAGAACATTTGACTAAATAGTTACCGTACAATTCAATCCTTCCACCAAACAATGTCTCAATTAAATATAAGACATGGAATTACAGTCATGTCTTATTTTATTTAATTATATGTATTTCGACTCTTAAATGCACAATTCCAAATAATACAAATTAGAAACTCCTTTCTAATTTCATTATACATTGGCCAAGGACAACTGGGTTGTCATTTATCGAATCACATAGAACATTTCTCTTCTTTTACTAGAAGCGATAGATTCTTTATTGATAATACATTATCTCCATGTACGACTTATTATACCCAAGCATACCCTTTGATATACCCTAAGGGTCTTAAGGAATAAGTCAAAGTATAATTCATCACACACAAGATGCTATCATGATCTCAAGTCCAAGGATCACTTGTACTACTATCACTAGAGGAATTTCTCTTGACAGACAAGTAAAACTCCATTAGGTATTCTTTAGCGAGCCACGTTCAGTGAACTTATTCTCTAATAAGCACCTACATACTTGCATTAGTGTCTCCACACAAATGATCATGAGATCAATCATCCTCATCCAATGAGCAAGCAACGTATGTACCAATCCATCCGAATTCACTAATCCCCAATTTAGTAATCCAACGATTGAAAATTATTTTAGTTTTAAGCTTTCTAAGAATTTAAATCTCATTAGAATGATCATCATCATTATTCTAAAAGTATTGCTTAAAATTATGGGTTTATTACATATTATAAAGCATCATCATGTAGATAATTAAAAGCCTTTAATAAATTAATATATTTTTTTGATAATTAAATAAGATTGTTACAAAGTATATGATTTATCAGCAAACATGATTGGCTTGTGTGCATACTACTTTCACCTTGGTAGCATCCAGGGTGTATGTAAAAGGAGACAACTTGGATGTAAGTCTGATCAAGAGATCATGAACCCTGCTGACCACGGTACTAGAACTGCTCCCCAAAGACATAACAAATGATTGGACACACATCTCTCACCAATTGCAAACAAAGGAGGGGACAATATCATTGGTATCAAAAGTACAATATAATTAAAGACTTATTGTACGGCAAGGAAACAAATGGTGTATTGACAAGATGCTTAAAAAGGAAAGAAGCTAATTTAGTTTTACATCAATTTCATGAAGCAAATTACAAATTGGCAAACATTATTAGGTTGTATAGGAGATTGCAACGCCAAGGTTATTATTGGCCCTAAATGAAAAAAGAAGTGGATGCGCTTCAAAGATAATGTCTTTCATGCCAAGAATACCCTGGCGAGGATGAAAGTGCCTTTATTGATGAAGTACCAGATTGGTGAATCCCATATGTGAAATTTCTAAGAAATGGCAATCTCCCAACCAAAAATAAGGACACAATTACAATTAGGAGGAAATCATAGAGATTCTATCTACATGAATGAGAGTTATTTAGAAGAGAATTCAATGTCAAGACTTTACAGTGTTTGGAGATAGGTGATTCACTCAATGATTTGGTCTATAAAATGCATAAAGATGAACACCAAGGAGGAGCCAAGTTATACAAACTGTTGACTTGACCATATTCCAACCTTAAATTTTTTATGATGAATTTCTCATTGTGCTAAATTTTTACTCATTCAGTTACAAGATATTGATGAGACAACAAAAGATTTTTTGAAGCCTTGGTTTAATTAAAAAGGATTAAATACATAAAGGCTTGAAGATAGGATTGAGTCTCTAGGAAATCAATGTAAGATCCACCAATTCGTTATGTATGGATGATAAGATTTTATTGATACAGAGCCAATTCCAATAACTTATTGGAGGTTCCCATTGGTGTGCAGTAGACCATCCCAGTGGGGTTGGTGAAGGGAGGGCCCCAATTGGGAGGAAAAAACCCACAATCCCTTGGGGTTATTCTGCACTTGGGAGAAAAAAATAAGAAAAGGAATAAATATAGTATATTTCTCTCCATTATTAGTTTCAGGGTAGAACCTGAGGATCGAGTGAAATTTGAATCTAATAGGTCTATTTCTAATAACTCATGAAAGATATTATCAGATTCCCAAGGCTAAACACTTCTGGGTGACCGATAACGAAGTAGTACCGTGAGGGGAAGGTGAAAAGAAAAGGATGGTACCCATTTAATATTGCTTTAATAGATACTGGACTAAGTAAGGTCCACTCTCCATTCATAGACCCTAAATTTCTTTCTTTGCAAACTCAACTAAACCATTATTGGAAATTAAGGGTTTTTGAAAAGCAAATTTGAACCCTTAATGGATCTAAGGATTGTTCATACAGCGTTGTTAATTCATAGTCGGCTATGACAATATCGTCGCTAAGAACCGTGTATTTAGTAAACTTCTCACTTGACATAATAAAAATATTTCGTCTATTAAGGAGGATTCCCCAAATACCTAAAATAAAGATGATCATAGAAAATGTAAAATATTTGATAGGATCCGTTTCAGGAACCGCTCGTCGGGCCAGCTAATAGATGGTAATATTACACCATTCTCAAAGGAACCATACGTAAGACTCTCGCATCATACGACACCACCCAAGAATCATGACCTCCACTTTCCTTTGACCAACGGGTCCTCAAACCAACCTATCTTCCCTTTTTATTCCTCGATAAACGTTTTTTTTTCATTTATTCATTGATTGTATTACCCCATGCCCATTCTATATTTTCTTCGTGGTTGGTGATAGTAGGCCCAAAACAAATAATCTATGCAGCTTCAACATATCCCGATCAACGTAATTTATAAAAAAAATATTGAATATTCCTCTATATCTCATATAGGTTTCATACTTATAGGAATTGGTTCTATAACCGATACGCAATTCAATAACTTTAGGAGCCCTAAAAGGAGCATAGTTGTGACGCCCCCAAAATAGGTCTACACAACCCATTTTGAGTCCCCAAATACATGGTACAGAAAACAACTACAACTTCATTATTACAATTATCGTGCAAAGTATGACAACACATATGTTGTGAGTTTTAATATAAATATTATCTTCTAGATAATATCCAAACTCAAATAAAGTCCTCATTACAATTATTAATACACTATTTTACAAAATAGTGAGGACAGCTAAAACAACTATCTTGAACCATCACTCCACACCTCGACTAGTTTCCGCTATATTCTCGCCTCTTGAGAAGAAAAATGGAACAAAAAAAAAAGGGTGAGCTCAACTAGCCCAGTAAAATATATTATGACTAATATAATGTAGAACAAATTATCCTTAGTCCTAAACAGGGAAAAATATGATAGAATATAATAGACAACAAGTTTTAGATCAACAATTACAGCGGAAACAACAATTCATTAGAAGAGTTAAATAGAGAATGAATTCTACTATCTTCTATGATTTAAAAGTCCATCATCAATATTTTATCCATGTAACATCAATCAATATACATCTTGAATCAAATATTCATCTTTGCACTACGGGCCAAAGATATTTATTCATATCACCAGTTGGTCATGTTCATCTCAACATCTGTCCATCTTTGTACTACGGGCCAAAGATATGCATCAAGTAATCATTCATCTTTGCACTACAGGCCAAAGATATTCAGTTATATCACCATTTAGGACTGAAGATGATGAAAATATTTTTAAGAAAATGAATCCAGAGATATAAAAGGACAAAGATTAGGGATTCGTACTTTAGTTTATTCAAGTTCAAGAATACTCCATAATAATCAATTATGGAGCAAAATACAAGAATAAAGTTCAAAACATAGATCCAATCAAAGATAAGAACCATAACAGACAACTTGGACACAGAAAAAAAATTTAATTTTTCTGTGAATAGTGTCGTATTAGTGAATAGTGTCGTATACGTAAATAGTAACCCCGACATGAAAAGATAAAAATTTCATAAGAAAAATCATACTTCGTGAATAGTACTCGTGAATAGTATCGTATTCGTAAATAGTGTCGTATACGTAAATAGTAACCTCAACATAAAAAGGTAAAAATTTCATAATAAAATGCATACCAATATTTCGGTATAATGATATTGAAAGAAATAACATCATTTACGAAAAAAATAACATCCCTTACCATCTCTTACCTCAAAAGAATAATACTTCAGACTGAAATATCGGATCTAATACTGAAGAAAACTTGCATTTTATAGCAACACTCAAGATATCTAAATACTCACAAAAATACGCTCGATATTATAGAGAGAGATCGAAAACTTTTGATTCTAGTGTGATTTTCAATTCTAACCTATGCACCCTATTTATAGAAAAATACTTAGAACACCAAAGCAGAAAATGTATTAAAATATTATTATTTATAAAAATATTTCACGCCCACTTTAAAAATCAGATTTCAGCATTTACCACAAGCAAAAGGACAAGTGTGGGGCTCACCTTCTAGAAATTTCCACCAAAAATATTTTAAATCATTTATAAATTTAGAAACTTCAATAATTCATAATAAATAGCCCTTTTATCAAAAAAATACGAATTTCATGTTCATTTCATAAAAAATTTAATTCTCTATAACTTTGTAGAAGAAAGTTTTTCCAAATTCTAAACGAAAAATGACCGAAATCTACATACGGATGATCTTGCAGGCTATTAATCAAATTTCAGTCAAAAGTGGGGCCCAGCAACATATTTAACATGCTTTTTATAACAAAAATACTCCGGACCCAATTTTTTTTCTTCGTCCTCATTTATTCATATATCGTGAATTTAGTGTAAAAATATTACCATTATTATATTATTATATTATCTCATTATACATTTATAACGTAATATATATAATAATATATTTGAATGAATTATTTTATCAGAAAAGATAAAATATCAATTTTTAACAATTGTCATTTTCTAAAAATTTCTCCATTTATATCCACATTAAATAAATATCATATAAATCAACAATTAATTATTCTCAAATAATATTACAGAACTACAATAATATTAACAACCAGATCATTCCCAGAAAAGAGGGGGCTTTTCGATAAGGATTTCTCCTTACTGGCGCGCAATTAAATAATCTAATCCCTTTTCTCGACAGAATTTTTTAGACATTGTCAATAATGTTATCTAATAATATTATTCAAATAATATGAATTATTGGTTTGATAATGTAAAATACTGTGCAGTGACAATTATTAAAACAAAAATAATATAAAATAATGTACAATATCGTGTGCTACTGTGCAACAACGCGTATTACTTTACTTTAACCACCAGGTATTTCAACAGTGTTAATGGTAACAACTACGCCGTTATTTTTAAAAAACTCATTCTTGTCGTTTTTTTCATCCGACAATTTGCTGTTACGGGGCCCACAAATGGTTGCGCCGTATAAATATTCCCCGACAAGAAGAATATTCCACGACCAAACGAATATTCCCCGACAACAATGAATATTTTATAACCACTTGCTTATTTTGTAGAATTTACATATATCACCCTTAACTTTAACTTTTTATCAATTTAACCATTTACTGAATAATAATTATAAGAAAAAATTGAATAATTTTATTTCATAAAATTTGGGGTCTTACAATAGTTATTGCTAGTAGTTAGTTTTACGAGCCATTTTCAAGCTTTAGAATAGCGAAAGGAATGACTTACGTGAATAAGTATGATATAAATTGCAGTCGCTCAAATATGATCTAAGTCATAAATGCCCAAGTTTCCTTTGGGTTCCAATTCCAATATGACCCTATTGTAAGACTCCAACTTTTACTAATAAAGATTAATTTTTTCTAAATATCTTTTTGAATATTATGGTGTAGATTTGATATAATGTTATAGTTGTGAGTAATATTTATAAAGTTTGCAAAGTAAACAAGTGGTTATAAAATATTCGATTAGTCGAAGAATATTCGTACGACGACACAATCATTGATGGACCCCGCAACGGAATTACTGTCGGAGTGCGACAGAAATAACTTTTATAAAAATAACGGTGAAAATTTTACCGTTAACTATTAAAATACCCGGTGATAAAAGTGCAGTAATACGCGTGGTTGCATAGTAGCACACGGTATTGTACAATATCTTTGATTATTGATGCTTACGTGAGAAGTCACTCAGTTTTGTTCAATTATTGCCACAGTAATTCCTGCATAGTATCTCACGTTATTGATTCAATTATTGTCACAATATTTTATATTATTAAATCAATAATTGAGATGACAAAGTTATTCATATTATTATTTTTATTATTTACAATGTCTAAAAAGTTCCGTCGAGGAAAGGGGTTTGGTCACCTAATTGCGAGCCAATAGGGAGAAATCCTTATCGAAAAGCCCACTCTTTCTTGGGAATGATCTGGTTGTTAATATTATAAATTATAATATTAATGATGAATGTTATTAAAAATATATTTTGTGAAATCAAGTGAATTGAGATAAATAGAGAGAATTTTTATGAAGTATTTGTTATAAATTTGGCTTATTATTTGGACCTCAACTTACCCATTTGTTAAAACTGTCGATAGAAGTTATCTCAGTTTTGTTATATATATATATATATATATATATATATATTAATTGATAATGGGGCGGGGGGAAGGTCACGGGTGACCATTATTATTATTATTTATATATATATTATAATAAGTTTTATTTTTTTTATGAAAAATAGAATATATTATATTTTATTATGCATAGTATTTGCATAGTACTTGCATAGTATTTGCATAATAAATCATGTGATTATCAAAATTTTCAGCCGACTATTACTGTGTGTCCGTGATTTTTTTCCTTACTGTGCATCTAAATAGTATCCTGCCATTCTCTTATAAATAGGATGCTTAGTTTAGAATTGAAAATCACACCAGAATTAGAGAATTCTTCTTCTATAATATTGAGTGTATTTCATTTAGAGTTTAAGGAAGCTTTGAGCGTAGAAAACAGTATAAGTTTTCTTCAAGAATATCTCCGCCCTACCAGTCAGAAGTACTCTCTTTTTAAGGTAAGGGGTATTATTTATTTCATATTCGCTTACGATTTTATTTTCCGTATTCGTAAGAAATTTTATTTCGTTCAATATTCGCAAGAAATTTTATTTTTGTTTAATATTCGTAAGGAATATTATCTTCGTTCAACATTCGTAAGGAATATTATTTCGTTCAACAGTCGTAAGAGATATTATTTTTGTTCAATATTCGTAAGAAATAATATTTTCTTCCATACTCTGTAGTATGTAATTAATATTATATCATTTCAGATTCTAAATTCTACACTCATTTTATTTAAGTATTGCTTCTATACTCCTTAAAATTAGTGGAATATCCTTGAAATTTGCCTTTCATCTAGTATCGTTCCATTGAAATATTTTTCTGGACAATCTTGATAAATTTTACTCTTTTCATGCCGGGGTACTATCCCCGAAGTACTATTCAGGGGATACTATTCACCCAGGATACTATTCATGACAAAAATTGATTTCTTTTCTGTCCAAGTTATTTGTGATATATACAATATTATTCTTTAATTTTACTTCACAAAGCAGTATCATGTTGAAAATTTGGACATTATTGAATTCTAGATAAATTGAATTATAAATCTTTAAAATTTATCCTTTACTTTCATTTAATTGAATTCTTATATCATTGTCATCATCCTCATGTTTATATTGTGATGAAAGTCATCTTTGGCCTGTAATGCATAGATGGACTGTTGATTGGTATGATTATAACCAGTGATTATTAGGTATAATCATGACCTGTAATGTTACAAATGATGTGGTAAAAGTCCTCATTGGCCCATAATGCATTGATGGACAGCTGTTGGCATGATCATGACCATTGGTGATAACACGAATATCCTTGGCCGTAGTGCATGGATAATTCAGTGTTGTGGATTATTTATTAAGCTGAGTGTCAGCGATAAAATTGATGATAAACTTTTTAAATCATAGAAGATAGAAGATATCATGCTCTACTTGACTCTTCTAATGGATTGCTTGTTCCGCTGCAGTTAAACTTGTTGTTTATTGTATTCTATATGTTTAACACTGTTGAAGGCTAACGATAATTTATTCTGCATTATCTTAGTCATAATATTTCTTACTGGGCTAGTTGAGTTCACCCTTTTGCTTTCATTGTTCTTTTCAGGAAATGAGAACGTAGCCGGAACTAGTCGGGGAATGGAGTGACGGTCCGAGATGGTGACTGTAGTAGTTCTCACTATTTTATAAAATAGTGTGATAGTAATTATAATGAGGGCTTCATTTGAGTTTGGATATTGTCTAGAAGACAATATTCGTATTAAAACTCTCAGCTCAATTATATGATTAAGTTTGTATTTTTATTTTGTACCACGTATTTGGCGACTCAAAATGAGTGATGTATACGTATTTTGGGGGCGTCACACCTATGCTTCATTAACCCATACACTACAAGAAAATGGCTTAAGACCGACAGAAATATTATCGACATAATATATTCAGTCGACCGTATTATAATTTCGACCGAATATTCGGTCGATAGTAATTCCCTCGGAAATATGTTATTTGCGACGGAATTCAGTCGGAATAACACTGGTCCAAGGGCGCCAACATTTCGCGCTACGCGAATTATAAGTTTGACGGAATCATATTTATAGCCTCCGTCGAAAATATAGTAATATCGAGGGAACCAATTTCGACAGATATTCCGTCGAGAATAGTCGATTATAAACCGTTCAGCTCCTTCTTTCTCTTATTTTATTTTCGATCTCTCTCTTCTTTCTCTACCTCGTCTTTCTGTCTGGTCTTTCTCTTCTATCTACCGCGACAGCATCTCATACCCTCTCTATCCGGCCAGCAGCTCCTCCCTCTCGCCGGTATTCTCTCTCATAGACATTATATATTAACCGTAAAGGGAAAAACCCTTGTCCTCACACTTCACCTCCTCTATCTCTCTGTCACGGTTAGCCGGCTTTCCGGCGACGTCGTGGGTGTCGGCGGCGGCCTTGTGGTATATCGTCTCTCCAATTTCTAGCATTCAAATCAATTGAGGTACACAATTAATTTCTATCTTCAGTTAATATATACCATTAAGGTTTGAATATTATATAGGCTATATATGCAATTGATTTTGGGGCTTAATTTAGGCTTTAATTTGTCTTGTTATATATGAAACTGATTGAGGTTGAATGTTCAATTTTAGTTTTATATTTAATTTAGTTTGGTATGAAACTGATTTTGGGACTGTGATGCTCGGTGTTTACTGATATTGGTTTACTGATATTGTTTTACTGTATTGGTTTACTATACCCTTCAAATTAGTGTTTAATTTGTGCCCAGTCAATTATAATGTCCATAATCAATAGTGTGTTTAATTTGTTATCTGATATTGAGGAGTTATAATGCAGTGTGATAAACTTAATTTGCAGTGTTCTGATTTCTGCCTTTTCCCGCATGTTGAATTTTAATTTGTGAATCAATTGAAGACTTCCCTTATTTTGGTGTTAAGTATTAATTCCGACGGAATTTTCGACTGAATTTCTGTTAAATAAATATTTAATTAACTATATAAAAGATAATTAAGACTTAGTTTGCCACTAAAACTAAGTAGTAATACTAGAAAAGTTAAATAAATTAATAAATTAATACAAAAAAATACTAGGAGTTTTAAATAACTGTAATAAATTATATAATATAATATAATATTTTATAATATAATATAATAAACTTTAAAATAAAATAAGTTTAATAACATAAAATAAATTTAATAAAATAAAATAAATTTACTTTATTATTTAATATAATATAATTAAAAATAAAATAAAATAAAATAAAATAAATTTAATTTAATTTAATACAATAAAATAAATTTACTTTATTATTTAATATAATATTATAAAAAATAAAATAAAATAAAATAAAATAAATAAATCTAAATAAATAAATTAATTTAATTTAATTTAACTAAATTAAATTAAATTAAAGTAAAACATATAAAATAAAATAAAATAAAATAATACAAAATAAATTAAATTAAAATACATAAATAAATAAAAGTATAATAATAAATTAATTTTAAAATAAATAAAATAAATTTAATAATAAAGTTAAAATAAAATATAGTAAAATAAAATAAAATACAATAATTATCTTAAATTAAGTTGCATTTGCTTAGTTTTCCATTACATAAAAAATATCCATAATTAAATAAAATCAAAGCTAATAAATTAAATAAACATAAATTAATATAACATAATATATTTGAAACTTAGAAACCCGTTTGACTCTTACAGCTGTAACTGCTATGAAACTTAGAAACCTCATCGACAAGTACGATTGAATGTTGAACAGTAATCTCTATAGAATATAAATAACAATTCTCATAAACTAAGTACCACTTACTTAGTTTAATATCATTGGCAAAATAAACTAAGTAGTATTTACTTAGTTTGTCACAATTTTTAATAAACTCAAATGTCGAATAGTCCCCAGTTTGGGACTGTTATTGGATGTTATGTCTCTCACTTAGGTCGGTGTCAATGCACAGGGTGCGTTTTTATAAGTTTTGAGGAACTTTCAGCTGGTGTCTCTACATGTTCTCCGAGTGCATACTTAGACTAAGTTTTCTTGGTCTATTTCGTGTACTTGGAGACTATGGGGAGGTGCTGCTGAAAATTTCTGAAAATAGTAGGAACATGCTTAAGATTGGCACTAGTGAGGAGACACATCCAGGAACGGGATAGAAACCTAACCCCTATGGAGTGGAGATATAAACTAGGTAAACTAAATTTCATGCTTGGACCACATTCATGATTATTCTTGATCTAATTGGGTATTTTCTTCAATTAAAGATGGATGCCGATCAGAGTTGGATGTACCGTAGGATAAAGAATGATGGGAGAGGATTAGTTGATGTGTACCGTGACGGGGTATCTAATTTTATGAACAAAGCAATAGAACATGCTGATGATCTGAACGGAAAGATGAGATGCCCGTGTCTCAAGTGTAAGAACATGATATGGAAGACTGCCGATGAAGTGAAATTTGACTTGTATTCACGTGGGTTTGTGGATGGGTATTCGGTATGGATTCATCACAGGGAATCAGTTGAGTTTAGAGAACTGTCAGACAGTACTATAGTCCAGTCAGATAACTATGACGTTGTGAAGATGTTGGTAGATGCGTATGGCCCTACGAATATTTACTGGGCTGAAAATGAGCCTGCGTCAAGCAGTGCTGATCAACAAAAGCCAAATAATTTAGCAGCTACCTTCTACAAGATGCTATCTGAATTAGGGACCCCATTGTATCCTGAACACGACAAGCACACCAGACTTTCTGTAGTGACGAAGCTTTTACACTACAAGAATGAGCATGACTGCAGTGAGAGATGATTCAATGATTTGCTTGCTATTTTCAGGGAGTTCTTACCTAAGGATAATACCTTACCCGCGAGTTACTATGAAGTTAAGAAGATGGTTAATGGGTTGAATCTTGGGTATGAGAAGATCGATGCTTATGAGCAGGACTGTATGTTATACTATGGGGAGGACAAAGATAAGGTGCAGTGTGATATATGCAATTTGCCTCGGTACAAAATCACAAAACGTGGGGGGAAGGAGAAACATGTTCCGAAGAAGATATTATGGTACTTTCCTCTTGCGCCGAGGCTGCAGCGTCTATTCATGTCTTCGCATACTGCACCCAGTATGCATTGGCATAGGACAAGGGACGTCGTCCCTGGTCAGCTTACTCACCCAGCAGATGGGGATGAGTGGAAGAATTTTGATGCTAATTTTCCACAATTTGCCGATGATGTTAGGAATGTCAGGCTTGGCATGGCTACCGATGGATTTTGTCCGTTTAATAATTTTAGTCAGCTATATTCTGTTTGGCCAGTGATTATGGTAGCTTATAATCTTCCACCGTCAATGTGCATGAGGGATCCGTATCTTTTCTTGACTTTACTAATACCGGGGGATAAGAGTCCTACAAAAGACATCAACGTACACCTTAGACCGTTAGTCAATGAACTTAAGATGTTGTGGGAAACAGGGGTTCAAACTTTTGATAAATCTGTCGGACAGAATTTTTTGATGAAGGCAGCCTTGTTGTGGACTATCACTGACTTTCTGGCACTTGGGATGGTCAGTGGTTGGTCGACCCATGGTAAATTGTCATGTCCAGTCTGTATGGGGGTTGTGCAGGGCACACAACTGCGTTATGGGCGAAAAACTAGTTTCTTTGGAACTACTTGAAGATTTTTGCCTGTTGAGCACAGTTATAGAAAGATGTCTACACAGTTCAATAGAAAAACAGAAAAGAAGGGGGTTGTTGGTCGCTTGTCGGGCAGCGATGTATTGGGATGGCAAAATGATTTGACATTTCCACCGCCTGGGAAGGAGCATGGTAAGTTGAGAGCAATAGGGTACAGTAAAGCTCATAATTGGACACACTCGCCCATTTGGTTTGAGTTGCCATACTGGGGCACACTAGCACTTCGTCATTGCATAGATGTCATGCATATGGAAAAAAATGTGTTCGAGAACTTATTTTACACCGTGCTAGATACGAGTGGTAAAACAAAAGACAATGACAAATCATGTAAAGACTTGGAGGAAATGAACATCAGGCGGGAATTGTGGCTCCGTCCTAACAACTCAAAACCAAAAGCTCCATTTTGTCTTACCAAGCAACAGGTTGAAAACATTTGCAAGTGGCTTAGTGCATTGAAGCTACCAGATGGTTATGCTTCCAACATCTCTCGATGTACTAAGGTTGAGCAGTTAAAAATTACCGGATTCAAGAGTCATGACTGTCATGTATTCATGCAGAAGTTGATTCCAATTGCCTTTCGTGAAGTATTACCGAGGAATATTAATGATGCATTTACCGTACTTTCAAATTTTTTTCGGTATATTTGCTCTACTGTTATAAGGTACTGTGATGTGGAGCAGATGGAGAAAAATATAGTGTTGACAATGTGTAAGCTCGAAATGATCTTACCTCCAGGGTTCTTTGACTCGATGGAGCATTTGCCTATTCATCTGCCATATGAACTTAAGCTTGGAGGACCGGTGCAATATCGACGGATGTATCCTTTTGAGAGGTAATATCACCTACATTGTGTTATAATCATCACCTGAATATTGTTTTAGCCAATATATTGTCTTATTTCAGGTATATGAGTCGATTAAAACAGAAAGTTAAAAACAAATCTCGTGTAGAGGGTTCTATAGCTGAACGTTATACGAAGAAAGAGCTTGTCAACTTCTGCTCGTTATACTTTGACGATGTAGTCTCAACGAAGCATAATCGTCTAAGTCGGAATGAGGTCGTCGTCGATCCCTAAACACGTGCTGATGAGTTGGCTGTATTCACTTATCCGGCCAATCTATTTGGACATGAGACGACGACTTACCTAACCGATAAAGATTTAAAGATTGTATCTACATATGTGCTTCTGAATATGCCTGAAGTATCGTCGTACATCAAATATGTATTATTTCAAGTTGAAAATGAATTTTTCTTACCTTAGTCAAATAATTAAACAATTGCCATATTATTGTACGCAGCGCATTCGAATTGGAATCGCGAGCTTCTAACCCGGGGTTGACTACATCACAGATGGAAGCATTCACTAATGACAATTTCCATCAGTGGTTTAAGAGAAAGGTTGAAGAAGAGAACGATTATGAGCATTTTAGAGATGTCATTTTAGGCCCGTACAAACTCGTTAGTTCATTTCCAGGTTGTATCGTGAATGGATATAGATTCAAGGTTGATGACTTGAATGAATTGACATCAGTCAACTCTGGCGTTGTCATGTTGGGAAGTTGTTATGGAGATTCTGAGTCCAATTACTATGGAAGATTAAAGGAAGTGGTTGTGCTCAATTATCCAGGTGTTAAAAGGGTCGTTACATTTAAGTGTTGCTGGTTTGATACTGCAAAGGGTGTTAAAGTTGATCGTAATAGAATCGTCACAGTAGACATAAAATCAAATTTACAGTCTGATGATGTATTTGTGTTAGCCAGCCAAGCAACTCAAGTGTACTACGCCCCTAATGTCGTAAATTATAGAACCCCCCGGTATACAGTTGTCACAACGAAGACTCGGTCATTTGATGGTACGGATGACCCATTGCAAGAACAAGTTAGCAATCCCAGCCACGTTGTGCTAGATGATGATGACGTGGTGGTTAATGATGTCGTTAACGTACTCGATGTTGACGAAGTGGAGGAAGATGTGGTTGTCAGTCCATATGTGGTGGTAGAAGATGATACTGAGGAAGAAATTGATACAGAAGAGGAAGTGACAGAATCAGAAGATGGAAATGAAAATAATTTTGATTCTGACGGGTTTGACGACGTACTACTTTACTAATTGGTGTTTTGTAAATATTATACAACGAAATTAGATATAATAATTGCAATAAAATTTAATTAATGTCATCGTATCTATGTCTGTTATTTCAGTAGTACAGCTATGCCTCGACATAGCGGTGGAGGTGGTCGTGGTGGCGGCCGCTCCGGATCGGGCGACGGCTCCCAGGGCGGGTCGTCTTCAGATGCTAGTGAGTTGATTTCTAATTAGTGCATTAGTAACGTGTTTTTCATAACTATATTATACATTCATTGACAATGTCATAACTATATTAAACATACAGATGCTAGACATCGACGTCAGTGAGGGCCTAACCTCGGTCGATTAGGCCGTCCATCGGCAGTACCTGACGTCGTTCCAGTTGATGTCAGCTCGTCTGTGTAGGTTTCAACTATCACTTATATATGTTCAATCGCGATGATATCAATTAAAATGTTCTTAATAAATTTTGTATTCTAGTATTATGGATCCTGTCGCTAAGGCGATCGTACATGCCATCTGCCTGGCGCATCTCCCTACTGGCTGTATGCGATTTAGCCAGTACTCGCGCTATAATGCTGGCTTCATGGTGACAGTGTTGCGGGAGTTTCACTTAAGTCGAATTACATATATTAAATCAAGGTTCATGTTATTTACATATTGTTCAAATAATTAATAAGATGTATGTTATGTCTGTTTGATAGAGATACTATAGATACGAGACTGGCATCACTGAGGCGGATGGTGACGCCGTTATCATTGCCCACATCTCGAAGAATTATGCCGGCTGGCTGTACGAGATGCGACAGAGGGCAGTCCGGGCGATAGAAGAATCGCTCGGGACTACTTTGCTAGATCATCAGCCGCCGGCAGTATCAGATCCAGCATGGGCTGCGATGTGTGCGTACTGGGATGATGCTACGTTCAAGACCAAGTCAGAGCAGATGAAGAAGAATCGAGGCAAGCTGCGAGTTGTACATACTTCTGGCTCGCAGTCATTTCAGGAGGTTAAAGCGGTATGTATTTATCTTTAGTTTAGTTTAATATTAAACTGCAACATTACGTAATTTAAGTTGATATTATTTAATGTATATGATTTAGGCCATGCAGAGTAGCTTGGGCCGACCTCCTACTATGATGGAGTTCTGGGATAGAGTCCATACGCCGAAGGGCTCTACTTCGGGGTCGACGATGTCTCCAGCAGCACTAGCTATACGGGTAATACATTTACTATAATAAATATTATTTATGATAATATTACGTAATTTATATAATGATACCAAGATAACTCACATGTACATATATCAAATTACAGGAGCGGTTTGAGAAGATCCGCAACCAGCGTATAGCGGAGTTGCAGGCTGCTAGGGGCGATGCTGAGACGTTAGATTCCACCGTCCCTCCGCCCGAGATTAGTTTATCTTAGGACGAGGAGACGGCCCTATGGGTCGCGTCTCAGGATACTCCCACTAGTACTAGCGGGCGGTATCGAGTGCTGGGGTTTCTGAGGATACCAGCCTATACACTGCCAGGAAGTATAATATTTTTAGTTTATTTCTTGTTTATGAATAAAGAAAATTTGCCATATTATTCATGTTATATTTATTTTTGTAGGCTCTAGCCAGCGTCTGCGTCCGAGAGCCCCTGTGGGACCATCACATACGGGCGCTGGCTTAGACGATGCTTTGTTCTAGCGTGTTATAGCTGCGGTGTCGGAGAGATTTGAGACCGATCTGCTGTTCCATCATCAGGACCTTCCCAGCCGTTCTCGCCTCCATCAGCTTGCGCAGGACGTTGCAGCTGGTGCCACTACCGAGAGTACGGGTATCCCTCCGGAGCAGTGGGCCGCGATACGCAACGAGATTGTTCGGATGGTGGTTACCTTAGTCGAGGACGTGTTTGGGCCGATGTTGAGTCTGCCCTCGACTGCTCAGCTATACTATTCGTTTTAAATTTAAATATATATTCTGCATGTAATTTAATTTTTATTTAGTTATCTTTAACTGAATCATATATATGGACTAATGAGTTGCATTATATATATTATATCAACATGGTGACGAGCGGACTGACGATGGTGGCGATTTTCATACTCCAGAGCAGCGTCGACGCCCGCCCGATGATCCTCCTCATACCGAGGGCTCTACTAGCTAGTTTTACTTAGTTTACATTCGTTTAATTTGTAGTTTACATTATCTTTGGTGTATTAATGTAGTTTAAACCTTGGCATTTAGTTTAATTTAGCTTAATTAGATGTTTGATGTAAGACCCCAACTTATTAATGAATAAAATCAAATTTTCTCTAAATATTATTGTGAATAATAAGGGGTTAATTTGATATAATACTTTGGTTATGGGTGAAATGTACAAATTTTGCAAAATAAGCAAGTGTTTATAAAATATTCATTTTGTCGGGAAATATTCGTTTGGTCGTGGAATATTCTTGCTGTCGGGGAATATTCGTACGACGGCGCAGCCTTGTGTGGGCCCCATAATGGAAAGCGATTGGATGAAGAAAACGACAAGTATAAGTTGTTTATAAATAACGGCGTAGTTGTTACCGTTAATACTGTTAGAATACCTGGTGGTTAAAATACAGTAGCACACGGTATTGCACCAATTATTGATTCTTACGTAAGAAGGCACTACTCAATAATTGTTACAGTAGTTACTGTTCAATATTTTATTTTATTGATTCAATAATTGCTGCGTTGATATTTTATATTATTGTTGTTTCAATAATTGTTGCTGAACAGTATTTTCCATTATCAGATCAATAATTCATATTATTTGAATAATATTATTAGATAACATTATTGGCAATGTCTAGAAAGTTTTGTCTAAGGAGAGGTTTAGTCATCTAATTGCGCGCCAGTAAGGAGAAATCCTTATTGGAAAGCCCCCTCTTTCCTGGGAACGGCCTGGTTGTCATAAATGTGATTCTGTAATATTATTTGTGAATAATTAATTATTGATTCATATGATAAGGAAATATTTATTTTATGTGGATATAAATGAGGGATATATTTTTGTGGTTAAAAATGAAGGAGTTAATGTTGAGGTTTTTATCAGTATTTTTGTCGGAATGGAGGTATTAAAAATCAGGGTTTTTGAGATATATTGCGGGGGTTATAATTTTTAATCCGACCGTTGGATCGTTGTGATTTTTGGATATGTTATACATATATAAGTTGAGTATATGTCCACAAATTTTGAACCGTTAAAAATGAACGTATGATTTATTATGAATTTTACGAGATGACTGGTTCAGAAATTGTTGAATTTTCGGAGTTTATCATTTTGGTGGAAAATTCTAGAATTGGTGGGCCCCACTTTTGGTTGGTGAGAAATGTACTGAAATTTTAATTCAAATGTGGTGGGTGGAAATAGTAGCAGGTAAAGCCATCAGGTTGCAGGTCAAGTCTGCTTCGGCGTGCTAACATTTTCCTATAAATAGAGGGTTAAGTTAGAATTGAAAATCACACCAGAAACAAGTTTTCTCTCTTTCTCTCTCTAGATTATTGAGTGTATTTTGTGAGTATTTAGATACTTTGAAAGTTGCTATTCAGCACAAGTTTCATTCAGCCTCATATCTGATATTCAGTCAGAAGTACGGTTATTTTGAGGTAAGGGATATTATTTTCTTCTTAAATGATATTATTTTCTTCAATATCATTATGCTGAAATATTGATATGAGTTTTTTTTAATCAAATTTGGAACTTTTTGTGTCGGGGTTACTATTCACGTATACGACACTATTCACGTATATGACACTATTTATCGAAAAATAAAATTTTCTCTTTTTGTCCAAGATGTCTATTATGGTTACTATCTTTGATTGTATCCATGTTTTAATCTTTATTTTTGAATTCTGCTTCACAATTGATTATTATGAAGTATTATTGATCTTGGATAAACTGTTATACGAATCCCTACTATTTGTCCTTCTGTCTCACTGGATTCGTTTTCTTTAAGATATTTTTCATCATCCTCAGTCCTAAATGATGATATTACTGAATATCTTTGGCCTGTAGTGCAAAGATGTAAGATTACCTAATGAATATCTTTGGCCTGTAGTGCAAAGATGAACAGGTGTTGAGATGAACATGGCTGACTGGTGTTACAAATGAATATCTTTGGCATATAGTGCAAAGATGAATATTTGATTCAAGATGTATATTGATTGATGTTACAGGGATAAAATATTGATGATGAACTTTTAAATCTTAGAAGATAGTAGAATTCTTTCTCTACTTGACTCTTCTAATGGTTTGCTGTTTCCGCTGCAGTTGTTGATCTAAAACTTGTTGTCGATTATATTCTATCATATTTTTTCCTGTTGAATACTAATGATAATTTGTTGTATATTATCTTAGTCATAATATTCTTTACTGGGCTAGTTGAGCTCACCCTTTTCCTTTTTATTCCATTTTTCTTCCCAGGAGGTGAGAACATAGCAGGATCTAGTCGGGGTATGGAGTGATGGTTCTAGAAAGATATTTTAGCTGTCCTCACTATTTCTATAAAATAATGTTTGAATAATTGTAATGAGGACTTACTTGAGTGTGGATATTGTCTAGAAGACAATATTTGTATTTAAACTCACAGTATGTGTTGTCGTATTTTGCACGACAATTGTATTATTGAAGTTGTAGTTGCTTTCTGTACCATGTATTTGGCGACTCAGAATGTGTGTTGTATACCTCTTTTCGGGGCGTCACAGTTATCAGAGCTTAGGGATATGATCCCTGGCTGAGATGTGAGACAAGAACTAGGAGGGAAGAGACGGGGAATTCCTTCGCTAGTATGACCTGAATAAGTTTATTTGGTAATTATTTGGTCGGTCAGATATAGGGATAATATGTGACATGTCAATTAACCCTTGTTTTATGACAGTATTTAAGAATGGCAGCTGAGAACGTTAATAATGGAGTAAATCAGACCGTGGAGGCACCTTTGATCACCACCTAGGGGAACGTGTAACAGGAAGGCAATATTCCTCCTGTAAATAATATTACCGAGCAAACGATGAATGATGGAATGTTTAGGAGCTTTTTGCAGTTCATGCAAAATCAGACGAGGGAGACTCGTGTGCAGAATATGGGTGGAAATGATAACAACGCGCGGTTTGTCACAGCCAAGCAATTCAAAGAATTGGGACCACCAGAATTTAAGAGAAAGCCGGATCCGATCATGGCGGAAACGTGGGTCAAGCAAATTACCAAGATATTCGATGTCTTGGGATGCACGGAGGAACAGAAGGTTCCATTCGCCACCTTTATGTTCCGCGGTGAGGCAGACTACTGGTGGGAGTCTGTGAAGCGTACCCAGCCTGACGCACTCAACATGTCTTGGGAAACATTTCAGAAACTGTTTAATGACAAGTACTTTCCTGAAAGTATTCGTCATATGAAGGAGGTAGAGTTTATTAGACTGAAACAAAACAACATGACGGTGTCCCAGTACTAGGCGAAGTTTGCAGAGTTATCCATGTTTGCACCTCATTTGGTCGAGAATGAGGAACGAATGACAAGGATGTTTCTGAGAGGTTTAAAACCCGAGATTCAGCAATATCTTATCTCTCATAAATTTTATTTATATTCAGATGTTGTAAATAGGGCACAATTATTAGAGCGAGATAATGAGTATGTTCAACCGAGGGACCACAACCAGGGTCATACTGGTGACAGCAGTCATCGGAGCGATGAGAACCAGCGAGAAGGGAAAAATACAGACAAAAGTGGTAACCACTCGGGTGGTCATCGTGGCCATGATAATAGGAGAGGTGAGTCAAGTGGAAATTTTAAGAAGAGAAAATTTAACGATGACAGGAAGACGTCGACAGCAGCACCAGCACCAGGAACAAATTCTAGGGGAGGAGAACGACCGCAGGTTAGATGTTACAGATGCGGAGAGGAGGGACATATAAGTCCAAACTGCCCACAACAGTTCAAGGTATGTTATAATTGTGGAAAGGAAGGACATATCGCTCGAGATTGTACTATAGCAAAACCAAGTCCAGCTGGGACGGTGACACCAAAGGCTGATACGGACAAAATAAAGTCGGCGGTTTCTAGAAGAACGTTTGTCGTGACTGCCCAAAACGCGAGGAACCCGAACGAAGGTATAACGGGTTAGTTAATTATAAATTCTTGTGAAGTTTATACCTTACTAGATACCGGTTATACCCATTCTTTTATCTCTCCTACTTGAGCTCAACGTTTAAACTTGACTCCGGAGAAATTAGACTTTGACCTATCTGTGGAGACTCCGTTAAGAGAAACTTTCATTACATCTACAGTTTATAAATCTTGCTTAATCCAATTTGGCACAATCACATTACCTGTTGACCTTATCTCTTTAAAGATACTTGCTTTTGATGTGATTTTAGGAATTGATTGGTTAACTACTCATCATGCTAAAATTGATTATTTTCGTAAGGTTGTTAGTTTTCATATTCCTAACCAACCTGTTATGCAAATTCAAGCAACCAAACCACTAAAATCAATCGATGTCATACCAAGCCATAAAGCCATTCGTTTATTGAAAAACGGATGTCAAGCTTTCTTAGCCCATGTCATGGACTTGAACAAAAATACGTCATATTTGAATGATATTTCTGTTGTTAGTGAATTTCCTGACGTATTTTCTGAAGAATTTCCTGGCCTAACCCAGAGCGTGATATTGAATTTTTGTATTGATCTTCAACCCGATACAAAACCCATTTCTAAAATCTTATATTGAATAGCTCCTATTGAACTTCAAGAGTTAGAAACCCAACTATAGAAGTTGGTACCCGAGCCTCTATCTGGTGGCTTCCTTTGTGGAATGCACCAAAGCCAGACTCTCCGTAAAGGACTCTATATTTGTGTGGTGGTAAAACAATAGGTGCCATTGTGACGTGCTATCCAAGATTGGGATATGAATCACAATTGAGACCAACCAAAGTCGGTGACCAAAGTACGTAGCTTTCTGGGCTTAATTGGTTACTATCGGAGATTCGTGGAAGGATTTTCTCGAATCGCTACTCCGTTAACTTAGCTGACTCAGAAAGATACAAAATTCGTATGGAGTGAGGAATGCGAGAAGATTTTCCAATAGCTCAAGAGGCGACTCATTCAGAACCTGTTCTGACCATACCATCCCGGAAAAGCGAACGTGGTAGCTGACGCGTTGAGTAGAAGATTGTACGCGAGTACGAGTGCGATATTGTTGAACACAAAGACCTATTTTGTATAATTTATAAATGATAGAGATAGAGTTAATGACTCTAGGGACCCATGTGATGATATACGAGTAAAATCGACTTTAATCGATAACGTTAAAGCCACTCAAGCTACAGACCTAGAGCTGATGAATATAAAGAAGAAGGTGTAAGAATGTGTTATTCTAGAATTAAGAGTCGATGAAGAGAAGAAAGCTCAAGCCTTCGATTTATTTGAAATTCTCGATCGAGTAGGAACTGTGGCCTATAGACTCGCCTTAACGCTAAGTATGTCGCGTGTTCATAACGTTTTTCACGTATCGATATTACGTAAATATGTGGACGACCCGAATCATATTATTGTGTTAGAACCAGACGAGATAGCTGAAGATTTAACGTACGAGGAGGTACCTGTTAAGAAATTGGATAGGAAAGAACATGTCCTATGCACGAAAGTTATACCACAAGTTAAGGTTTTGTGGAGAAACCATGCTATTGAAGAAATGACTTGGGAGTTAGAATCAGAAATGAAAGCGAGGTATCCTCACCTTTTCGAAACACCAGGTACGTACGTCAATTTCGAGGACGAAATTTCATAAGGAGGGGAGGTTGTAAGACCCCAACTTATTAATGAATAAAATCAAATTTTCTCTAAATATTATTGTGAATAATAAGGGGTTAATTTGATATAATACTTTGGTTATGGGTGAAATGTGCAAATTTTGCAAAATAAGCAAGTGGTTATAAAATATTCATTTTGTCGGGGAATATTCATTTGGTCGTGGAATATTCTTGCTGTCGGGGAATATTCATACGACGGCGCAGCCTTGTGTGGGCCCCATAATGGAAAGCGATTGGATGAAGAAAACGACAAGTATAAGTTGTTTATAAATAACGGCGTAGTTGTTACCGTTAATACTGTTGGAATATCTGGTGGTTAAAATACAGTAGCACATGGTATTGTACCAATTATTGATTCTTACGTAAGAATGCACTACTCAATAATTGTTACAGTAGTTACTGTTCAATATTTTATTTTATTGATTCAATAATTGCTGCATTGATATTTTATATTATTGTTGTTTCAATAATTATTGCTGCACAGTATTTTCCATTATCAGATCAATAATTCATATTATTTGAATAATATTATTAGATAACATTATTGGCAATATCTAGAAAATTCTGTCTAAGGAGAGGTTTGGCCATCTAATTGCGCGCCAGTAAGGAGAAATCCTTATTGAAAAGCCCCCTCTTTCTTAGGAACGGTCTGGTTGTCATAAATGTAATTTTGTAATATTATTTGTGAATAATTAATTATTGATTCATATGATAAGGAAATATTTATTTTATGTGGATATAAATGAGGGATATATTTTTGTGGTTAAAAATGAAGGAGTTAATGTTGAGGTTTTTATCAGTATTTTTGTCGGAATGGAGGTATTAAAAATGAGAGTTTTTGAGATATATTGCGGGGGTTATAATTTTTAATCCGACCGTTGGATCGTTGTGATTTTTGGATATGTTATACATATATAAGTTGAGAATATGTCCACAAATTTTGAACCGTTAAAATTAACATATGATTTATTATGAATTTTACGAGATGACTGGTTCAGAAATTATTGAATTTTCGGAGTTTATTATTTTGGTGGAAAATTCTAGAATTGGTGGGCCCCACTTTTGGTTGGTGAAAAATGTACTGAAATTTTAATTCAAATGTGGTGAGTGGGAATAATAGCAGGTAAAGCCATCAGGTTGCAGGTCAAGTCTGCTTCGGCGTGCTAACATTTTCCTATAAATAGAGGGTTAAGTTAGAATTGAAAATCACACCAGAAACAAGTTTTCTCTCTTTCTCTCTCTAGATTATTAAGTGTATTTTGTGAGTATTTAGATACTTTGAAAGTTGCTATTCAGCACAAGTTTCATTCAGCCCATATCCGATATTCAGTCAGAAGTACGGTTATTTTGAGGTAAGGGATATTATTTTTTTCTTAAATGATATTATTTTCTTCAATATCATTATGCTGAAATATTGATATGAGTTTTTTTTATCAAATTTAGAATTTTTTGTGTCGGGGTTACTATTCACGTATACGGTACTATTCACATATACGACACTATTCACGAATACGACACTATTTACCGAAAAATAAAATTTTTCCTTTTTGTCCAAGGTGTCTATTATGGTTACCATCTTTGATTGTATCCATGTTTTGATCTTTATTTTTGAATTCTGCTTCACAATTGATTATTATGAAGTATTATTGATCTTGGATAAACTGTTATACGAATCCCTACTATTTGTCCTTCTGTCTCACTGGATTCGTTTTCTTTAAGATATTTTTTATCATCCTCAATCCTAAATGATAATATTACTGAATATCTTTGGCCTGTAGTGCAAAGATGTATGATTACCTGATGAATATCTTTGGCCGGTAATGCAAAGATGAACAGGTGTTGAGATGAACATGACTGACTGGTGTTACAAATGAATATCTTTGGCCTGTAGTGCAAAGATGAATATTTGATTTAAGATGTATATTGATTGATGTTACAGGGATAAAATATTGATGATGGACTTTTAAATCTTAGAAGATAGTAGAATTCTTTCTCTACTTGACTCTTCTAATGGTTTGCTGTTTCCGCTGCAGTTGTTGATCTAAAACTTGTTGTCGATTATATTCTATCAGATTTTTCCCTGTTAAATACTAATGATAATTTGTTGTATATTATCTTAGTCATAATATTCTTTACTGGGCTAGTTGAGCTCACCCTTTTCTTTTTTGTTCCATTTTTCTTCTCAGGAGGTGAGAACATAGCAGGATCTAGTCGGAGTATGGAGTGATGGTTCTAGAAAGATATTTTAGCTGTCCTCACTATTTTTGTAAAATAGTGTTTGAATAATTGTAATGAGGACTTACTTGAGTGTGGATATTGTCTAGAAGACAATATTTGTATTTAAACTCACAGTATGTGTTGTCGTATTTTGCACGATAATTGTATTATTGAAGTTGTAGTTGCTTTTTGTACCATGTATTTGGCGACTCAGAATGAGTGTTGTATACCTATTTTGGGGGCGTCCCATTTGATATACATTAGTTTAGATTAATGGGATGTTTTGACCTTTTTACTTATCATTTAGTTGGTTTTTACATATTGTCGGCCTTGGTAATTGTAATTCGTATTATTGGTTATATTGTTAGCTTGTGTATGTGTATGTGTTGTTGGAGGTTATATTGTTAGCTTGTGTATGGGTATGTGCTGTTGGAATACAGGTACAGGTACAAGATGTGGGTTAAATCCCTGGATATTGCAAAAATAAATTAAATATTAAAAAAAATAGTCATTATTCTCGACGGAATATTGAAATAAGAACTTCCCAATTTTGGCATTCTGACACGTGTCATGCTTATCACCGACCGAATACTATCGACCGAATATTTTCAGTCGGACATATAGTACCCTCGACCGAATATTCAGTCGATAATAAGTTCGTCGAGGTTAAGTATCCCCGACTGAAAGATCGACGGACTTTATTTCGACCTGCTTATATACGACCGAATTTTCGACCGAACATTCCGTCGAAAATAACATAACCTCAACGGAATATGCTTATTACCGACGGAATATTCCGTCGGAAATAACCCTTTTTGTTGTAGTGATACTACTCTTGAAAGAATACCTATAGTGAAAAAGATAAAGCCTAGACTAATGAAACGATTACTCCAATAATCCAACTATTGAATCAACTGGGACCTCTAATAATTGTTAGTAGAAAAAAACGGTATGTTCCATGTTAGAAGATGGTCGCTTTAGTTCAGGTAAATGACTTTTTAGAGGCGAAACCAAATCGTCTGATATCTATACAACCTCACTTCCATGGAGAATTTACAAATTTCCCTATTACCCCGATGATCTCTTCCTTATTAAATTAGAACTTTTTAAAAATGTTATATTTAAAATATGAGCTTAGGTGCAAATTTTATTGAAAACTAGGGTAGTGCAGTATTTGGGCCCCGAAAAAGGACGCGACAGACTAGGTCGAAGAAGAAGTGTTCGTTCTTGTCGTCACCCTAATTAGAAGAATTAAGATGGTACAAAATAAAAAAGTTACGAAATCCTTTAAGGGCTGTGAGATTGGCGTCCAACGACTAATAAGAAGACTCCTTCAGAGAAATTGTAGCAACTCTGGCACCCATATTTATATTCTCGATCGAATAAAAAATGGTATGGTCGAGCAAACATTGAGTGCCTTAATTGGTAGGTATGCGACTCCCTTTCTTTAGCTAACATAGTCGATACTCATAATATTTCATCAAAAAATCGATAAAGTACACAAAATATACCAAAGAAATAGACTCCCCATGTCAAGGCCCAGTCCCAATGAAAACAAAAAAGGAAGAGAAAAGCCTTTTCAATAGCATTCGCCCTAGATACTGAATTGCTGCAAATAACCACCTTTTGTTTACCCACGATAGTAGGGCTGAGGCGGAAGTCTCCTTAAGTATGAATTCGTTATTATTCAGTAAGGGTCATAATAATAGAGAAATAATTACTGCAGGGCATAGAGGGAGCCCCAACCATTCCTTTAGATTTTAACCTCTCACCAATAGCAGGTCTGCCATAAGCAACAAGCCACATGAATGAGTTATCCATTAGGCCATCCTTTCGGCTTCCAGATCCTCTTCCATCCATGATACTATTTTAATGAATTTTAATTTTTTTTTCTTTTTGCTATACTTAGTTGACTTCAATATCTACAACTTTGCTTTGTATTTCATGTCCAAATTTCAAACATATAATTTTATATGATCATTTTTACAAAAACAGGTAAAAACTGTTCCCGCGTGATTTTTGGCAACTTTGACCTACTTACTTCAAACATGCATTACAGACAATCTACAAGATATTTTTTGAGTGATTTTTTTTAGAACCTTTTTAACGTCTCAAGCTACAACTTTACTTCAAGTTTGACAACCAAATTCTAACTACAATGGGATGCATATCTCTCACAAGAACGTGATGAAAACTAGGTTTCATAAGTTTTTACTTCGATCATTTTAACCAAGTAACACTTGGGTCAATTAGATACGTTTCCATGACTTATGACTCCATAACACATAACTACATAATCATAACCCTAAACATACATCATTTCATGAATCCTACTAAAGAACATAAGAACAAAAACTAAAAATACAAAAACATGATTTCTTTACCTCTTGAAGTGTAAGCTTTATAACCTTTGATTATGTAAGCCTCTTGTTTTCCTTCTCTCTATATCATTAACCCTCACTTATGATTCTCTCTCTCAAGCTTCTTACTTTGTGAATTGATGAAAAATAATGAAAAGTGAATGATTCTATTTATAGGCTTCCAAAACTTAGGATATAATAGACTTAAAGCCAACAAAAAACCTACACTTGGCCTCCAAGTTTGCTACACAAATATTAATTACCAAGTGACCTTCCTTGCCACCGTCCTCCTTAGCTTCCCTAAGACACTTACATGTGTGTCATTGCATATGTCACCATATAGCCACAACATACTACACAAAACCTTACAACACATCCAAGGAAGCAAAGTCCAACATGACAACTAACTAACCAAGGAAAAACCTATACATACATAAGTTATATGCATACAAGCTTTCCTAAATGGCCATAATGACCCTCCTTTCTCTACATCATAATCGGTCTCCACTTGGTTAGCTCATAGTTAAGTTTCTTAAACCCTAGTTATTCCAACTTAGTTTACTTTCTTAACTAAACTCCAAAGTAACTTAGTGTGATTTCCTAGCTTACTTCCAATTAAACTAGTTAGTCTTTTAGTTCGTTTCCAGGTTAGTTAGGTGAAAATGTTGACTTTGATTTTTCGTACTTTTAAATTGTAATTGCATATTTATATCTTGTATAAATATTATGGCGTAATACGAAATGTCATAAAAACAAAAATCATTTTCTGCGTTATTTTTTAGAAAGTTTTTATTTTCTTATTCAAAACAACAACACATATATTCCATCACATAACACATTGGTAACTAAATCAACCTTTATTAACCACATATGATCGTATTTATAAGCCTCATAAATAATCAGGATATCAAATTCAAGGCAGATGTTATTTTACCATTTTTTATATTACGTCAGGTGGAGTCCCTTTGACGCCCAGCCTAACTTCTCTATTTCAAGCTCAGGGGAGAGAGTGATTGAACTATTGACTTATAATTTACTCCCTCCGTCCCAAATTAATTGTTCAGTTTTGACTTTTTTAAGTCAAATTGACTATTTTTAGAATTAATAATTAAGCATATATAAGTATATTTCTAAAATTATAAAAATTGGAATTAGTAATAAATTGTATATACTTTCTTTTGGTTATAATCTCTTCACCTATATTTTAGCAAAAATAGTAAAAAAAATTAGTTTTAAAAATGGTCAATTTGACTTTAAAAAGTCAAAACTGAGCAATTAATTTGGGACGGAGGGAGTAATAGTTTTCTAGCGCAATTTGTAGGTTGATGACTATTACTTTTAACTCAACTTGAGAAATTTTAATATTTAAAATAAATATTAATTTATTAAATATGGCATTAGTAGTATTTTTTTAACTAATTTTAGTGAATGTTTTAGTTTGGAATTTTTGAAACTTTTGAAATTTTTGGACTTTAAACGTCTTATTTTTCTACATAAATTTAATCTAAATGAAACTTTTAACTCACATGTAATTTTTACGAGTAAAATTCAAAAGTTACCACTGTACTCTTACTATAATATTTGAATATTATGCCCTTTTTTATTAGTTAATGCAAAACAAACTCTATATTATAAAAAAATTTGGATAACAAACCTTTATGTGATAGTTGGGCATCGACTACCCTCCGTGGCAATGATAACATATAAATAAGCCAAACTTTGACTAAAAAATTTGCTTCCGTCAAGATTCAAACTTAAAACCCCAACCACATAACCTTAACAAACCGTCCAACAAAGTTACATTACTTGGTTTTAAATAAGACAACATAAATTATATTTATACAAACTTCTACATTTAAAAGTAAATAAAGGAAATAAAAAGATAAATAAATGGGTAAACTGTTTCTGTGCTTGATAAATACTTTGGATAAAGAAGGCATAGTGTTGTATGATTAAAGTCGTAGCACCAAATTTATTTATTATTTTTTCTCTAAATACATAAATTTCGTGGACTTTAATCATGGTTTGTGTAAGTACATAGTTGAAACTTGAAAGAATTATTACTCTGTTAGGAATAAGAGACAGAAAGTGGGTGTGCATGTGATTTTTAGCGCTTTAATAAAGTGGGTATGATTTTTTTCTAAATAATCTAGCGACCCTTTAGATGATAAATATTTGTTGGATATTTTTAGTTGATTTTAAAAATGATAATGCAACATATATATGTAATTTTGATGTATAAGCATAACAAATATTTTTAGTTAATTTTAAAAGTGATAATGCAACATATATATGTAATTTTGATGTATAAGCATGTATGTTGGGTTATTAGCTTTTGCAGAGGTAGGATTTTATGATTTTTGAGGTTGCATTGCACAATTACGTTTAAACCTCATACTTTTTTTTATGTATTTAGAGAAAAAATAATAAACAAAGTTTATCCAAAATAATAAATAAATTTGGTGCTAGGAATCTAATCATACAACACTATGTCTGTAAGACCCGAACTTTCATGAAAAAAGATTAATTTTTATCGAAATATATTTTTGAAGATTATGGTGTGAATTTGATATAATGTTATAGTTGTGGGTAATATTTATAAATTTTGCAAAGCAAGTTGTTATAAAATATTCGATTGGTCGGGGAATATTCGTTTTAATATGAAATATTCGTACAACGGCATAATCATTGGTGGACCCCACAACGAAATTATTATCGGAGTTAAAAAATGACAGAAATATATTTTTATAAAAATAACGGCAAAAGTTTTACCGCTAACTGTTGAAATACCCGGTGATAAAAGTACAGTAATACGCATGGTTGCATAGTAGCACACGGTATTTGATGATTACATGAGAAGTCCCTCAGTTATACTCAATTATTGCTACAGTAATTGTTGCATAATATCTCACATTATTGATTCTATTATTGTCACAGTATCATCTGCATAATATTTTATATTATTAAATCAATAATTGAGATTACAAGTTATTCATATTATTTTTTGTATTATTGACAATGTCTAGAAAATTCTGTCGAGAAAAGGGGGTTGGTCACCTAATTGCACGCCAATAGGGAGAAATCATTATCGAAAAGTCCCCTCTTTCCTGAGAATGATCTGGTTGTTAATATTGCAAGTTATATTATTGATGAATAAATGTTGTTAAAAATATTGAGAGGATTTTTATGAAGTATTTGTTATAAATTTTACTTATTATATGGACCCCCACTTACTCATTTTTTCAAAATAATTGGTAGAAAATTATTCAGTATATATATATATATATATATATATATATATATATAAGGTAGGCCCCACATGTGGAATAAATGGGATGATTCACGGGAAATTCCATTACCCGTCATCCCAATTTCCCATGAATTATCCCATTTATTCCATATGTGGGCCCCACCTTATATAATATATATATATATATATATATATATATATATATATATATATTATAAGTTTTTTTTTATAAAAAATAGAATATATTATATTTTATTATGCATAGTGTCTATATAGTAAAATCAGAAAATTTCGTCAGAAACCCGTGATTCCTTGTTGTGCGTCCATTTCTAAATAGTTTCCTTCCATTTTTCTATAAATAGGATGCTTAGTTTAGAAATAAAAATCACACCAGAATCAGAGAATTCTTCTTCTATAATATTGAGCGTATTTCTTTAAAATTTAAGGAAGCTTTGAGTGTAGAAAACAGTGAAAGTTTTTTTCAAGAATATCCCCGCCCTACCAGTCAGAAGTACTCTCTTTTTAAGGTAAGGGATATTTTATTTTTTCAATATTCGTAAGAAATAATATTTTCTTTCATACTCTGTAGTATGTAAGTAATATTATTTCGTTTCAGATTCTGAATTCTACACTCATTTTGTTAAGTTTTGGCTTCTATACTCCGTGAAATTAATAGAATATCCTTGAAATTTGTGCTTCATCTAATATCTTTTCACGAAAATATTATTCTGAGCATTCTTGATAATTTTTAATCTTTTCATGCCGGGATACTATTCTTGAAGTACTATTCATGGGGTACTATTCACTCGAGTACTATTCACCTGGGGTACTATTCATGAAAAAAATTAATTTCTTTTCTGTTCAAATTATTTTTGATATAATATTATTCTTGAATTTTACTCCACAAAGCAGTATCATGTTGACAATTTGGACATTATTGAATTCGGATAAATTAAATTATAAATATTTAAAAATTTATCATTTGCTTTCATTTAATTGAATTCTTATATCATTGTCATCATCCTCATGCTTATATTGTTATGAAAGTCATCGTTGGCCCGTAGTGCATAGATATAATGTTGATTGGTATGATTATGACCAGGGATCATTCGGTATAATCATAATCTGTAATGTTACAAATGATGTGGTAAAAGTCCTCATTGGCCCGTAGTGCATTGATGGACAATTGTTGGCATGATTGGCCCGTAGTGCATTGATGGACAGTTATTGACATGATCATAACTATTGGTGATAACACGAATATCCTTGGCCCGTAGTACATGGATAAGTCGTTGATGTGATACTAATGAATATCTTAAGCCCGTAGTGCATGGATAATTCAGTGATGTGGATTATTTATTAAGCTGATTCTCAGCGATAAAATTGATGATAAACTTTTTAAATCTTAGAAGATAGTAGATATCATGTTCTACTTGAGTCTTCTAATAGATTGCTTGTTCCGTTGTTGTTAAACTTGATGTTTATTGTATTTTATCAGTTTAGCACTGTTGAAGGCTAATGATAATTTAGTCTGCATTATCTTAGTCATAATATTTCTTACTGGGTTAGTTAAGCTCGCCCTTTTACTTTCATTGTTCTCTTCAGGAAATAAGAATGTAGCCGGGACTAGTCGAGGAACGGAGTGATGGTCCGAGATGGTGGCTATAGTAGTCCTCACTATTCTATGAAACAGTGTGATAATAAATATAATAAGGACTCCCTTTGAGTTTGGATATTGTCTAGAAGACAATATTCGTGTAAAAACTCTCAGCTACGCTTTTGTTGTAAGACCCCAAATTATTAATAAATAAAATTTAATTCCTCTATTTATTATTTTGAAATAGTAAGGTTGATTTGATTAATGTGGTTAGTTATGGATAAAATGCGCTAATATTTCAAATAAGCAAGTGGTTATAAAATATTCATTTCTGTCGGGGAATATTCGTTTTGTCGTAGAATATTCTTGCTGTCGGGGAATATTCGTACGACAGCGCAGTCTTTTGTGGGCTCCATAACGGAAAGCGATTGGATGAAGAAAATGACAAGTATAAGTTATTTATAAATAACGGCGTAGTTGTTACCGTTTATACTATTGGAATACCCGGTGGTTAGAACACAGTAATACGCGTTGTTGCACAGTAGCACACGTTATTTCACCAATTATTGATTCTTACGTAAGAAGACACTACTCTTTAATTGTTAGAGTAATTACTGTTCAGTATTTTATTTTATTGATTCAATAATTGCTGCGTTGATATTTTATATTACTGTTGTTTCAATAATTGTCACTACACAGTATTTTTCATTATCGAAGCAATATTTTATATTATCTGAATAATATTATTAGATAACATTATTGGCAATGTCTAGAAAGTTTTGTCTAAGAAGAGGTTTGGTCACCTAATTGCGCGCCAGTAAGGAGAAATCCTTATTGGAAAGCCCCCTCTTTCTTGGGAACTGCATGGTTGTCAGTATTATGACTCTGTAATATTATTTGTGAATAATTAATTATTGATTTATATGATGAGAAAAATATTAATTTTATGTGGATATAGATGGAGAAAATTTTTAATGTGACAATTGTTGAAAATTAATATTTTACCTTTTTCTGAAAAAATAATTTATTTAAATATATTATTATATTTTAATAATATAATAATGGTGATATTTTTACAATAAATGTGGGATATATGAGTATATGATGAGAAAGAGTATTTTTGTTGTATTAAATGATTAACACATGTTTTGTGTGTCGGTGGACCCCATTTCTTGACTGAAATTTGATTATAGCCTGTAAAATCGTCCGTATGTGAATTTCAGTCAATTTATGTTTGGAATTTGGAAAACCTTTCTTCTGCAAAGTTGTAGAGAATTGAATTTCCTATAAAAAAAATGCGAGATTCGAATTTTCTGATAAAAGGACTATTTATTATGAATTATTAAAGTTTCGAAGTTCCATAATAATTAATTTTTGGAAGTTTTAATTATTTTTTTTAAAGAAAAATGTTTTTTGCAATTAAGTTGGCCTCATATGTGATTTAAATGAGCTGAAATTAGATTTCAAAGGTGTGCTTGAATTTTGTTAATTATAATATTATTATATTAATTTTTCTGCTTTGGTGTCTAAGCATTTTTCTATAAATAGGGTGTGACGCCCCCAAAAAATAGGTATACATCACCCATCTTGGGTCGTCAGATACATAGTACAGAATATTAATACAACTTACTAATACAACTGTCGTGTACAATACGACAAAACATAAACTGTGAGTTTGAATACAAATATTATCTTCTAGAGAGTATTCATACTCAAAAGGAGTCCTCGTTACATTTATTAACACACTATTACATAAAATAGTGAGGATTACTAACTAATACTATCATTCGGACCATCACTCCGTTCCCTGACTTGACCCAGCTACATTCTCATTTCCTGAAGAGAACAGTGAAAGAAAGGGTGAGCTCAACTAGCCCAGTAAGAAATATTATGACTTAGATAATACAGAACAAATTATCATTAGCCTTCAACAATGTTAAACTGATAAAATATAATAGACATCAAGTTTAACTGTAGCGGAACAAGCATCCATTAAAAGAGTCAAGTAGAAAATAAACTCTACTATCTTTTATGATTTAAAAGATTTTTCAACACTGTGTTCACTGGGACTCAGCTTAATAAAATAATCTACATCATCAAATCACCCCTGCACTACGGTCAAGGATATTCGTGTATTCATTAATGGTCATGATCATGCCAACAACTGTTCATCAATGCACTACGGGCCAATGCGGACTTTTACCACATCATTTATAACATTACGGTCATGATTATACCGAATAATCCCTGGTCATAATCATACCAAGTCCATCTATGCACTACAGGCCACAGATGACTTTTAACATTTTATAAGCATGAGGATGATGACAATGATATAAGAATTTAATAAAACATGTTCAAGAATTAATTTATCCAAGAATTAACAACGTCCAAATTGTCAACATGATACTGCTTTGTGGAGTAAAATTCAAGAATGCTTAGAAGAATATTTTCATGAAAAGATACTGGATGAAACGCAATTATCAAGGATATTCCACAAATTTCATGGAGTATAGAAGTCAAAACTTAACCAACTGAGTATAATAAAGAATGGAATAACAAAAGAAATCACCATGCATGCGATAGATCGCACAGACAGGTTATTCCAACAGAATAATAAATAATGGAACCAGGTCCGACGTAAAACGCATAGACAGGATATTCCAACAGAATAATAATAAAGACGGAACCAGGACCGGTGTAAAACACACAGACAGAATTTTCCAACACAGTAATAATAAAAATGGAACCAGGTCCGGTGTAAAACACACAGACAGGATGTTCCAACAGAATAATAATAAAAACGGAACCAGGTCCGGTGTAAAACACACAGACAGGATGTTCCAACAGAATAATAATAAAAACGGAACCAGGTCCGGTGTAAAAAACACAGACAGGATGTTCCAACAGAATAATAGAAGAATGTCACCAAGTATAGGGTAGACTGCGTATACAGGTTATTCCAACAGAATAATAAGAAATGGAATAACAACAGTTCTCTTCATGAATAAGAAAGAATAACAAGAGCTGAAATAAGGAAATAGTTAAGTAGCAGAATACTCTTCTTCTCTCTCTCTATAGTTTCTCTCTATAGTTTCTCTCTCTAGAGTTTAGTGAATTCGTAAGAAATAATGAAGGAATGAGCTGCTATTTATAGAAAAATAGAATGCATAGTAACTAATCCATGAACGGTCCAGATTGATTACTTTAATCTGACGGTCCATATTTAAAGAAAAATCTTTTAAATAAAATATAATATATTCTATTTATAGAATAACTTTAATAAAGTATTTTATTTTATATAAAAAGATGTTTCTGTTTTATTACGTTAATAATACGAATAAAATAAAACGTCATTATTGCTAAATAATTCATATTATTAACTGACAATAATGGAATCAAACTGAGTGACTTCTCACATAAGCATTAATAATCAATACCGTGTGCTACTATACAACCACACGTATTACTGTACTTTTACTACCGAGTAGTTCAACAGTATCAATGGTAAAACTTCTGCCGTTATTTTTAATAAAATATTTTTGTAGTTTTCTCAATCCGACAATAATTCTGTTGTGGGGTCCACCAATGATTGTGCCGTTGTACGAATATTCCCTGTTAAAACGAATATTCCCCGACCAATCGAATATTATATAACAACTTGCGTACTTTGCAAAATTTATAAATATTACCCACAACTATAACATTATATCAAATTAACTCCATAATATTCAAAAATGATATTTATAGAAAATTTGTCTTTATTTATAAAAGTTGGGGTCTTACATAGGGTGCTTAGGTTAGAATTGAAAATCACACCAGAAACTAAAATCTTCTCTCTCTTTCTCTCTCTCTATAATATCGAGCGTATTTTGTGAGTATTTTTATACTTTGAGTGTTGCTATACGGTGCAAGTTCTTTCAGCACTATATCTGATATTCCAACCAGAAGTACTATTTTGCTGAGGTAAGGGATGTTATTTTCTTCGTAAGTGATATTATTTCTTCAATATCATTATGCCGAAATATTGGTTGGAACTTTTTATCAAATTTAGAACTTTTTCATGTCGGGGTTACTATTCATGAGTTACTATTTACGAGTTACTATTCATGAGTTACTATTCACGAAGCATGATGATTTTTTTGTGAAATTTCTATCGTTTAGTGTCGGAGTTACTATTCACGTATACGACACTATTTACGTATACTGCACTATTCACGAATACAACACTATTCACAGAAAAATTAAATTTTCTTTTCTGTGTTCAAGATATCTATTATGGATACTAGCTTTGATTGTATCCATGTTTTGATCATTTTTGAATTTTACTTCGCTATGATTATTTATGAAGTATTTTTGAACTCGGATTGTTTGAAATACGAATCCTTAATATTTATTCTTTTGTTTCACTGGATTCGTTTTCTTTAAAAGATTTTTCATCATCCTCAGTCCTAAATGATGATATAACTGAATATTTTTAGCCTGTAGTGCAAAGATGAATATTTGATTCAAGATATTTATTGATTGATGTTACAGGGATAAAATATCGATGATGGACTTTTAAATTCATAGATGATAATAGATTTCATTCTCTACTTAACTCTTCTAATGAATTGTTGTTTCCGCTGCAGTTGTTGATCTAAAACTTGTTGTCTATTGTATTCTATCAGATTTTTCCCTGTTGAGGACTAACGATAATTTGTTCTATATTATCTTAGTCATAATATTCTTTACTGGGCTAGTTGAGCTTACCCTTTTCCTTTTTGTTCTATTTTTCTTCTCAGGAGGCGAGAATGTAGCGGGTACTAGTCGGAGTATGGAATGAAGGTTCAAGATAGTTATTTTAGTAGTCCTCACTATTTTGTAAAATAGTGTATCAATAAGTATAATGAGGACTTATTTGAGTATGAATACTGTCTAGATGACAATATTTGTATTTAAACTCATAGTATATGTGTTATCGTATTTTGCACGACAATTGTAATAATAAAGTTGTAGTTATTTATGTACCATGTATTTGGCGACTCAGAATAGGTTGGGTGGAATGGACCTATTTTGGGGGCGTCACAGTTGGTATCAGAGCTTAGGGATATGATCTCTGGCGGAGATCGGGAAATAGAACTAGGAGGGGAGAGACGAGTAAATCCTTCGTTAGTGGGTCCTACTTAAGCTTATTTGTTGGTTGGTCATAATATAGGGGTATTATGTGATTTGTTAATTTTTTTAATTAACCCTTGTTTTATGGCAGTAATTTAGAATGGCAACTGAGAATGTTAACAGTGGAGTAATTGAGACCGTGGAGACACCTTTGCTCACCAATGAGGAGAACGTGCAACAAGCCGATAATGTTTCACTTGTGAACAACACCACTGATCAGACGATGAACGATGAGATGTTTAGAAGCTTTTTGCAGTTCATGCAAAATCAGACGCAGGAGACTCGTGTACAAAATACTGGTGAAAATGATAGCAACGCACGGTTTGTCACAACCAAATAGTTCAAAGAGTTGGGACCACTAGAATTATGGGGAAAGCCGGATCCGATTAAGGCGGAGACGTGGGTCACGCAAATTACCAAGATATTCGATGTCTTGGGATGCACGGAGGAACAGAAGGTTCCATTTGCCACTTTTATGTTTCGTAACGAGGCAGATTACTGGTGGAAATCTGTGGAGCGTACCCAGCCAGCCGCACTTAGCATATCTTGGGAAACATTTCAAAAACTGTTCAATGACAAGTACTTTCCTGAAAGTATTCGTCATATGAAGGAGGTAGAGTTTGTTAGACTAGAACAGAACAACATGACGGTGTCCTAGTACGAGGCGAAGTTCGCGGAGTTATCCAGGTTTGCACCTCATTTGGTGGAGAATGAGGAACGTATGACGCGGATGTTTTGGAGAGGTTTGAAACCCGACATACGTCAATATCTCATTTCTCATAAATTTTCTCTATATTCAGATGTTGTGAATAGGGCTCAGTTATTGGAGTGCGATAATGAGTCAGCTCAATCGAAGAATAACGACCTACAACTCGATGATAATCGTACCGATGGCAACGGTCATCAGAACAAGGATAACCATCGTGGAGAAAATTATCGTGCAAGAAATGGTAACCACTTCGGTGGTAATCATGGCCAAGATAATAGAAGAAATAACTCAAGTGGAAATTTTATGAAGAGAAGATTTAACGATGACGGGAAGACATCGGCAGCAGCACGAGCAACAAATTCTAGGGGAGGAGAACGATCGCCAGTTAAATGCTACAGATGCGGAGAGGAGGGACACATAAGTCTAAACTGTTCACAGCCTTCCAAGGTATGTTTTAGTTGTGGAAAATACGGTCACATAGCTCGATTTTGTCCTATAGCGAAATCAAGTCCAGATGGGACGGTGGCACCAAACGCGGATACGGACAAAACAAAGTCGGTAGTTTAAAGGAGAGCATTTTTCGTGACGAGGAATCGAACAAAGTTATTACGGGTTAGTTAATTATAAATTCTTACGAAGTTTATACCTTATTAGATATCGGTTCTACCCATTCATTTATCTCTCCTACTTATACTCAACGTTTAAACTTGACTCTGAAGAAAATTAGACTTTGACTTATCTGTTGAAACTCCGTTAGGAGAAACTTTCATTACATCTACTGTTTATAAATCTTGTTTGATTCAAGTTGGCACAGTCACATTACCTGTTGATCTTATCTCTTTAAAAATACTTGTTTTTGATGTGATTTTAGGGATTGATTGATTGATTAACTACTCATCATGCCAAAATTGATTGCTTTCGTAAGGTTGTTAGTTTTCATATTCTTAAGCAACCTGTTATTCGAATTCAAGCAACCAAACCATTGAAGTCAAACTCTTTCATATCAAGCCATAAAGTCATTCGTTTATTGAAAAACAGATGTCAAGTTTTCTTAGCCCATGTTATGGACTTGAACAAAAATACGTCAGATTTGAATGATATTTCTATTGTTAGTAAATTTCCTGATGTATTTCCTGAAGAATTTCTTGGCTTACTCCCAAAGTGTGATATTAAATTTTGTATCGACTTTGAACCCGGTACAAAACCCATTTCTAAAATCTCATATCGAATGGCTCCTATTGAATTTCAGGAGTTAAAAATTCAACTATAGAATTTGGTACTCGAGCCTCTATCTGGTGACTTCCTTTATGGAATGCACCAAAGCCAGACTCTCCGTAGGGGACGCCATATTTGTGTGGTAGTAAACTAATAAATACCATTGTGACTTGCTATCCAAGATTGGGATATGAGTCACAGTTGAGAGCAACCTAAGTCAGTAATCGAAATAAGTAGCTTTCTAGGCTTAGCTGGTTACTATCGAAAATTCGTGGAAGGATTTTATCGAATCGATACTCCATTAACTCAGCTGACTTAAAAAGATATAAAATACTAATGGAGCGAGGAAAATGAGAAGAGCTTCCAAGAACTCAACATGCGGCAATGACGTTGGCTCGAGCTGCTGAAGATTACGACCATACCATTCAATACCATCCTGAAAAAAGTAAATGTGGTAGCTAACGCATTAAGTAGAAGATCGTATGCGGGTACGAGTGCGATATTGTCGAACACAAAGACCCATTTTGTATGACTTACAAATGATAGAAATAGAGTTAAAGACTCTATGGATCACGTGATGATATACGATTAAAATCGACTTTAATCGATAAAGTTAAAACCACTCAAGCTACACACCGGAGCTGATGAATATGAATAAGAAGGTGCAAGAAGTTGTTATTCCAAAAGCGAGAATCGACGATGTGAGGAAAGCTCAAACCTTCAATTTATTAGTTCATTTGAAATCCTCGATTGAATAGGAACTGTGGCCTATAGACTCGTTTTACCGCCAAGTATGTCGCGTGTTCATAAAGTTTTTCACGTATCAATGTTACGTAAATATGTTGACGACCCAAACCACATTATTGAGTTAGAACCAGACGAGATAGCCGAAGATTTAACGTACGAGGAGATACCTGTCAAGATCTTGGATAGGAAGGAGTATGTCCTACGCACAAAGGTCATACCACAAGTCAAAATTTTGTGGAGGAACCATGCTATAGAGGAAATGACCTGGGAGTTGGAAACAGTAATGAAATCGAGGTATTCTCACCTTTTCGAAACACCAGGTATGTACGTAAATTTCGAGGACGAAATTTCATAAGGAGGGAAGGTTGTAAGACCCTAAATTATTAGTAAATGAAATTTAATTCCTCTATTTATTATTTTGAAATAGTAAGGGTTGATTTGATTAATGTGGTTAGTTATGGGTAAAATGCGCTAATATTTCAAATAAGCAAGTAGTTATAAAATATTCATTTCTGTCGGGGAATATTCGTTTGGTCGTGGAATATTCTTGCTGTCGGGGAATATTCGTACGACGGCGCAGTCTTTTGTGGGCCCCATAACGGAAAGCGATTGGATGAAGAAAACGATAAGTATAAGTTATTTATAAATAACGGCGTAGTTGTTACCGTTTATACTGTTAGAATACCCGGTGGTTAAAACACAGTAATACGCGTTGTTGCACAGTAGCACACGGTATTGCACCAATTATTGATTCTTACGTAAGAAGGCACTACTCATTAATTGTTAGAGTAATTACTGTTCGGTATTTTATTTTATTGATTCAATAATTGCTGCGTTGATATTTTATTTTACTGTTGTTTCAATAATTGTCACTACACAGTATTTTCCATTACCAAAGCAATATTTCATATTATCTGAATAATATTATTAGATAACATTATTGGCAATGTTTAGAAAATTTTGTCTAAGAAGAGGTTTGGTCACCTAATTGCGCGCCAGTAAGGAGAAATCCTTATTGGAAAGCCTCCTCTTTCCTGGGAACTGTCTGGTTGTCAGTATTGTGATTCTGTAATATTATTTGTGAATAATTAATTATTGATTTATATGATGAGAAAAATATTGATTTTATGTGAATATAGATGGAAAAAAATTTTAATGTGACAATTATTGAAAATTAATATTTTATCTTTTTCTGATAAAATAATTCATTTAAATATATTATTATATTTTAATAATATAATAATGGTGATATTTTTATAATTAATGTAGGATATATGAGTATATGAGGAGAAAGAATATTTTTGTTGCATTAAATGATTAACACATATTTTGTGTGTCGGTGGTTCCCATTTCTTGACTGAAATTTAATTATAGCCTGTAAAATCGTCCGTATGTAGATTTCGTTCAATTTATGTTTGGAATTTGGAAAAACTTTCTTCTGCAAAGTTGTAGAGAATTGAATTTCCTATAAAAAGTCGCGAGATTCGAATTTTCTGATAAAAGGGCTATTTATTATAAATTATTAAAGTTTTGAAGTTCCAGAATAATTGATTTTTGAAAGTTTTAATTATTTTTTTAAGGAAAACCGTTTTTTGCAATTAAGTTGGCCTCACATGTGATTTAAATGAGCTAATATCAGATTTCAAAGGTGTGTTTGAATTTTGTTAATTATAATATTATTATATTAAATTTTCTGCTTTGATGTTCTAAGCATTTTCCTATAAATAGGGTGCTTAGGTTAGAATTAAAAATTACACCAGAAACTGAAATCTTCTCTCTCTTTCTCTCTCTATAATATCGAGCGTATTTTGTGAGTATTTTTATACTTTGAGTGTTGCTATACGGTGCAAGTTCCTTCAGCATTATATCTAATATTCCAACCAGAAGTACTATTTTGCTGAGGTAAGGGATGTTATTTTCTTTGTAAGTGATATTATTTCTTCAATATCATTATGCTGAAATATTGGTTGGAACTTTTTATCAAATTTAGAACTTTTTCATGTCGGGGTTACTATTCATAAGTTACTATTCACGAGTTACTATTCATGAGTTACTATTTACAAGTTACTATTCACGAAGCATGATGATTTTTTGTGTGAAATTTTTATCTTTTAGTGTCGGAGTTACTATTCACGTATACGATACTATTTACGTATACGGCACTATTCACGAATACGACACTATTCACAGAAAAATTAAATTTTTTTTTCTGTGTCCAAGATATCTATTATGAATACTAGCTTTGATTGTATCCATGTTTTGATCATTCTTGAATTTTACTTCGCTATGATTATTTATGAAGAATTTTTGAACTCGGATTGTTTGAAATATGAATCCTTAATATTTATTCTTTTGTTTCACTAGATTCGTTTTCTTTAAAAGATTTTTCATCATCCTCAGTCCTCAATGATGACATAACTGAATATCTTTGGCCTGTAGTGTAAAGATTAATGATTTTATGATGAATATCTTTGGCCCGTGGTACAAAGATGAACAGGTGTTGATATGAACATGACCAACTGATGAATATCTTTGGCCTGTAGTGCAAAGATGAATATTTAATTCAAGATGTTTATTGATTGATGTTACAGGGATAAAATATCGAAGATAAACTTTTAAATTCATAGATGATAGTAGATATTATTCTCTACTTAACTCTTCTAATGAATTGTTGTTTCCGCTGCAGTTGTTGATCTAAAACTTGTTGTCTATTGTATTCTATCAGATTTTTCCCTGTTGAGGACTAACGATAATTTGTTGTATATTATCTTAGTCATAATATTCTTTACTGGGCTAGTTGAGCTCACCCTTTTTTTTTTGTTCTATTTTTCTTCTCAGGAGGCGAGAATGTAGCGGGTACTAATCGGGGTATGGAATGAAGGTTCAAGATAGTTATTTTAGTAGTCCTCACTATTTTGTAAGATAGTGTATCAATAAGTATAATGAGGACTTATTTGAGTATGAATACTGTCTAGATGACAATATTTGTATTTAAACTCACAGTATATGTGTTGTCGTATTTTGCACGACAATTGTAATAATAAAGTTGTAGTTATTTATGTACCATGTATTTGGCTACTCTGAATAGGTTGGGTGGAATGGACCTATTTTGGGGGCGTCACATTTGTCGTATTGAATAAAAGAAGTTTATATTTAAATTCTGTACCATGTATTTTGCGACCCAAGATGGGTGATGTATACCTATTTTGGGGGCGTCACAATGTCTCCTTTATCCAAAATATTTATCAAGCACAAAAAGGATTTACCCATGTATTTATCTCTTTTTTTTTAGTTTAAATGGAGAATTCTATATAAATATAATTTCATTTACAATTACATCATGTAGCTTGGTTGGACTTTCCTTAAGGTTATGAGGTTGATGTTTTAAGTTCGCTTCTTGACAGAAGCAAATTTTTTAGTCATCATTATCATAGAGGATAATCAATGTCTAGTTGTCACATAAAGGTTTATTATCCAAATTTTTCTATAGTAAATGACTTGTTTTGCATTGACCAACAAAAAGGGACACAATATCCAAATATACAAATAGTACAGTGATCATTTTTGTATTTTATTCTAATTTTTAAGCTCCAAATTCATTGCACTATTTTTGAAGCAGTGTTGTCTAAATTAACACACATTTTCAACACACCAAAACAAACAAGCTTAAGCTTAGTTACACAAAATAATATATCTTGCTATTTTATATGTTAATTTTATTTATTTATTTTGAGTTACATGGGTAAATATAGTTAGTAATATTTTAATGATAAATTTGATATAATTGGTCAATCTTATTATCATTTTCAGTCCAACGTATTGATATAGGTCGCAATCAAAATTCGGTAGAAAACTTTCACAATATATAACATAACTCCATAATTATTTACAATTGTTTGTATCAACACCGAACAATTTAATATTTGTATTAAATTTTAGAATTTTATAAATTGAATAATAAAAAATATATATATATAAATTGTATGACAAGCTTCATACCATAGTATACAAGCACATAAAGACCAAATCATAAAAAAGTTTTTTTTTAGGGGATTGATATTTCCACAAACAAATTTGATAATTCTACAAGTAGGTCCTATTTTTAACTAAATCAACCCTTTGTACAGTAAAATAACTATAGGATTTAGTTCTTATGTCCAAATTACCTCCACTTGATAAATAACTAAACATCTAGTTGCTTAACTTTATTTAATTAGTAGCGTTACTCAATTGAAGACAACTTTTATTTATTTAATTATTATGATAGTAATAATATTAATAATAATTAGAAAATTGTTAGGATATAAGTGAGAAAAATTATTTACACATAAAAATTAGGATCTAAGGCTTTCTCCAACCAGAAAAAAATATATTTTCAGAATTTCTATTATCATATCATATTACTAAAAGTCTATATAATTTACTAAATTATATTGCTAAAACTAGTTAAGTACTAGTATTTGAATAAAACTAGTTAGTTATAAATCCTAAAATCTTCTACACTAACTAAACTCCATCCTGATTTTGATTAGCTTGTTTTTTTTTTTAATTTTCTTTTATCATGTCTAAATAAAATTATATATATATATACGGAGAGGATCTAAAGCGGACCAAATAAGCGGACCAAAGAACGGACCAAGGCAAAAACACGCGGGTTTCAGGGTCAACCCGCGGGTTGGTCCGACCCGGACCCTGAAACCCGCGTGTTTTTTCCTTGGTCCGTTCTTTGGTCCGCTTATTTGGTCCGCTTTAGATCCTCCCCATATATATACGGAGATGATCTAAAGCGGACCAAATAAGCAGACCAAAGAACGGACCAAGGCAAAAACACGCGGGTTTCAGGGTCAACCCGTGGGTTGGTCCGACCCGGACCCTGAAACCCGCGTGTTTTTGCCTTGGTCCGTTCTTTGGTCCGCTTATTTGGTCCGCTTTAGATCCTTCCCATATATATCGTATCAGATCTTGTCAAATAATTGCCCTCCTCCTTCCTTCTTTCCTTTCTTGTAATACTTAGAATCGCACGAGTCGATTAAGTAATAGAAGAAAAAAGAAGCAATGAAAGTATTAGTACATGAATAACATCACTCATTTAAATTTGTGGGTAAATTTTAGGACTAATATTTATTATTTTTTTTTTAATTTCAAGTTTTGTTATGAACAATCTACATCCGTTGTTTATCGTACGTTCTCAGTCGTATGAATTTCTCCATTCTCTCGTGTTATATATACACAGTGTTATGTCTACACTTCTTTTTTAGTTATACATGTCTGTACACAGTACATGTGAATTCAATAATAAAGAGAATATGAATAGACTTTTGAGCAATAATTAAAATATATTAAAATTCAACTTTTACTAAATAAGGGCAAATTGGGCATAAGAACTAAATCTTATAGTTAGTCTACTACACAAAGGGTTGATTTAGTTAAAAATGAGACCCACTTGTGGAAATATCATATTAGCTTGTAGATATATCATATTAACTTGTGCAAATATCAATTCTCTTTTTTTAACGAGTACAAACTGATTTACTATTTATCAAAAATTAAATACTTCACTTTTAAAATTTAAGTTTCTTACAAGTTTTGTTATGCAAAAATATGAATGAAGTAAATAATTGAGCCCTGAAGTTCAGTACTTCGAAAATATCCTCAAGGTCACATGTACCATCCCTACTCATGGGTTATTCTTATCCTAATCAAAATAATGAAAAATATGTATTAGTTGAAAGGTAACTAAATGTAAGCACGTAAGATAGTGGTTTCTCAAATAAGTAAGAAGCGAAGCGAGATGGCCTTAGTTAAAATTCAAAACCATGGTTTTCAGATTTCAACTAGTCATTGAATTGAAAAAGGTACCGGGTAGATTATTTATTGGTTCAATCAATGGTCGAACCGTTATTGACCCAGTGACGTCATTAATATATAAAAATATATATTATTAGTAATTAATAAAATTTTAAAAAATCTCATTTTTTATGAACTAAGGGTGTATTCAATAAAGACTTTTAAAGGTTTTTGACTTTTGTAGAGTTTGTAGATTTTAATGAATTTTAAAATGACTTTTAAAGACTTCATGAAAAAATTGACAGACTTTTATAGATATTTTACCAAGACTTTGTTAGACTTTTGTATATTTCTAATATATCTTGTAACTTATTCAATTGTTAAAAAATCAACAAAGATCTTATATTTTAGTTGAAATGAGTACGATATTAAATAATATTAAAATATTTTGACCATGTCACATTCTATAATTTGAAATAAAAGACATTATTGATGTTGAATTATTAGATCATACCCAGTCTATTATAAGAAAATGTCCTATTTCATAATTTTTATATTTCATAAAAGAAGTCAATTTTCTACTAACTGTAATATAAAATAACAATCTCGATTTTAAAATTGTTCATTGTTATTTTCTTATCAAGTCACTATAATTACTAAACTAACAATTTATAATTTTCAACAAATAACAAAATTAAAAAATTTATTACTTTTAAAAATAAACATAAAACAAAATACCTGATCTTTAATACTTACAAATATAATAAATGAGTTTTTTTATGGGAGAAAAAAAATATAAAATGATATTAAAATATTTGTTATCTCCATTTATATCATTGGTTCTATTTGAAACCCTTAATGCTACTTCCTCTTTTTAAACCACCCCCCCTTTTTTCTCTCTCCTCACATGTTATAAATAGACATTTGCTCTATTTTTGTTTAATCTCCCCTATCTGTTTCTCTTTCTCTTTCTCCTCGGTTCATCTTCTACCTTTCTCAAATATTTGGAAGTCTTTCGAAATCTTTAGAGATTGGGTCAGATTTTGGATATGGGTATCTCTACTTTTAAAGTCTATCAAACTCTACAATTTGATAGAAATTTGAAAAATTTATGACTTTTTGAATACCAAAATACTTTTATAGACTATATAAAAGTCTCCATTCAATATCACCTAACTTTTAAAGACATTACAAAAGTTGTAATTGAATACGAGTAAACTTTTATAAATCTTTAAATGTCTTGATTGAATACAACCAAACTTTAAAAGTCTTAATTGAATACACCCTCCTAAAATATAATAAAGTTGAGTTACAATAACATAATAAAGTTGAGTTACAATATTACTAAAATTGGTTAATTTTAATATTAAATTTTTTTTGATAAATGAAAAAAAATTAAAAACCAAGTCAACTGACCGATTTTACTAGTTGAATCACTGGTTTGGCCGATGGTCAATCGGGTCAACCAAATTTTGATCAAAACCAGATAATTTATCCAAACTCGACCGGTTCTAATTTTTACTAGTCCGATTGTCGGTCCCGTTCGAATTTTCAAATCATGTTCAAAACATGTATTGATAGTGCCGTATTGACATTTGGGGTGAGGGCAGAGCCGGCCCTGGGCAAGGGCTACCAGGGCGACCGCCCAGGGCCCACAGTCGAGGAGGGCATAATTTTTTTAATAAGTTTATGTATTTATGTGTATAAAAAAAAATAAAAAATTAGCGATATTATGCATTGAAAATAATATGTTAGAAAATATTAATTATGATAGTATAATTGATGTTTTTGCATCTAAAAGTGCAATAAGAAGACATTTTAAATGATGTTTTGTAGTTTAGATTTCATTGGGCAACACTAAATAAATACCCATTGTAGTTGGTATATTTTACTGATTGCATCATTAAATTTTTAATTTTTCAAATTACACCACTAAACTAATTATTATTTTGAAATTGGGTCATTCCATTAAAAAAATAAACGAACGTTAATTTTTATCTACAAAACTAATGAATTACTCACTGTAGTTGGCACATTTTACTGATTATACCATTGCACTTTTTTATTTTCAAATTATCCCATCACACTAATTAAAAATAATTATTTTAAATATTTTTAAAAATAATTATTATTTTAAGTAAAAAAATATTAGAAACTTTTTTTTCTTCATAAAATGAATAGAGTTTCATAAAATATATATTCAAAAAAATTAAAGTGATTTTAAATTAAATTAATGTCTACTTAATTTTTTAACAGAATGACCCATAGAATTTTTTAAAAAAAACTAAAAATAGAAATTAAAATAAAAAAACAGTAAAAGATAAATAAAAAAACTGATTCAATTTTTTCAAAAAAGAAAATAATAACTTTTATAAATAAATATTATTTTCAAGAAAAAAATTGGAAAATTCTTCATATTTTAAAAAAATTAGTAAAATTTTATAAAATATAGATTCAAAAAAATAAACTTTATTTTCAAAAGAAAAAAAGTTTTTTTAAAAAAATCAGTAAGATTTCATAAAACTTTAATTTTTTTAAATCTATATTTTATGAAATTTTACTCATTTTATGAAAAAAATTAAAGTTTCTAATATTTTTTACTAAAAATAATAATAGTTGTTAAAAATATTTAAAATAATCATTTTTTAATTAGTTTAATGGGTTAATCTGAAAAATTAAAAATTCAATGGTGTAATCATTAAAACGTGCCAACTACAGTGGGTAATTCATTAGTTTTGTAGATAAAAAATTAACGTCCGTTTATTTTTATTAACGGAATAACTCAATTTCAAAATAATAATTAATTTAATGGAGTAATTTGAAAAATTAAAAATTTAATTGTGTAATCAGTAAAACTTGCCAACTACAGTGGATATTTCATTAGTTTTACCGATTTCATTTATATTTTTATTTTGTAGGTACATGTGATGATTCTTTGTTTCGATGATATTTTAAAGTGTTATTCCTTATCTTTTGTAAATTCTTATAATTTTAATAAAATTAATTAGTTGATAATTTATTTATTTATTTAAATCGTATAAAGGGGCACATTTGAAATTTTTTGCCCTGGACATTAGAAAACCTAGGACCGGCTCTGGGTGGGGGGGAAACTTTTATCATGAAATATGGTTTGCTCACTATTACTATAGTGGCCTTTTGTTTGTTCTATTTGTCTTGGTCTTTAGTCTTTACCATGTTTACATTGGTCTTACTTACCCCCCCCCACCCCCCTGTTGAATTCTTCGATTATTTTTGCATTTTCCATAATTGAAGCATTCAAGTTCCTAAGCTTTCTATGTTCAGGTCTTGCTCCCAGTCTAGACTTTTCATGCCTACCTCCAGCATGAAGGGCAACAGGTCATCTCCACATAAAGCATCTGTTCTTTCATTCTCCGAGTCAAATTATACCTGGAGGATTAGAACTTTATGGTCCCATTCAGACAAAAAATTTAGCTGGGAAAATATTTTCCTCTATGGGTGTATGCCCTTATCCGGGAAGTTCTATTGAGCCTTATTCACACACTGCAGAGGAAAAACTTGGGGTGCTGCTCTTGAATCTAGGAGGCCCAGATACACTCCAAGATGTTCAACCATTTTTATTCAATTTGTTCGCAGATCCTGTTTGTTGATCTTTTTATATACTTACTTGAATTTTTATATCAAGATATGAAAATATGTTTAGATTCCGTGGATTGCATTAAAAATCAAATATGTTGTGATTGGATATCATACGCCTTCCTATGCGGGCAAGGAAATCGCGTCTTGCTTGTCTAGGGTTTCGTGTTGGCTGAGGAGGAGAGAAATCCACGAAGAGCACGGAATTGATTGATTGATTGAAGAGGGGAGAACGACAGGTGGACGAGTACTCCAATGACGCGTGGCAGAACCCCTAGAATCCGGAAACCTTATTAGGGTTATTGGGATTCCAAGAGCCTTCTTCCTGAGTCCTTCTACTCCTAGAATCCGGAAACCTTATTAGGGTTATTGGGATTCCAAGAGTCTTCCTGAGTGTTAAGAGAGTGTCCAAACCCCTTTAGTGCTTTTAGGTGGAATCTCCAAGCCTTTAAGTCACCAAAAGGGTCCCTTTGATCTTCCAAGAGTCCAAGTCTTGAGTCCGAAGAGAAGTCCCTTTCCAAATGGAATGGAAGGGGTATTTATAGGGTATTCTGGAAAGTAGTCATGTGCAAGGCACATGCCTTCAGAGAAATTTCAGAAATACCCTTTAGTCCTTAGAGTAATACCCATATTGCCCTGTCCTTCTAGCCACCAGTCCAATCCCTCAATCAATTCCCAAAATGAGCCGCCTCCACGAGTCTTCCGCCTCGGGACACGTGGAGGCTTCTCCCGGTTTAGCACATTTATTTCTGACTTTTCCATCTTCATTCCATTAGGTTATGCGAACCCTAACTTGCACATTTAATTAGGTCATGTGAACCCTAATTTTGCACATGGGCCCACATTTGCCCCCTGCGCGAGAGTCGCATTTCCAAATAGATGATCGCGCAAGAACACTTTCAGCTTTTAGACGATTCTGCGTAACTTCACTTCACGGGTCTTGAAGACCATGGTCCTAGTAAAAGGGAAACTACTCGTGAGCCAAACCCTTGGATTTGTTTATTTATTTATTTTTCCTGGAAATTGAAAACAAGAAAAATAATCAAATAACATTCAATAAATAAAAATTTTTTTTATTATTTTGGGTATACAAAATCTTTCTTTTTTATCAAACCAAATAAAATTAAATCTTAGTTTTATTTTAGAAATAAAAATAAAATCAAAGACTGGATTTTATTTTGGAAATCAAATCTTTCTTTATTTTGAAAATGAAATCAAATATTTTGGATTTTGGAAATAAAATCAAATCTTTCCTTATTTTGAAAATGAAATCAAATATTTTGGATTTTGGAAATAAAATCCAATCTTTCTTTATTTTAAACCCAAATCTTTATTTATTTGATATATATATATATATATATATATATATATATATATATATGAGCCATTTTCGAAAATCAGCCCTTCTCTTTTGAATAAAATCAAGCTTTAATCTTATTTTTCTCTTGGGAATAAAATCAAGCTTTAATCTTATTCTTTTCGAAAAATATAAACTTTTTACTTATCTTTATTTTGGAGAAGTAAGAAGTCTCTATTCATAATCCCTCGCCGCATGTCTTGCTTCTGATTAGGTAGGTGCTACTTGCGTGCATATTCCCAATAATTGAGATTTTTAAACTTCAATTGAGATTGTCTCATAATCACTAGCTAGGAGCCACGAATTGAGCATACGTATTTTCCTCACAATTTGAGCCACGTCTCACCATCAAGAACATCTCTGCGGTATCTAACACCAGGTCATTGTAGCCTCTTCTGTCTTCCGAAGCTATAATTCTCACGGTGAAGGATCAGTCATTCATCCTAAGTAATTGATTCGATAGAGCAACAGGATCTCAAAAGTATGAGGGAATAATCTATATGTGTTCGAGCCCAATAGGGCCAAACCTTAGCCTCTGTTCTTCTTTTTTCATTTTTTTTTTGAAGGAGACAGCCCCCCTAGGTGGAGGCGGAACCCTATAGGGCGCCGAGGCTTAGGGGGCCGAACCTTAAATTTTTTTTTTTTTTTTTGAAGGAGCGGCCCCTAGGTGGTGGCGGAACCCTATAGGGCGCCGAATCCTAGGGCCGAACCTCTTTTTTTCATTTTTTTTTATTGAAGGAGCAGCCCCTAGGTGGTGGCCGAACCCTATAGGAGCCGAACCCTATAGGGCGCCGAATCCTAGGGCCGAACCTGATTTTTTTTTTTTTTTGAAGAAGGAGCAGCCCCTAGGTGGTGGCCGAACCCTATAGGAGCCGAACCCTATAGGGCGCCGAATCCTAGGGGCCAAATCTTAGCCATTTTTTTCGACGCCAACACTAAAGGAGAAAGAAAACTGATATGCTTGCTTGCGGCGAATCCACTCCAGATGGCCAAGCCCCTAGGGGGCGAACCCTAGGGAGCCGAACCCTAGGGGGTGAACCCTAACTCTTTCTGACATTGTTTCATCTTCTTTTCAGGTGCTTTGAAACTTTACTCTCGGATATTCCTCCTTGGCATGGTGAGCATTTCGAGCTCAAGCACTTTATTTGACGTCCCTTCCTTGCTTCTTTAGATCCCTTATGCTGAACTCTCCTTTTTTTTTCTTGCAGGCCCTCCCTGTTGAACATTCTGCAGACTTGGGAATAACCAAGGAGGCCCCGTTTCTCAATGATTGGGAAAGGGTTCCCCTCCTTTAGTCTTTTCGTCGTCTTTTGGAAGCAAGTCTAAACTTATGTCGCAGGCCCTCCCTGTTGAACATTATGCAGACTTGAGAACAACCAAGGAGGCCCCGTTTCTCAATGATTGGGAAAGGGTTCCCCTCCTTTGGTCTTTTCGTCGTCTTTTGGAAGCAAGTCCAAACTTATGCCCGTACAACTTTTCCTCCACCATAGAAGGAAGGCTTGTTTCTATAGGCTTGTGGAAGTTGGGATGACTTCTTGTTTGATTCATCTAACCACCTTCAAGAATAGCAACATTGGATCGACTAGCTACTTAGGAATGCTGATTATGTGGATAGCTTTGCATCCAGCTATGTAGGAACATTCATATCCAATAGGACCATGGTGTTCTTCTATCTACATATTCACACTGCTTGGGGTGAATGCACCTTTACTCTGGAGGATGTTTATTCCCTCTTTCGATAAGTATTTGCCCCCTGCGCGTGAGTCACGCCTTTGGTGAGATGATCGCGCAAAATATTGTATGTGTTGAAGTCTTGATTCCAGTGTCTGAACACTTCGCGGGGCTTGATATTTTGCAATCCTCAAAAACGAAAGTCCTAGGAGAGGGAACCTCTAGGGAGCAAACCCTAGAAGGGCGAGCCTTAGAGGAGCTCTCCTGGGATATTTTGAAAATCTTCGATCTAATCTTTCTTACCATCTCTTGAAATTTCTCTTTCTTTTGGAATCAAGAAGTCATTGAGAACCCAACATTTCGTGAAGTCCTGAAAGCCTTGTAGGCATGATAGCTTCGAAGGCCTGATAGCCTCGAAGTCCTGCTGATAGTGTTGAAGATCTGCTGATAGCTTCGAAGGCCTGATAGCATCGAAGACCTGATAATAGCGTTGAAGATCTACTGATAGCCTCGAAGACCTGCTGAGGGCCTCGAAGACCTGCTGATGGCCTCGAAGACTTGCTGATAGTCTCGAAGACCAAGCTTTATGTATTCCTCTATCTTCAATTCGAAAGGTCATGACCTTTAGATCATGAACTTTCGTGGAAAATCATGTACATTTATTTCATACAAACTAACACTTGAATCTATATTTTTTTTTTTAAGAAATTTAAAAAAAACCGTTCAAGTATAAGTGAAAGTTTGTCAATTTATTGATAATAAAATTGCTTTTAACGAAAAGCATAACGTTTCATATAATAAATCTTGCTTTTGTCGGTGAAAGCATAACGTTCACCACTTTTAGAGATAAAGTGTAACTATTTTCGGGGTTGAGGGCTTATACTAGGGTGCCTCATTCACTTTTGATGATAAAGTGTAACACTCGGGTGCCCCGTCACTTGGGTCGTCCAATTTCTTGGCAAGTGCAGTCTACGAGGACTTGAAAATGGGTGCCTCGTCACTTGGGTCGTCCAATATTTTGGCAAGTGCAGTCTACGAGGACTTTGAAATCGGGTGCCTCGTCACTTGGATCGTCCAATTTCTTGGCAAGTGCAGTCTACGAGGACTTGACCACCATTTTAGAGTGGACCACCATCTTTGGGTGTTTTTTTTATATTTTATTATTCGTCAATTCTTGTGCCTCCTCCCTTGGTCATCCAATTACTTGGCAAGGGATACTCCTGAGGACTTAAACCACCATTTTTGGTGGACCACCTTGGGTGGATTTTTTTTTTTAACTCATCTGTAGTTCAGAGTTTTTTTTTTCTGATGTTACGTAGAGCCAGTATTTGAGTTCTTGACTTTCGGGACTGCACTATGGGTGATGGTGTTACACGTTTCTCCTAGTTCAATCTCCCCGGCCGCCATTTTCTCATGGTATATCCTCCGCAGACTGTAACAATCCATAGTGGAATGCCCTGCGTATTGATGGTATACACAGAAGTTTGGTCTTCTTTTCATTTCTTCGGTTACAACCAACCGAGGCCTTGGAGGTTTCACCACTCCGTGCTCGACCCATTGTTCGTACAGGCTCCTGAACGCCTTCTCGCTGCATGTGATAGCCTCCGGAACTGGCATTGTGGTATACTTGTCCCTATGCTTTTCTCTGCTTCGTTCAAATTTCTCATTCTTCTCCCTCTTGCCCCCTGTGGTTTTGACTGAGAATCCACCAGAGCCACAGTTGCTGTCCTCTTGCTCTTCCATGTATCCATCGTATGGCTGGTGAGAAATGTCATAATTCCCCCCAAGTCTTGTGCAAAAGATGAGAGGGTCGCAAATGAATCGCACGCCTTGGTAATGAGGTGGGGCTTGAAGGCGTCTAAAGCACCATTGTTGCATATGCAAACCAAGTTCTTTTCTCAATTGGTTCTACACACTTCTGTGCTTGGGCCCTGAACCTGTCAACGTAATCTGACAGCTCCTCATTCGGCTTCTGCTTAAACCGCATGAGCTCTACAATGGTTACCTGTTTCTGCACATAGAAAAACTTCTTAAAAAATTGTAATTTTAGGTCATCCCAATCATGGACTGACCCCTTCTCCAAATTATAGTACCAACTGAAGGCACTATCCGTTAAAGTCTTGTTGAATTCCCGCATCAACAAGTTATGGTTGTTCACTTCATCATATCCTAGCCATGGAGACATCGACTCTACAAACCTGGCAATATGTTCCCTGGCATTTCCTTTCTCTCCGTTGTATTTTAGAAATTGTGGGGGATGCTCAATATACCCTGTCGGGTAAGGTTGCCTCCGAATGTGTGCCGGGTAAGGTGGAGTAAAGTCTAACTCCGAGGGTCGGGATGTCTGCCTGCGAAGTTGATTGATCACATCGATCATATCATCCTTCGTCACGTACTGGCTCGTGGCATGAACTCTCTGTGGTACAGAAATTGGCTGATGTACACTAACATCATGTAAATTCTGTATCGGTTGTGCTTGTGGGTCAGTTCGTTGAACGAGGTTTGGGATGGTTGGCATCTGCACTTGTAAAAATACGGGGATAACAGTTGGAATGATGTTTGTCTTAGGCTGGCTGACTTCCAATCTGGGTTGTGGCGCGTCACCACTGTTTTGAGGTTCCAAGTGGATGATTGGGATGGACTGATTCTCCATCAATGGAGGTGCTGTCTGATTCTCCTTATTGTTGCTATCGTTATTGTTGTCCTCTACTCCTGCCGGTTCTCCTTGTGAATTGTCTGGGAACATAGCCTTGAAAACGGGAATCTGCATCAACTGCTGGCGAAAATTTCCCATTTCCTCTTGCTTTCTCTGCATCTCCAGCATCATAGCCATCATCATCCCTTGTTCTTCTCGTGCTTCCTTCAACGCCTTGAGCATCTCCAGTTGCACAACATTCGTCCGGTCTCCACTTGCATCCTCGCCTTGCCTTCCTGCGTTAGTTTGTTGTTGATTAGCCATGTGTGGTGATGTTGAACTCCCTTCTGATGCGTCTTCAAGGATGGGTTGATTGAGATTTAGATTCACGCCTTGGAAAGCTTGACTTGCTTGCCTTGGAACTGGACCCGGTGAGGCAATGTTGTTTGTTGGTGAAGCTCTTCCTGTTGTTCTCCCACTTCGAGTTGTGGGCATACCCTTCACGAATTCTACACCTCCCCAGCAGAGTCGCCAAAAGAATGCGGGCAAGGAAATCGCGTCTTTCTTGTCTAGGGTTTCGTGTTGGCTGAGGAGGAGAGAAATCCACGAAGAGCACGGAATTGATTGTTTGATTGAAGAGGGGAGAACGACAGGTGGACGATTACTCCAATGACGCGTGGCAGAACCCCTAGAATCCGGAAACCTTATTAGGGTTATTGGGATTCCAAGAGCCTTCTTCTTGAGTCCTTCTACTCCTAGAATTCGGAAACCTTATTAGGGTTATTGGGATTCCAAGAGTCTTCCTGAGTGTTGAGAGAGTGTCCAAACCCCTTTAGTGCTTTTAGGTGGAATCTCCAAGCCTTTAAGTCACCAAAAGGGTCCCTTTGACCTTCCAAGAGTCCAAGTCTTGAGTCCGAAGAGAAGTCCCTTTCCAAATGGAATGGAAGGGGTATTTATAGGGTATTCTGGAAAGTAGTCATGTGCAAGGCACATGCCTTCAGAGAAATTTCAGAAATACCCTTTAGTCCTTAGAGTAATACCCATATTGCCCTGTCCTTCTAGCCACCAGTCCAATCCCTCAATCAATTCCCAAAATGAGCCGCCTCCACGAGTCTTCCGCCTCGGGACACGTGGAGGCTTCTCCCGGTCTAGCACATTTATTTCTGACTTTTCTATCTTCATTCCATTAGGTTATGCGAACCCTAACTTGCACATTTAATTAGGTCATGTGAACCCTAATTTTGCACATGGGCCCACACTTACTTGAATTTTTATATCAAGATATGAAAATATGTTTAGATTCCGTGGATTGCATTAAAAATCAAATATGTTGTGATTGGATATCATACGCCTTCCTATGTTGTTTCGATTTCTCCAGAGTCTCTTGGCACAACACATTTCTGTAGGTAGGGCTCCCAAAAGCAAAGAACGGTATGATGCCATTGGAGGTGGTTCGCCTTTGAGAAAAATAAGCATGTGAGACTGAGAAATCTATTGTGCTGTTCATGTTAGAATAGTTTTTGGTTATGATTTCTATTACTTTTGTACTTGCTTAAAAGGGGGGAAAATGAATAGTTTTTGGTTATGATTTCTATTATTTTTTGTTTGTTTTTTTTGGTTCCTTTACTAGTTTGATACATAAAATCTAACAATAACATTATAAGCTTTGTAGTCTACAAATTGTTGCAAGAGAACTGAAACATAACCAACATATTTAGACTCTGGGGGTAGGCGCAGGCTGGTAGAGCTTAATTCTCATGTGCCTTTTGGCCGTATTACTGTATATTATGCTGCATTTTGATATGTTAGCGAGCTGATCTCTTTGTTGCAGGCAGAAGCTCTTAAAATGGAACTGGAAGTAAAGGAAGTCCCTGTAAATGTCTATGTTGTCGTGCGTTACTGTTATCCTTTTACAAGGAATCCGTTCAGCAGGCATGTTATAGAGGACTTGGCATTGTTTTATTTTTGTCATCAACTTAATTACTTTCACACCCTAGTTCTTGGACATATAATTATCGTCTTGAGTTTTGATTGTGCTATCTGTTTATTTAAAAGGCTCTCATGGTCTTCAGGTCATGATATTCTTCAGTGCACATGGAGTACCAGTCACTTACGTCGAAAATGGAGGTGATCCTTACAGAGATCAGAAGGAGGAATGCATTTAATTACTTGATAATGAAAGAATTGAAATCAAGAGGAATCAACAACAATCATACTCTGGCCTATCTATCAGGTTTGTTGTTAAATATAATTAAGTTATCAATTCCTAAGTCTCATTAGAAGTAGATATCTAGAGAGAAAAGTAAAACCTAAGCTATGGCCTTTTTTAATTTGGTAATGCTTACAAATGGTTGAAGCCCTACACTGATGAAGTTCTTCTTGAGCTTGTCGAAATGGTGTGAAAAGTCTCCTAGCCGTTCCAGTAAGGTATGTTACAAATTATCAAGTTTTTTACTGCGTTTCACTTGCATTCATATTAAATCCCTTAATTGTAAGAACCGGATGCTTTTTAATATATTAAATCCCTTAATTGCATTCATATTTAAGCCCTCTTTGATGCTGGGCTTAAATTTTTAATATATTTCCGCATTTGGCGAAGTGTATTTGTTGGGAAGCTAAACCAAATTCTTGATTTTCTACATTCATAGATTAATTTAGTTCTTTGAATATCTCTAAACAAATGGTGAAACATTTAATATTTTGTATTGGATATATCAATGGTCATTAGAAATATCTAGAGTTTTATTCTTCTATGCTAAGTATTCTAGAATGCTCTTGTAATCCTATAAATACAAATGGTTGTAATCACTTTTATGAGCAAGAGAGAAATAGTAAGAACAAAAGTTCATTTTATATAATCAGTTTTCTCCTTCTTTTAGACTACAAATTGGTATCAGAGCTTGGTAAATTGCTAAGTTCAATCTCCCAATCAAAGTGATAACATCAAAAGTTTGACGCAAGCAGCAGATGAAGTACTAAAGTAAAGCAAGTGATTTTCTAGTACTGCAATACACTTTGGCAGTCAAAGAGCCACGTGACAGTAGCTTCAGGGTGACCATATCACAAACAAGTTTTGTTATTCATATAAGTGGCGGGTCCTACGAATCTGAGGTACCATCCCCAAGCAGATTTTATTTCTTGTCACAAGTAAAAAGGCAGAGCAGCAAAGCAGATTCGCAGCAGAGAATAAAAGGAGCAGTAACGTTGCAGAATCATCCGTCCTTCAATTTCTTCAAAATCAAGAAGAAGCTGAGTGGAGATTAAAATCAGAAATTGCAGATCGGAACTGGGCAGAGAAAAAAAAGTAAGATGCGAAGCATTAAAGAGATGGCGAATTCCAACAACATGACTTCACTTATTCCTCGATTTAGTGGAGAAAATTATGATTATTGGAGAGACAATATGATGTTATTGCTCAAGTCAATGGATCTATGGAATATTGTGGATGAAGGATATGAGGATACAGAAAATGAAGATGGCTTGACACAAGCACAAAAAAATAATTTGAAGGAAAATCGAAAGAAGGACAGCAAGGCGCGTTTCCAAATTTATCAAACAATTGAGATGCCGGTGTATGAAAGAGTTGCTAAAGCTAAAAGTTCAAAAGAAGTCTGGGAGATTATTCAAATTACATACAAAGGTGTGGAAAAGGTAAAAAAGGTACGCCTCCAAACCTTAAGAACAGAATTTGAAAAATTAGAAATGAAGGGGAATGAAAGCATTTCAGATTATTTTACAAGAGTTAATTCAGTTGTGAATCAAATGGCATCCAATGGTGAAGTTTTAGATGATGAGAAAGTTGTTGCAAAAATTCTTCGTAGTTTACCACCAAAATTTGATTATGTTGTGGTAGCTATTGAAGAATCAAAAGATCTATCATCTCTTACTATTCAAGATTTGCAAGGGACCTTGAAGGCTCATGAAGTAAGGATAAATCAAAGAAATCCTTCTCCTCTTCCTGATCAAGCTTTTAAATCCCAAGTTTCATTTACGGGAGGCCGTGGTTTTCACTATGGTCGTGGTCGTGGAGGTAATGGCAACTTCAGAGGTAAAGACTTTCATTTTCAAGGTAGAGGAAGAGGTTATGTAAACAAAAATGATTCAAATGAAGGTGGAGAAAATCTAAACAAAAACTTCCAAAGAGGAAGAGGTCGTGGTTATCAAAGAGGTCGTGGTTATCAAAGAGGAAGTGGCTATCAAAGAGGAAGAGGTCGTGGCTATTTTGAATGTTATCATTGTCATAAACCCGGTCATACATATAAAGAATGTCGTTTTAGAACGGAGGGAACACAAAATGAGACCGGATTGATGCATGAAAACAAAGCTGAATATATGCAGGATACGCTGTTGCTGGCATTTCAAGGTGATGATAAGGATGATGTTTGGTATTTAGACAGTGGTGCAAGCAAACATATGACTGGAAACAAGAACTTATTTTCAGACTTGGTTGAATCTAACCATGGACAGGTAAAAATTGGAGATGACAGAGCTTACAAAATTCAAGGTGTTGGTGAAGTTATTTTTCAAACAAAATCTGGAAAAGTGGATAAGATGTCTGAAGTTTATTATGTTCCTGGTTTAAAGAATAATTTGCTTAGCACCGGTCACCTTTTGAAGAAGGGGTTTGATATTCATTTTCATGATAATGCTTGTTTTTTGTCGAAGAGAAATCAGTTGATAGCAACAATTGGAGTAACTTCAAATAATCTTTTTCCTATAAAACTTCAGGTTGCTAACATTTCTTATTTCACTACTATTGATAAAGGAATTTCCAAGTTGTGGCATGACAGGTATGGTCATTTAAATTATGATAGCCTAAAATTGCTAGCAACAAGGAAAATGGTTGAAGGACTTCCTCAAATTAATCAAACAAATCAGATTTGTGAAGCATGTCAATTTGGAAAACAACATAGAGATTCGTTTCCTCAAAAATCTTTGTGGAGATCAAAAAGGGTGTTGGAACTTGTTCATTCAGATTTATGTGGACCAATGCCGGTTACTTCTCATGGAGGTAACAAATATTTTATTACCTTTGTTGATGATTTCTCGAAAAAAGTTTGGGTTTATTTTCTCAAAGAAAAATCTGAATCATTTCAAGCTTTTAAGGAATTCAAAGCTGAAGCTGAAAAATTTTCTGGTTGTCAAATTAAAACAATAAGAACCGATAGAGGTCGTGAATATCTTCCAATTGAGAAGTATTGCAAAAATGATGGAATTAGGCATGAATTGACAGTAAGGCATTCACCACAACAAAATGGTGTTAGTGAAAGAAAAAATCGAACCATCATGAAAATGGCAAGATGCATGCTGAAAATGAAAAAGGTAGATAAAGAGTTTTGGGCAGAAGCTGTATCCTGTGCTGTTTATTTGATTAACAGATCTCCTACAAAAAGTCTGAACAATTGCACACCTCATGAAGCATGGTTTGGAGTGAAGCCAAAAGTTAGTCACCTGAGGACCTTTGGATGTATTGCTTATGCACACATTCCGGATGCATTGAGGAACAAATTGGATGATAAATCAGAAAAGTGTATTTTTATCGGCTACAGTGAAAGAAGCAAAGCTTACAAGTTGTACAATCCAGTGACTCAGAAGATAGTGATTAGTCGAGATGTTATATTTGATGAAAATTCTTCATTTAATTCAGGAGTTGATTTTCCTGAAAATTGGCCAAGTTTTTGTGATACTAATGATGATTCTCAAGATGAAAGCGAGCCTATTTCTCCAGGATACTCTTCTCGTGGAAACTCTCCCGAGTCCCCTCAAAGCACTCCTCAAAGAAGAACAAAGAGCTTAAGAGAAATTTATGAGTCAACCGAGCAAATTGATTCAGATGATACTGTATTTTTTGCTTTCTTTGCAGGAGAAGATCCAATTTCTTATGATGAAGCATCAAAAGAAGAAAAGTGGAAACAAGCCATGAAATAAGAAATGAAAGCCATTGAGAAGAATGAAACGTGGGAGCTTACAAATCTGCCTCCGAACAAGATTTCTATTGGCGTAAAGTGGGTATATAAAACAAAAATGAATTCAGATGGCTCCATCAACAAAAACAAGGCAAGACTAGTTGCAAAGGGGTATAAGCAAAAAGAAGGAGAAGACTTTACTGAGGTATTCGCTCCAGTTTCTAGATTTGACACTGTACGTTTGCTTATCTCACTTGCTGCTCAAAATAATTGGAGTATATTTCAAATGGATGTGAAATCTGCGTTTTTGAATGGTTTTTTGGAAGAAGAAGTTTATGTTGAGCAACCACCTGGTTTTGTGAAGAAGGGAGAAGAAAATAAAGTTTACAAATTGAAGAAGGCACTTTATGGACTGAAACAATCACCAAGGGCTTGGTATAGCCGAATTAATTCATACTTTGAACAAAATGGTTTTTGGAAATGTCCGTACGAGCCCACTCTCTACATCAAAGGCACATCACAAGAAAGCTTCATGGTTGTAAGTCTTTATGTTGATGATCTCATTTTTACAGGAAATAATTTGAAATTGTTGAAAGATTTTAAAGACTCCATGATGAAAGAATTTGAAATGACAGACTTGGGAAAGTTACATCATTTTCTTGGCATTGAAGTTCATCAAACCAAGAAAGGAATTTTCATTTCACAAGAAAGTTATGCAAAAGAAATTTTAAAGAAATTCAGAATGGAGAATGCAAATCCTGTATCAACTCCATGTATCACAGGGTTAAAATTAAGTAAAGAAGGTGAAGGCAAGCTTGTGAATTCCACTGTGTTTCGAAGTTTGGTAGGAAATTTGATGTATTTGACTGCAACAAGACCAGATATCATATTTGCAGTAAGTTTAGTAAGTAGGTTCATGGAGAAACCATACACTAATCATTGGGAGACTGCAAAAAGAATTCTGCGATATGTCAAAGGAACCATTGATTATGGTATTTTTTATCAAGCTAGTATTTCGATTAATCTTGTTGGATATACTGACAGTGACTTAGCAGGAAGCGTTGATGATAGTAAAAGCACTTCAGGCTATGTTTTTAGTCTTGGAAGTGGACCAATTTCATGGTGTTCGAAGAAACAATCTGTTGTTGCTCTTTCTACAACAGAATCTGAATATATCGCGGCTTCTTTAGCAGGATGTCAAATTGTTTGGCTCCAAGGAATTTTGGAATGTCTGAAGCATTCGCAGATCTGTCCAACAACACTATTTTGTGACAATAGTTCAACCATTTCAGTAACAAAGGATCCAGTACTTCATGGAAGAACGAAACATATTCGTATTCGATTTCATTTCTTAAGAGAGTTGGTAAAAGAAGGCATTATTCAAGTTGAGTATTGTAGGACAGAACATCAGTTAGCAGATATTTTCACAAAGCCTTTAAGCAGAGAAGTTTTCAAAAGAAATGTTGCAAGTTTGGGAATAAAAAGCAAATTTGGTTTACGGGCATTGTTGGGAAGCTAAACCAAATTCTTGGTTTTCTACATTCATAGATTAATTTAGTTCTTTGAATATCTCTAAACAAATGGTGAAACATTTAATATTTTGTATTGGATATATCAATGGTCATTAGAAATATCTAGAGTTTAATTCTTCTATGCTAAGTATTCTAGAATGCTCTTGTAATCCTATAAATACAAATGGTTGTAATCACTTTTATGAGCAAGAGAGAAATAGTAAGAACAAAAGTTCATTTTATATAATTAGTTTTCTCCTTCTTTTAGACTACAGTATTATTTTCATTATTTGATGTTCGATTGAATCTTTTTCTCTTGTTTAGTTTTCCTCCCATTTTCAGGTTTCACTTTTGAGATGAATTGCATGTTTTATTGATTGCAACTATAAGAGATCCATGCTTATGACAATGTTTTATATGCTGTGTATAGCCTGGCTACATGTTGGGGTTAATGTTGATTACAAAGATTTTAGATGACTTTGTCAAAGACTGTCAGCTGAATTGAAGGACAGGTTGATGAGATCTGTTGGCTCTTTTTGTACAAAGGCCATGCTTGCATTCTAGCAAAAATTACCTGTTTTCTTATTTACTTGTACATATTTATCTTGAAGAGGAAAAACTATCAGAACAATAAACTTCATGGACATCAAGTTGTACTTCAATATGTGTGTTCCTTTGCTGTTCAGTATATTCAAGAAAAGTTTTTCCTTATTTGGAGTGCTTCATAATTCCTTCACTTAAAGTTGTGAAAAGATAATATGATTGTTGAGTGTCTTTAGTTTATGTTGTAAGGATATGTAATGAAAGTTCTTTTTTGCCTGGGTACTATGACTATTGGTATTACACTTGATACATTCTTGATGGTGAATTTTTAAATTGGAGAAGATAGTAGACATTAATTATGATATATTTGACTCTTCTAATGGATTCCTCATTCCGTGCAGTTATTTGTTGAAAATTTATATTATCTACAATATGTTTTTAAACCTCTGTTTTATTATTGTTGAAGGTTAAGGATAATTTATTTTTTGTTATCTTAGTCATAATACTCTTTTTGGGCTATTTGAGTTCACCCTTTTGTTTCATAATTCTTTTCAGGAAATGATATATTCTTATGGTGATTTAACGATTTTCGCTTGGATTTGACTCATTTTTATCGATTGTTTTTCTTGGGAGTTACTTTATATTGATTTCTAGGTCACCCACATATAGATTCGTATCTAGTGTCGAGGAGATCCCACCTTTTGGCCAACGAGGAGTTCTTAGAAATAGAATTATCCATATATATATATATATATATATATATATATATATATATATATATATATATATATATATATATATATTGTCAACTAGATCCCAATTACGTCATTGTCTAGATCTATGAGATCTTATTAGATCTACGAATTTCATTTCCTAGACTCTAAATTCTTTCAATAAATCTCGTCAATACGTAATAGTCACTCTCGATATTATTGTTGGTTGTGCGCTCTACGGGTTAGGGTCTATGGGAGCCCTTTTCCTAGATTCTAAATTACGCTTTAATTTGAATCTCGATGTATAGGTTATTGTGATTCTGAATCATGTTAGCCTAGGAATGAAGTCAAGACCTTTAAACATTGTGTTTAATGGGCATTGATGAAATTCCTACGATGGACATAGTTGGTGGTTGTAATGTTTTTTATTTGATTATTGTAAATGTAAATTCGGGTCTTAAAACGATATCGAGGGCTGATGTGATAAAAATATGTAACTGCAAGTGCACAGTGTCAAATTAAAGAACTGACAAGTACAGGTTGAACCACATAAACTAGATTAACTTAATGTATCCTTAATATCTATTTTGGACGAATTAGAAATAAATATTGAGAACCGATTAACTATAATTAAAACTAATAATAAAAAAACAATCTAGAAATCCGAATCCATTAAATAATAAACATAACAAATAATTCAATCTTTTCTATTTTTATAACTTAACTATGATTTTGATATCCCTTCCCTTTAATTTAGTAATTTTACAATTAACATGGGCAACATAACTATGAAAATTTAAGAATTAATTAACTATAACCCATCAAAACTTCTTCGAGTAAGCATGGATTATAAAAAAATCATATATTAACAATAATCTATCAAAACTTCTTAATTAATTTAAAATCACATAAGGACTATAAAACGAAAGTATTTTAATAATGAAACATGAAGGCGAAATCGATTAAACATAAAAGTATAAATAATAGAAGAGATAAAAAAATATTATCATGAATAATTATTTAATTTCATCTTAATTCTAGATTAAAGAAATTAACTGGAATGAAAATAAATAAACTAACTAAAATAAAGAAGAGAAAAATGTTAAAAATAAATAAGAAAACTCAATTTATTAACGATTCTCCAACAAACTTATAATGAAGAAATAATTTAATATATTCCTACTTCTAACCTAAACTAATACAATAACTCTGTAACACCCCCTTTTCGAAATAGAAAGAGAGATTACGCACAAAACAGAACAGAACTTAGAAAATTATATCAAGGCTCTAAGCCACAAAAGAATAGTCTCAAAATCTGACAAATACCACAAGTCAAACCATAATAAATTCTTTATATTGTGGTTTGAGCCAATTTGGTATTTATTATGGTTTGACTTGTGGTATTTATCAGATTTTGAGACTATTCTTTTGTGGCTTAGAGCCTTGTTATAATTTTATAAGTTCTGCTTTGTTTTGTACGTAATCTCTCTTTCTATTTGTGAAAGGGCTCCCTCTAAAATAAGAGACATATTTATAGGCATTAATGAATTGTAACCTAGCTAATAATAATACATTGGGCTTGGTCTCTTTTGTTCCCTTTTATCCTATTATTTCCTTCTTAACAACAATCTCTACGTGATAATCTCCCAAGAGTCATTTTCTATCTTTAAAAGCTGAAACAATTATCTTTAACTTATTTACCACGATAAATAAGGTAAATCCAACCAAATAAAATGTATTAGTTAAATAAAATAAACATATAAAATAATAAATATGTGAATATTAAAATGTATGAATTATGTGTCAATCAGGTTCCATCTCTTGAAAATTGGATTTAAGGCCCCGTGATAGTGGATTTCATTATTGCAAGATACTTGGGGCTATTTAGATGGCTTACATGCCCACGGGTAGCACCAACTCTATACGTGATGCTTGATTTTATATTTCGACAATGCCAAATGATTTTCGAGCGAGATGACAAAGATTTTGTAAAGTTGAATCAACCTAGGTTATTAGATTAATTGTAGGACAAAATTCAAAGTAGTAAAGAACATCGATTCCTATTTGATGAAGAGTTTGAAAACAATGTTTTCTCTAAAAACGTCATCAAAAAGTTTTTATCAAATGAGAGCCAAAAGTTTTGACAAATAAAACGAATCTTTTCCTTCAAATCAAACCCTTCGTGCATAGGTTCAAAGAGTTTCAAAGTTGCTTTCAAAATAATGCACACACCAGACTTGACCTTAGGAGATCGATGACCGTTAGATTATTTACTACTCAAATTAAATCTAGAAGACGACATCCTAGATTCCACAACCTGACCTTAGGAAACGATCCCTAAGTTACTTACGATTCGACTTGATTCTAATGGGCAATATCGTAGATTTTTTCAAAATTAATCACACAATTCACATAGGCACAACACACACACACTTCACTAGGCATTTCATTTTAAGGAAAGCGATAATCGTGTCTTCACGGAAGTCGGGGGGTTTCTAGCACCTTCCCCTTGCTTAAGCAAGCCCCCGAACTCTATGAATCTCGATTGCAAAGCAATTTTTCAGAGTCACATAATGGGTCATTTCGATTATGAAAAAAAAATCTAAAATTCGGATGAGTTTGTACATCCATTTAAACATTTATCAACTGGCGACTATGTCTAATTGACCCTTCATTAAAATCAATCATTCAAAACCCCGCCTACATTTATGTCAGTTTTTTTTTTCGAAATCACCCCCTTAAAAATAATAGATAAAAAAGATTATAAAAAAAAAAAGATGTAAGAAAAATATTTAAATCCCAGCGTCGACAGAAATCAACATGAATCTTTCATTAAATCTAACTAAATATTTAATAATCATCATGTATTCAACACATGAATTTTCAGCCAATTCAAATACCAAAAGATGTTAGTGTTTCTTTATTGAAAGTTTTTAACCCAATTTGTTTTAGGCAATTTAGTTTCATGTTGCAAATGTATTAAAGAATATATTAGTTCAGTAGGAAAAACGTAAATTATCCCTTTTTCAAAGTAGATTTTTTCGATTGAACAGAGGAAATATATTAGAAATGCTACTCAATATCAGGTCAAAATTAAACGACTAATCATTCAAAATTTAACAAAGTTTGACAAATGGTACTTGACATGCAACACAACATAGAAAAACGAATCCGATTAGGTTGATATTGTCACACTACATACTACCGTGAAGTTCTATAATTTTTTGTTGCATTTGTTATAGAAAATAATGCATTTCAACTCAAATGTCCTGTTTGTGGGCTAGCAAAAATGCATTATTTGCTATAACTAATGTAACAAAAAATTATAGATTTTTATGGTGGTATGTGGTGTGAACACTTCACGCATCGGATTTAGGAAACCAAATGATCAGAAATATGAGAAATCTTGGAAAGAGACAAGCTTATAAGTTATAACTTCAATCCAAACCTAGAGAACTTTTCTTCAGTGATTTTGTCCATTCGGCCTACCATCTCATCAGAAAGATAATTCTTCCAGTCTCCAACCTCACCGCGTCGAAAAAAGGCATTTTTTTCTTCACCAGTTGGCAATTTCCCAACTTTGTTCACTTCCAAATTGCTCAACTTATCAAAGCTACACAAGCCCAATATATCTTCCATAACCCCTTCACTTTCTTCCTCTTGGCTAAATGGGAAACCTATAAATTCAGCTAATTTTCTTATATGAAGATTAGGTTCTTCTTTCATTTCCTCATACTTCAGAAAGAACACCTTTTGTGGCTGCCTCAAGCTTTCTTTATAGTACCCTAAAACATGATCCCAAAATGGTCCACAAATGCTCACTCCCTTACAAAACATATCAAATGCCTCTTCAAGTGAATTATTTCTCACATTTTGAGGTACTAACTTGTTTAAAAACTTCCAAAATGAAATGAAAGTGTCTTTAGGGTTCCTACATAGATAGACAAGTTTGCAAGGTGTATTTTGCATGGAATTTGGCAGGGAAGAAAATGTTATGTGTGTCGAAAAAAGCCTTGGATTTGGGAAAGAAGTAAAATCAGGAAGTTGGTTTTCCACGTAGAGCTGAAATTCCAAAAATGGCAGTAGAATATGAGGATTGTTGCTGAGTAAAGGGTGCTCTTGGGTGTTTTTGGGATAGAGCTTTCGGTTTGTTACGGCGAAAATGAGCGCTTTGAGCCAGGTTGTGCCTGATTTCAGGTACGGATTCCGTACTCTTTCAGCGAGATTCTTTATTTTTGATTTATTAGTTTCGTTATTCGTTTCGAAATTTAGTATTGCCTCTCATAATTATTTCTTGTCAATTTATTGTGATAGTCTGTTTGGGCATTTTTACTAGAACTCCTATTTGTACTCTTTAGACTAGTGTACTATGTCTATTTAATTATTTCGATCCTTGTAGAAAGTACATGTTAATATATTTGGAGACTTTGTGTTGATAATTGGTTTCAGTTTAACATGTACATGTTAGAACCCCTTTGTTGTGTCGCATGTGTTGTGACATTATATTTTGTTAGAATACCGTAGGGTATACCTGAGCTATAACCACCTGTGGGGGTACCACAGGCATGTCCTCTTGGCACCGAGGCATGACACTTTCCGTGGCGGTGTGATTAGTCCACGGCGTCTCCGTTTTGTGCTCCGTTGGGAGTTGGCCATTTGGTGTTTTGTTGTGGGAGGCGTATGGGTCGACCCTAGTTTTTTGTTCTGTTCTGTTCTGCGGTTTGGTGATGTTTGTGCCAAACACGCCTTCCGATTTTACATACATTGGATTCGCGGTCCAATGTGTGTGACTTGCCTGTGTGGCATTATTTGACTTGCCTGTGTGGCAAGGTTTATTTTGAGCTCGGTATGAAATAACACCCAACTATTTGATTCAGCCTATTATTTCGTTGTGTTAGTTTTGTTCGTTTCGTTTCAGTTAGTTTCGTTTTATTTCATTTAATTGAGTTAATTATTTCAGTTCATTAATTGCATTCTATATCCGTACTGGGCACTTGGCTCATGCTGTGTTTTTCTTCCGGCAGGTAATCAGGGGAATCAAGGGCAAGTGTGACGAGAGCTTCCTTCTATCCAATAGCTTTGATATATTTCGTTAGGCTATGATACATTGATTTATTTGGAGTTGTAATAGTTATTTCAGATTGTGATTTGAGCCAGTATGACATTTATTATGGTTTGTCTTAAGACATTTATCAGTTATTAAGACTATTCTTTTGTGGTTTTGAGCCTTGCTATTAAATTCATTAGTTTTGTTATGTTTTGAGTAACCTCTCTTTCTATTTCGGAAAGGGGGTGTTACAGTTTTCCCGACCCTCTTTTGGGCTGAAGGCTTGGTCCGGGTCAAAGGAGATCGGGCTCGTATATTCGGAGATATAAGATCGGGGTCGGTTTCCCGATCCCAATAGGCCGGGGCCCCGTGTTCATCGTGAGGGTTGAGTTCGGGCCTGTTGGGTTTGGCTATTGGTTTGGGCCTGAGCATATGAGCGGTCCACGAGCAGAGTTGGTGTGACAAGGAGTTTACGTGATTAAGGGTATCAACCCTAATCATACGTTAACAAGGCAACTCTGGAGGTAGTGATGGAAAGGGATTCCACTTGCACTCTTTAAGGAGATTGTGTTGGACTCAAATATGGTAGCTAACATATTTAGGAGTCCTACTCTAATTCGGAAGAGGATTCCAAGGTGGTGAGAGCTCTATAAATACAAGGCCAATGTTGCAATTAACAGGTAAGACATACTTTGAGCACTAAACACATAACCTCCGTTGTTAAACCTTGTGAACGGTCTGTACTTATTCTCACACCGGAGCTATCCCCCGGCGGCACGGCCGTCAAGCTTCTGTGTGATCTGTTATTGTGCAGGATTCAGCGCGTGAATTTTGTGATTGGACGCGCAGACGAAACTTGGCGTTAACAATCCCTTTTTCAAAGTAGATTTTTTCGATTGAACAGAGGAAATATATTAGAAATGCTACTCAATATCAGGTCAAAATTAAACGACTAATCATTCAAAATTTAACAAAGTTTGACAAATGGTACTTGACATGCAACACAACATAGAAAAACGAATCCGATTAGGTTGATATTGTCACACTACATACTACCGTGAAGTTCTATAATTTTTTGTTGCATTTGTTATAGAAAATAATGCATTTCAACTCAAATGTCCTGTTTGTGGGCTAGCAAAAATGCATTATTTGCTATAACTAATGTAACAAAAAATTATAGATTTTTATGGTGGTATGTGGTGTGAACACTTCACGCATCGGATTTAGGAAACCAAATGATCAGAAATATGAGAAATCTTGGAAAGAGACAAGCTTATAAGTTATAACTTCAATCCAAACCTAGAGAACTTTTCTTCAGTGATTTTGTCCATTCGGCCTACCATCTCATCAGAAAGATAATTCTTCCAGTCTCCAACCTCACCGCGTCGAAAAAAGGCATTTTTTTCTTCACCAGTTGGCAATTTCCCAACTTTGTTCACTTCCAAATTGCTCAACTTATCAAAGCTACACAAGCCCAATATATCTTCCATAACCCCTTCACTTTCTTCCTCTTGGCTAAATGGGAAACCTATAAATTCAGCTAATTTTCTTATATGAAGATTAGGTTCTTCTTTCATTTCCTCATACTTCAGAAAGAACACCTTTTGTGGCTGCCTCAAGCTTTCTTTATAGTACCCTAAAACATGATCCCAAAATGGTCCACAAATGCTCACTCCCTTACAAAACATATCAAATGCCTCTTCAAGTGAATTATTTCTCACATTTTGAGGTACTAACTTGTTTAAAAACTTCCAAAATGAAATGAAAGTGTCTTTAGGGTTCCTACATAGATAGACAAGTTTGCAAGGTGTATTTTGCATGGAATTTGGCAGGGAAGAAAATGTTATGTGTGTCGAAAAAAGCCTTGGATTTGGGAAAGAAGTAAAATCAGGAAGTTGGTTTTCCACGTAGAGCTGAAATTCCAAAAATGGCAGTAGAATATGAGGATTGTTGCTGAGTAAAGGGTGCTCTTGGGTGTTTTTGGGATAGAGCTTTCGGTTTGTTACGGCGAAAATGAGCGCTTTGAGCCAGGTTGTGCCTGATTTAGGGCTGGTGGCAAGGATGATATCAGAATTTTGAGCTTGAAAATTTTGTTGGCAAGCAAGGACTCCTTGCAACTGCTTGGGGGTATGCCAAAATCCTTGGTATTGGTATATATTAGTTGAAACCCATCCTTTTTCTTTGGGTACGGAGGACATTAAGTCCCTGCATTCTTGGGAGAGTTCATCTTCTTGTAAAAATTTGGGGAGAGGCTTAGAAGTTGACATGGAGGGAAGATATGAGGAGTTTTGATTAGGGTATTAGCTACTTGTTTTATGATGTTCAACCAAATATTGATGCCTATAAATAGTTTCAAAGCTGAAAGCACAACAAATCAAATTCAAATAAAAAAAATAAAATTGAATCAATATGCTCCCTTCATTCCAAAAGAGAGCCTTAATTATCATTTTTCTTTTTTCAAGAATTAGTCATTTTTTTTAACTATAGTATTAAATGACACGTCATTTTCAAGTTTACTGTATTTAATTATCATATATACCATCACTACTAAACCAAACATTATATCTAAGGTTATATATATATATATATATATATATATATATATATATATATATATATATATATATAGGGTCAGGATCAGGTAAGGGATCACTTACTTTATTAAAATAAGGGACTTTTTTTTTTTTTTTTTTTTTTAGCTTTTTTTTTTAAAACAACTAAAAAAAAAAGTTTAATATTTTATGGAATTGAAATTTTTTCATAATACAGTGTTTTGAGTGTGATTTGGGTACGCATAACAAAACATGTATGTACAGTCTGGGCAGACTGTACCACCACTTTTTGGTATAGGTATTTAAAACACGCCCAAAACATTGTATTATGGAAAAATTTCAGTTCCATAAAATATTAAACTTTTTTTTTAGTTGTTTTAAAAAAAAAAGCAAAAAAAAAAACAAAAAAAAAAGTCCCTTATTTTAAGAAAGTAAGGGATCCCTTACTTGATCATTTCTGTATATATATATATATATATATATATATATATATATATATATATATATTGAATAAAAATATAATCTTAAAATTAATAAATCTTACAAATGAGACTCCTTTTGTAGTATAGAAAGAATATCTAGTACTTGACACTTGATCACACCACAAAATTTTCCTTCATTAAGGAATTAAAAAAGAAAAAGAAAATGGTTTTTTATTAATAATTAAGTGCTTTCCTCTCATAAGTAGGGGGAGAAAAGGGATGATAAAAGGATTAAATTTTACGATTGCTATTTTTACAAGAAAATTTTAAATTTTTTACAAGGTTAATTTTACTCACATGAATGTGGATTTTATTTATTATTCATGTAAGAAAAATCTTGTAAAATTCTCAAATTTACTTGTCGATCAAAATATCAATTCTCTAAAATTTAGGGGCACCAAATGAAAATTCCTAAATTTTTCTCTGGATGCAAATTTTTTTTTATATATGGCTCTTATAAAAGTGATTGCATATGGAGTCAAGAAATTTTTTTGACATATGCCCATGCACAATATGCAACACTCCGATATGATATCATGTTAAATAACAACTAATGTAAAATTTTAAACTAGTAATAAATAAAGGTAAAATTATGTTTTTTACCACTAAACTTGGCACGTTTTACTTAATAAACCATTGAACTTTTAATTTTTTAGATTACATCATTAAACTAATTAAAATTTTACAATTGGGTCATTCCGTTCAAAATAGTTGACAGACGTTAAAGTGGCGCTGACGTGGCGCTGATGTGGCAAAAAAATAAAAAAATATTGCTTATGTGGCAAAAAAAATCAAAAACAGATTTTTTAAAAAAAAAATTAACATTTTAAAGTTTTAAAAATAACAAAAACATAATTAAATACAACAAAAAATAAAATTTTTTTTAAAAAAAACAGATTTTTTTTAAAAATATTTATTTTTTAAAAACAGATTTTTTTAAAAAAAAGATTTTCTTAAAAAATAGAATTCTATAAAAAATATATTTTTTAAAAAAACATATCTTTTTAAAAATAAGAATTCTATAAAAAATGAAATTTTTTTTAAAACAGATTTTTTTTAAAAAATAGATTTTTTAAAAAAAACAGCTTTTTTAAAAAACAGATTTTTTTTAAAAAACAGTTTTTTTTAAAAAAAAGCGCCTTTTTTTAAAAAACATAATATTTTTAAAAACCTGTTTTTAAAAAATTCTATTTTTTTAAAAAAAATCTGTTTTTAAAAAAAGAAATAATTTGAAAAGATGTTTTAAAAAAATTCTATTTTTTTTAAAAAAAATCTGTTTTTAAAAAAAATCTATTTTTTAAAAAAATCTGTTTTTTTAAAAAGTCCCGTTTTTTTACAAATTATATTTTTTTTAAAAATATTTTTTTTTTAAATTTATAATTTTTTACAAAAATCTGGTATTTTTAAAAAATCTATTTCTTTGAAAAAACTGTTTTTTTAAAAAGTCCCGTTTTTTTACAAATTCTATTTTTTTAAAAAAATCTGTTTTCAAAAAAAAACTTTTGTTAAAAAAAAAGCTGTTTTTTAAAAAATTTATATTCTTTACACAAAAAGATTTTTTTTTAAAAAAAGTTTTTAAAAAAAATTCTATTATTTTTTAAAAAAGTTGTTTTTTAAAAAAAGTATATTTTTTTAAGAATTCTATTTTTTAAACAAATCTGTTTTTTTAAAAAATTCTGTTTTTTTTTTAAAAAAAAAATTTAAAAATATCTGTTTTTAAAAAATTTTTTTTAAAGATTTTCCTGTTTTTTAAAAAAAATCATTTTTTATAGAATTCTATTTTTAAAAAAAAAATCTGTTTTTTGAAAAAATATATTTTTTATAGAATTCTATTTTTTTTAAAAATCTGTTTTTAAAAAAAATATTTTTAAAAAAAATCTGTTTTTTTTTTTAAAAAAAATTATTTTTTCTTGTATTTTATTATGTTTTTGTTATTTTTAAAACTTTAAAATGTTAATTTTTTTTTTAAAATCTGTTTTTGAATTTTTTGCCACATAAGCATTTTTTTTTAATTTTTTTGCCACATCAGCGCCACGTCAGCGCCACTTTAACGTCTGTCAATTATTTTGGACGGAATGACCCAATTGTAAATTTTTAATTAGTTTAATGATGTAATCCTACAAATTAAAAGTTCAATGGTGTATTAAATAAAACGTGTCAAGTTTAGTGGTGAAAAACATAGTTTTGCCAATAAATAAAAAGTTCAAACAATATATATATATATATATATATATATATATATATATATATATATAATCCTTCTAGGGGGATAGGGGGGTTCCGATCGGGATAGTGACGGCCGGAAATATTTTTTTTTTTTTTGACTACCAAATAATTAATGTAATTTATTAGAACTGAAATTTAACAAAATACAGTGATTTAGATGTTATTTGGATACATGTAAAAAATAGAGTTGTACAGTCTATACAATTCTATTTTTTACATATATCTAAATGACATCTAAATCATTATATTTTATAAAAATTTCAATTCTAATAAATCACATTAATTATTTAACAGTCGAAATCAAAAAAAAAAAATCCGACTGATCACTATTCCAGTAGGAACCCGCCGGTTCCCTAGACTTATTGATATATATATCAAGCCCACAGTTTGCCGCCCACCTTTCTAGATTAAAAAAACCTATACAATTATTTAAAGACTTTTACAGACTTTTTACTTTTACAGACTTTTACACACTGCAGACTTTTTACTTTTTACTATTTAGTTTGTATTTTTACTTTTTACAGACTTTTTAGGGAGTGTTTCAGACTTTTTGACTTTATTACAGACTTTTTTTATATTAGTATGAGTGCTTCTACGTGGACATTTTTATTGGACAATTTATTAGACATTTTCAATTTTTTTATTTTATTTTTTTGCTTGTGACCCTCAAAAAATATTTAGTATTTATTCTAACAGAAATTTTTATAAAATATAATATTTTTACAAAATATAGATTGTATAACCTTATTTTTGTATATGTATCCAAATTACACCTAAAACACTATATTTTGTAAAAAAAAATTGTTGGAATAAATACTATATACTCCCTCCATCCCAAATTAATTGCTCAATTTTGACTTTTTAAAGTCAAATTGACCATTTTCAAAACTAATCTTTTTACTATTTTTATTAAAATATAGGTGAAGAGATTATAACCAAAAGAAAGTATATACAATTTATTATTAATCCCAATTTTTAGAATTTTAGAAATATATTTATATATGCTTAATTATTAATTCTAAAAATAGTCAATTTGACTTAAAAAAGTCAAAACTGAACAATTAATATGGGACGGAGGGAGTATTTTTTAAGAATTACAAGCAAAAAAAAATAAAAAATTAAAAATATTCAATTTTCCGGTCCAATAAGCGGATCTGCCAAAACTTATTGTATTAGTATTTATCGCTTTTCCATAGCTTACAACTTTCATCCATTATTAAAGTGGGAGATACATATGTTTCTGGTTGAACCGGAAAACTCCCTTTCCCCTTTCCTATCTCATTTCTCTTTATTAAATACATTTTCTCTATTATGTCCTCGAGTTCTTTTATGTTGGTATAAAAATTAGATATAAATGTGTATCAAAATTTTACATACATTCATTTTCAATTTTCATATTCACATAGAATTTTTATATGTCCTCACTTCAGTTTCATTTACTTGTGTCACACACTCTCATCTCTCCTTGTCAAACACATTCTCTCTCTTATGTCTTTGATAAACACATAATTCATACATTTTATTATTCCTGATTTTATCATTTTATTTTTATTAGTTTATTAAATTAATATGTTTTATAGGATTCAATATTTTGTTGCAATAAAATCAAAATCTTGGTGATCAAACGATATTTAAAACTCTTATTCATGTAAGGAAATATCCAAGAAGAATCCTACAACGAGAAGGAAAGAGATGGAACAATCTTGGTGTGCAAGACAAATCCAGCAAGAGAAAGAAACTCTTTCTAGAAGATCTCTTTGAAGAGTTGATTGTCACTAGAAAATTGAAACCTACATGAAAAGGAACTATTGGGAGATTAACATGTAGAAAGTAAAGTAAGAAGGAAAGAAGAGGATAAAAGGAACAAAAGACACTAAGTTCAACGAATCTAAATTAGGGCATAAAATTATTTTCTTATTTAATTTTATCTACTTCTTTATTTTTGTTAATTTATTTATTTCATGCTATTTAATTTATTTAATCTAGGATGAAGATGAAATTAAATAATAATTCATGAAAATATTTTTCATCTCTTCTATTATTTATGCTTTTATGTTTAATTGATTTCGCATTCATGTTTTGTTGTTGAATTACATTTGTTTTATAGTTTTTATGTAATTTTAAATTAATTAAGAGGTTTTGATAGATTATTGTTAAGATATGAGTTTTTCATAATTCATGCTTGATCGAAAAAGTTTTAATAGGTTATAGTTAATCCTTAAATTTTCATAGTTTATGTTTGTCCACGTTAATTGTAAAATTACTAAATTAAAGGGAAGGGAGATCAAAATCATAATTAATTTATAAAAATAGAATAGATTGAATTACTTGTTATTTTATTGTTTAATGGATTCGAATTCCTAGTTCCTCAGTATTAGTTTTCATATATTATAGTTAATAGATTTTCAATCTTTATTTCTAATTCGCCTAAAATAGATATTAGGATACATTAAAATTAATATAGTCACTGTAGGTTCGACTTGTACTTATCGATTCTTCAATTTGACATTGTGCACTTGCAGTTACATATTTTTATCACATCAAGTTTTTAGCACAATTACCGGAGACTAGAATTAATTGTGTTTATTCCTTAATTTTTATTTATTTGAATTAGTTTTTTTTATTTCTAATATTTTTTAATTTTTCAAGATTATCGAAGTAGATTAACGGTGCGGAAATACAAGATTGTTGTTGCGCTTTTCCTAGTATTTTGTATCTCAAAAATAAAAATAAATAAATAAAAAATAGTAGCTTAGTTTTCTGTTTTTTTTATTGTTAGTTAGAAAATTAATGGCCGAATTCATGCATTCACTCACGTAGAGCACATCCTATTTAGATTTTTATTTTTTTTATTTATTTATTGTCAAATATAAACTGTGGTGATTGTTGGAGGATTGAGATACGTCAAAATTTCTCTTTCTTTCGTAATTCATATAGTTTTAGGACACTTTATTTGTTTACAGTTTTTATTTTATTTTATTTGTACATTCTCATTTGTAATCTAACATTAAGAGCACAACCTGTAACAAGATAAGATGGGGATTTCATCACCCTTCCTTAGCCCACAAACCACCCATTCATTTTGAATAACATTGCCTTAATAAAATCAAGTAGACGTTGGCCCTTAGGAATTTCGAGCTCAATTAGGACAAGGGACTCTAATAGGAGGCTAAATTTTAGGTTAATCAAACTACTAGTGTCTAGCCAAGTGGTTCAAAAGCCAAGCGCCTAACGAACGTGTGGTTATTCAATTAATTATCGTACCCACGGAGAGACTCCCACCTTTCTTACACTTACTTGACTAGTGGTGTGATTAATTTCAAATTTTGTGGACCTTAAGGTGTAACTTGGAATAGTTAGGAGTTGTCTAGATTTTATTTAGGTTAACCGTAGAATTAGAATTTTCATTTTATTATTTTATAGTTTTTGTGTGTGACTTTCGTGGTTAGTTGTATATTTATTTTGTGATTGGTGGAAAGATGGACTCTTATTATAGTTAGAATAATATTTTTGTTTGACATCAAGAACCTTATGAAAATTTTAATGAACACCAAGTAAAATAATTTTTTTCCAACTTATGAAAATCCTTATCTAAGTTCATATCCATATTTGGATCCAAAATCTCAATATCCACAAGAACTTTCAAATGAAGAAGAGAAAAGACTAAGTTATACCTTAGAGAAAACTCATTTGAATTTTATACAAAACATGAATCAAACTATATCCCGTTTAGAAACTCAAATGACTCAGTTAGCCACGTCACTACAAGAAATCACACATTTTATGACGAATTTTTTACCACGCACAAAATTTTGTCACAATTTTTTAATTCCTCCCTCCGTCCCAAATTATCTGCTGTTTTAGCAAAAAAAAATTATCCCACAATATCTGCTTTTTTAAGATTTCAATGCATTTTTTCCCTTCATTTTCCAAGTTTGCCCCTTTTCCCTAATTAATGATAGTCATTACTCTCATTCATATCTCTCTTCTTTTTTAAGCATATTTTCATATTCTCACCAATAAGGATTCATGCGCAGAAAACAAAAAAATCAACACATAAGGGTATTTTAGTATTTTTATCACACATATTGGTATGTGTGTGAAACTCTAGAAAAGCAGATAATTTGGGACGGAGGTAGTAATAATTATGAAATTCATAATTGTCACTAAAACTTTTGCTTTTGTGACGACCTTTAATTTTGTTACTATTAATCTTTTATATCGTCACTTATTTACACATTTGATGACGATTAACAAAATTTTGTCACAAGTTATTTTGGAAGTAGAATTTCGTACCAAAATTTTGGAGGGAAACCTTTTAGCGACATTTTGTAATAATTGATGATAGTATTTATTGTCACACAATATTTTTTTCGAAGACAACATAATAGTTTGTCATTAATTATTTGTAAAATGTAGTGACAATGTGCTTTCGACACTAATGTTCACATTTAGTGACGTCAAATACAAAGTCATCACAATTTTATTTGGAGGCAAAATTTTTCTGAAAAATTTTGGAGGGAAATTTTTTAAAGACGGAAAAATAATAACTTATGACAATTTGTATTGTCATAAATACCAATTTTATATGACGAGATAATAGTTTGTCACTAATTAGATGAGTGAATAAGTGACAAAAATAGTTGGTCATAAATTCTTATATTTAATGACAAAGTATGTAATATCGTCACACTTTTATTTGGAGGCAAAATTTTTCTGAAAAATTTTGGAGAGAAATTTTTTAAAGAGGAAAAAATAATAATTTATGAAAATTTGTATTGTCATAATTACCAATTTTATATGACGAGATAATAGTGCGTCACTAATTAGATGCGTGGATAAGTGACAAAAATGGTTCGTCATAAATTCTTATATTTAGTGACAAAGTACGTAACATCGTCACAATTTGATTTGGAGTCAAAAAGTTTTAAGAAATTTTGGAAGACGGAAAATTAATAAATTATGACAATTTTTATTGTCACAAATACCAATTTTATACGACGAAATAATAGTGCATCACTAATTAGATGAGTGGATAAGTGACAACATTGGTTCGTCATAAATCCTTATATTTAGTGACAAAGTACGCAGTGACGTCACATTTTGATATGGAGGCAAAAAATTTCCCAAACAAACTTATATCCAAGCGACGTCACCGATCTTCATTTTATCATTGGCAGCCTCCATTTAGTCAAGAACTTCCATTATCAATTTTCAATATTCCCAATTTGAAGGTATAAATTATTTGACATTTTATGTATGTTTCTAGATTTTGATTTGAATTATTAGTAGTTGTTCTAATTGAACAATTACGATTTTGAAATGATTTCATGTCATTGTTGTTGATGGTTGCTATTGTTGTTGACGATCTTGTACAATTTTGATCATATAAATCACTATTTGGTTTAAATCTTGTACAATTTTGATAATCTAAATCACAATTTTGATCTCGTAAATTATATTTTGTAAGGGATTTATTTTATTTAGTGAAAGATGACTTCTCTCACAAAAAATATTTTGCAACGAATAAATTTATTTTAACGAGTGGAGAGTTTCCTTCAATAATTGCAAGTTGTGAATGTTTTTTAAATTTATTTAAAGAAAAATTCCTTTGCGGAGTATTTGATTCTACGAGGGAGTATTTGAAACCAATCTCATCGTCCTTCAATGAGGATTATGTAGTTACTAAGGCAGTATATATCAGTCTCTTCACGTTTTGTGATCCAAGGCAAATATCTGTAAAAATATTTCTTACCCCGACAATAGTGTAGGGTTTCGGCACAGAAACGCACGGCGGAAATTAAAATTTTAAAGCAATTTCCGAAACCCTAAAACAGGATCCATGCGAAAAATTAATTAATTAAGAGGTTTAGAGATTATACCGATTATGAAAACGAGAGTCTGAAATCGACTGCGCCTCGAATCTCCAACGCAATACAAACCGACTGCGTCTCTACGGTATCCACACGAACGCTCCGCGAATCGTCTTACGATCTGCAGAAGAAGGAATCACGGTACTAGCCACCAAGGATGAGGATTTTCGGAACTATTTTCTCTAGTCTCTCTCTAAGAGCAGCTAGGGTTTTGTTTTGACGTAAAAACCTAAAGTCTGATATACATCATATATATAGCAGTCAGGAGGAATTAATCAAAACCTAATATTATTAAAATCCGAATTTATATATATCTTAATTAAGTCTTACTTAATTAATATACCTATATATAAATTATCCTATTAATTTAAATTCGTAATTTAAAATTATATCAATCATATTGACATATTTAAATCTTTACAATTTAAATTAATTTCCTTTTAATTACGTTCTTTGTGTGTGACCCTATAGGTTATTATTACGTTGGCAATAACCTTAAAATCATATTATAAAGTTATAAACAGTGAGCGGCATCTAGTAATGCATCACTGCTACCCAAGTAATAATAAGATCGATGATTCGATGCAACCTTTTCGTGACCAATGTTTCAATGTAATTTAATCCTTTTAACCTTAATATCCTAGATTAAACTCGAGTCATGGAATGTGTCATACTCTTCATAATTTAATCTGAGTTTTCTTGATCAATGAGTAGACTATATGAAACAAATCACTATTTGAGCATGGCCATGCATTTCATAGTCCTACTCAATCAAGAGGCCTATGGATATCACCTATAAAATATAGGATGGTTAAATTCCATCTAGATCACTCATATTACTCACACGATTCATAATGAACCCAATAATCACCTTTATAGTCCACCCTATTAAAGGTGACATTTGATGATATCAAAGTACATAAATTCTCGTGTAGTAATATAGCGGTTTCAGGTCGGAGGACCATCACATCATTGTCACTATGAGAATTGCTAATGACACTTCGCATAATGCTCCATATAGAATTCTCATGGTGGGTCTGTCCAGTACATTGTTCTCTAACATGTACCTATGCATTGACTTAATATCTCATATATTTATGACCAATGAGATTTGGTCATCAGTCAATCCACATACTAGTCTCAATGCATCATTGTTGTCTCATCAACAATGATACTCGACTAGGGACATTTAAGAACAATGATACTAATTGTAATTATATAATCTCATGTTCAAGTCACATACTTGAAACTATATAATTTGTATCACTATTCTAAGGAATTTTATTATGTTAACAATTATATTACGCAATAATTAAAACCATAATAAAATCATTTATTTATTCAATCAACAATAATATCAAATGTTAAGCAATTACATCAAATAATTGGCCTCTAGGGCATAAACTCTAACAAATAGTTGCTTCAACTGTCGTCCGCTAGTATTACTAACAGAATGTTTAAAAAAGTGGGTCGACCTTCATTAACTTTGGAGATTTAGGGGTATATATAATCGTCCGATTTGTTTGTTTAGCATGTCCGCTAGTATTACAAGCTTACGTCGTATCCTCATTTTTAATTTTAGCCATTGATCAGTGGAACAGACGCTTAGGATGCTATTTGCCCATTTTTGATTCATAGCAAATACATGATATGGATCATTCTCCATAAATATATATATTTATATATTAATCCACTACAAGAAACTAGGAATGTAGTGAAGCAAAATTTGTGAAGGAATTCGTTCATTCAATTGATGAGTATTCCAACGAGGAAACAATGAAGGAACAAAAATTAGTGACAATATAGTTATATATTCTAAAAGAAACATTCTTCACATTTTTTTCTTTGCAGAATTTAGATGGTACGAAGGATGTTTGGCAACAATCTTTGATGAAAATTTGCAAAGAAAAATAGTATTAATGAAGAAATTATTAATTGTTATATATTATTGTTGAGAGATTTTTTACGAGAGATAAAGTTGGTCACTATTTAGTTAAAATAAGCTTTTTAGAATTAATTATAATGAATATAAATTGTATTATTATATATAAATACATTAATTTTTTTTAATAGTAAATTTAATTTTAAAAAAACTTTTTAAGTGGCTTACAATATCAATTATTTCTATTAATAAACTATAAAGTAAATAACATTACGTTAAATTTTAAAATTTCATACATTGATCATAACATAAAGAAAATGAAAAAAAAAAGAATAAGATGGTGTGACGCCCCCAAAATAGGTTCATTCCACCCAACCCATTTTGAGTCACCAAATACATGGTACAGAAAATAACTACAACTTTATTATTACAATTGTCGTACAAAATACGACAACACATACACTGTGAGTTTAAATACAAATATTGTCTTCTAGACAATATCTACACTCAAATAAGTCCTCATTACAATTATTGATACACTATTTTATAAAATAGTGAGGACTACTAAGACAACTATCTTGAACCATCATTCCATACCCCGACTAGTACCCGCTACATTCTCGCCTTCTGAGAAGAAAAATGGAACAAAAAGGAAAAGGGTGAGCTCAACTAGCCCAGTAAAGAATATTATGACTAAGATAATATAAAACAAATTATCGTTAGTCCTCAACAGGGAAAAATTTGATAGAATACAATAGATAACAAGTTTTAGATCAACAACTGCAGCGGAAATAACAATTCATTAAAAGAGTTAAGTAGAGAATCAAATCTACTATCATCTTTAAATTTAAAAGTTCATCATCGATATTTTATCCCTGTAACATCAATCAATATACATCTTGAATCAAACAGTCATCTTTGCACTACAGGCCAAAGATATTCATCAGTCGGTCATGTTCATCTCAACACCTGGTCATCTTTGTACTACAGGCCAAATATATTCATCAAGAAATCATTCATCTTTGCACTACAGGCCAAAGATATTCAGTAATATCATCATTTAGGACTGAAGATGATGAAAAATATATTTTAAAGAAAACGAATCCAGTGAGACAAAAGAACAAATAGTAAGGATTCGTACTTCGGTTTATCTATGTTTAAAAAAATACTTCATAAATAGCCACAATGGAGTAAAATTCAAGAATGTTCAAAACATAGATCCAATCAAAGCTAGTATCCATAATAGATATCTTGGACACAGAAAAGAAAATTTAATTTTTTCTGTGAATAGTGTCGTATACGTGAATAGTGCTATATACGTGAATAGTAACTCCAACACCAAAAGATAGAAATTTCACAAGAAAAATTATCATGCTTTGTGAATAGTACTCGTGAATAGTAACTCATGAATAGTAACTCGTGAATAGTAACTCCGACATGAAAAGATAAGAATTTCACAAGAAAAATCTTACCAATATTTCGGCATAATGATATTGAAAGAAATAATATCATTTATAAAAAAAAATAACATTCATTACCTCGAAAAGACAATACTTCTGACTGGAATACTGGATATAGTGCTGAAGGGAACTTACACCGTATAGCAACACTCAAGGTATCAAAATACTCACAAGAATATGCTCAATAATATAGAGAGAGAAAGAGAGAGAAAACTTCAGTTTCTGGTGTGATTTTCAATTCTAACCTAAGCACCCTATTTATAGGAAAAAACTTAGAATACCAAAGCAAAAAATTTAATATAATATTAATATATTATATATAAATTCCTACGCCAACCTTTGAATGCTGGAATCCCACATGTTTAACAATAAAATGAGCCCACCAACTTGTTAAAAACGTTTTTGTTGATATAAATAATTAAAACTTCCAAAAATTAATTATTTCGGAACTTCAGGATTTCAATAATTCATAATAAATAGCCCTTTTATCAAAAAATTCAAACCATATGTCTTTTCTATAGGAAATTTCATTATCTACAACTTTGCAGAAGAAAGTTTTTCTAAATTCCAAACAGAAATTGACCTAAATCCACAAACGGACGATTTTACAAGCTATAATCAAATTTCAGTCAAGAAATGGGGTCCACTGACACACAAAATATGTGTTAATCATTTAATGTAACAAAAATATTTTTTCTCCTCATATACTCATATATCTCACATTTATTGTAAAAATATCACCATTATTATATTATTAAAATATAATAATATATTTAAATGAATTATTTTATCAAAAAAAGATAAAATATTAATTTTCAACAATTGTCACATTAAAATTTTCTCCATCTATATCCACATAAAATGAATATTTTCCTTATCATATAAATCAATAATTAATTATTCACAAATAATATTACAGAATCACAATACTGACAGCCAGGTAGTTCCCAAGAAAGAGGGGGCTTTCCAATAAGGATTTCTCCTTACTGGCGTGCAATTAAGTGACCAAACCTCTTCTTAGACAGAACTTTCTAGACATTACCAATAATGTTATCTAATAATATTATTCAGATACTATGAATTATTGCTCCGATAATGGAAAATATTATGTAGTGATAATTATTGAAACAACAGTAATATAAAATATCAACGTAGCAATTATTGAATCAATAGAATAAAATATTGAACAGTAATTACTGTAATAATTATTGAGTAGTGCTGTGACGCCCCCAAAATAGGTTCATTCCACCCAACCCATTCTGAGTCGCCAAATACATGGTACAGAAAATAACTACAACTTTATTATTACAATTGTCGTGCAAAATACGACAACACATATACTGTGAGTTTAAATACAGCCCCCAAAATAGGTGTACAACACCCATTCTGAGTCGCCAAATACATGGTACAGAAAGCAAACTACAACTTCAATAATACAATTATCGTACAAAATATGACAACACATACTGTGAGTTTAAATACAAATATTGTCTTCTAGACAATATCCACACTCAAATAAGTCCTCATTACAATTATTCAAATACTATTTTACAGATATAGTGAGGACTACTAAAACATCTTTCTAGAACCATCACTCCATACCCCGACTAGATCCTGCTATGTTTTCACCTCCTGAGAAGAAAAATGGAATAAAAAAGAAAAGGGTGAGCTCAACTAGCCCAACAAAAAATATTATGACTAAGATAATATACAACAAATTATCATTAGTATTCAACAGGGAAAAATCTGATAGAATATAATCGACAACAAATTTTAGATCAACAATTGCAGCGGACACAGTAAATCATTAGAAGAGTCAGGTAGAAAATGAATTCTACTATCTTCTAAGATTTAAAAGTCCATCATCAATATTTTATCCCTGTAACATCAATTAATAATCATCTTTAACCAAATATTCATCATTCCACTACAGGCCAAAGATATTCATTTGTATCACCAGTCAGTCATGTTCATCTCAACACCTGTTCATCTTTGCACTACAGGCCAAAGATATTCATCAAGTAATTATACATCTTTACACTACAGGCCAAAGATATTCAGTAATATCATCATTTAGGACTGAGGATGATGAAAAATATCTTAAAAAAATGAATCTAGTGAGACAGGAGGACAAATAGTAGGGATTCTTATAACTGATTGTCCAAGATCAATAATACTTCATAATAATCAATTGTGAAGTAGAATTCAAAAATAAAGATCAAAACATGGATACAATCAAAGATAGTAACCATAATAGACAGCTTGGACAAAAAGAGAAAATTTTATTTTTTGGTGAATAGTGCCGTATTCGTGAATAGTGCCGTATACGTGAATAGTGTCGTATACGTGAATAGTAACCCCGACACAAAAAGTTCTAAATTTAATAAAAAAACTCATATCAATATTTCAGCATAATGATATTGAAGAAAATAATATCATTTAAGAAGAAAATAATATCTCTTACCTCAAAATATCAGTACTTTTGGTCGGAATACCAGTATAAGGCTGAAAGAAACTTGCTCTGATGAATAGAAACTCTCAAAGTATCTAAATAATCACAAAATACACTCAATAATATAAAGAGAGAAAGAGAGAAAGAGAGAAAACTTGTTTCTGGTGTGATTTTTAATTTTAACTTAGCCCTCTATTTATAGAAAAATGTTAGCACGCCGAAGCAGACTTAAACTGCAACCTGATGGCTTTACCTGCTACTATTCAAGCCTACCACATTTGAATAAAAATTTCAGCACATTTCTTCACCAACCAAGAGTGGGGCCCACCAATTCTAAAATTTTCTACAAAAATAATAAACTCCGAAAATTTAATAATTTCTGAACCAGTCATCTCGTAAAATTCATAATAAATCATACGTTCATTTTCAACGGTTCAAAATTTGTGGACATATACTCAACTTATATATGTATAACATATCCAAAAATCACAACGATCCAACGGTCGGATTAAAAATTATAACCCCCGCAATATATCTCAAAAACCCTGATTGATTTTTAATACCTCCATTCCGACAAAAATACTGATAAAACACCTCAACATTAACTCCTTCATTTTTTACCACAAAATATATCCCTCATTTATATCCACATAAAATAAATATTTCATTATCATATGAATCAATAATTAATTATTCACAAATAATATTATAGAATCACATTCATGACAACCAGGCCGTTCCCAGGAAAGAGGGGGCTTTCCAATAAAGATTTTTCTTTACTGGCGCGCAATTAGGTGATCAAACCTGTGACGCCCCCAAAATTAGGTATACATCACCCATCTTGGGTCGTCAGAAACATGGTACAGAATACAAATACAACTTACTAATACAACTGTCGTGTACAATACGACAAAACATAACTGTAAGTTTGAATACAATTATTACCTACTAGAGACTATACAAACTCAAAAGGAGTCCTCATTACAATTATTGTCACACTATTTAATAGAATAGTGAGGACTACTAATACTATCATCTGGTCCATCACTCCGTTCTCCGACTAGTCACAGCTATATTCTCATTTCCTGAAGAGAACAGTGAAAGAAAGGATGAGCTCAACTAGCCCAGTAAGAAATATTATGACTAAGATAATGCAGAATAAATTATCATTAGCCTTCAACAGTGTTAAACTGATAAAATATAACGAACATCAAGTTTAACTGCAGCGGAACAAGCAATCCATTAAAAGAGTCAAGTAGAAAATAAAATCTACTATCTTCTATGATTTAAAAGGTTTTTCAACACTGTTATCGCTGGGACTCAGTTTAATAAAATAATTCACATCATCGAATCACCCCTGCACTACGGCCAAGGATATTCGTGTATTCATTAATGGTCATAATCATGCCAACAACTATCCATCAATGCACTACGGGCCAATGAGGACTTTTACCACATCATTTGTAATATTACGGTCATGATTATACCGAATAATCCCTGGTCATAATCATACTAAGTCCATCTATGCACTACAGGCCACAGATGACTTTCAACATTTTATAAACATGAGGATGATGACAATGATATAAGAATTCAATAAAACAAGTTCAAGAATTAACAACGTCCAAATTGTCAACATGATACTGCTTTGTGGAGTAAAATTCAAGAATACTTAGAAAAATATTTTCATGAAAAGATACTGGATGAAACGCAATTATCAAGGATATTTCACAAATTTCATGGAGTATAGAAGTCAAAACTTAACCAACTGAGTATAATAAAGAATGGAATAACAAAAGAAATCACCATGCATGCGATAGACCGCACAGACAGGTTATTCCAACAGAATAATAAATAATGGAACCAGGTCCGGCGTAAACGTACAGACAGGATATTCCGACAGAATAATAAATAATGGAACCAGGTCCGGTGTAAAATACACAGACAGGATGTTCCAACAGAATAATAACAAGACAGAACCAGGTCCGGTGTAAAACACACAGACAGGATGTTCCAACAGAATAATAATAAAAACGGAACCAGGTCCGGTGTAAAACACACAGACAGGATGTTCCAACAGAATAATAATAAAAACGGAACCAGGTCCGGTGTAAAACACACAGACAGGATGTTCCAATAGAATAATAGAAGAATGTCACCAAGTATAGGGTAGATCCGCGTATACAGGTTATTCCAACAGAATAATAAGAAATGGAATAACAACAGTTCTCTTCATGAATAAGAAAGAATAACACCCCTTACCGTTTTAAAGAAGAGCTGAAATAAGGAAGTAGTTAAGTAGCAGAATACTCTTCTTCTCTCTCTTTATAGTTTCTCTCTATAGTTTCTTCTCACATAAGCATTAATAATCAATACCGTGTGTTACTATGCAACCACACGTATTACTGTACTTTTACTACCGAGTAGTTCAACAGTATCAATGGTAAAACTTCTGCCGTTATTTTATCAAAATATTTTTGTCGTTTTTTCAATCCGATAATAATTCCGTTGTGGGGTCCAACAATGATTGTGTCGTTGTACGAATATTCCCTGTTAAAACGAATATTCCCCGACCAATCGAATATTATATAACAACTTGCGTACTTTATAAAATTTATAAATATTACCCACAACTATGACAATATATCAAATTAACTCCATAATATTCAAAAATGATATTTATAGAAAATTCATCTTTATTTATAAAAGTTGGGGTCTTACAAAACCTCTCCTTAGACAGAATTTTCTAGACATTGCCAATAATGTTAACTAATAATATTATTCAAATAATATGAATTATTGATCTGATAATGAAAAATACTGTGCAGTAACAATTATTGAAACAACAATAATATAAAATATCAACGCAGCAATTATTGAATCAATAAAATAAAATATTGAACAGTAACTACTGTAACAATTATTGAGTAGTGCCTTCTTACGTAAGAATTAATAATTAGTGCAATACCGTGTGCTACTGTATTTTAACCACCAGGTATTCCAACAGTATTAACGGTAACAACTACGCCGTTAATTTTAAACAACTTATACTTGTCGTTTTCTTCATCCAATCGCTTTCCGTTATGGGCCCACACAAGGCTGCGCCGTCGTACGAATATTTCTCGACAGCAAGAATATTCCACGACCAAACGAATATTCACCAACCAAAAATGAATATTTTATAACCACTTGCTTATTTGAAATATTTGCGCATTTTACCCATAACTAACCACATTAATCAAATTAACCCTTTCTATTTCAAAATAATAAATAGAGGAAATTTAATTTCATTTATTAATAAGTTGGGGTCTTACAACCTCCCCTCCTTATGAAATTTTATCCTCGAAATTGACTGACGTACGTACCTGGTGTTTCGAAAAGGTGAGGATACCTCGCTTTCATTTCTGATTCCAACTCCTAGGTCATTTCTTCAATAGCATAGTTTCTCCACAAAATCTTAACTTGTGGTATAACCTTCGTGCGTAGAACGTGCTCTTTCCTATCCAAGATCTTAACAGGTACCTCCTCGGACGTTAAATCTTCGGCTATCTCGTCTGGTTCTAACTCAATTATGTGGTTCGGGTCTTTCACATATTTACGAAGCACAGATATGTGAAAAACATTATGAACACGAGACATGCTTGGAGGTAATGCGAGTCGATATGCCACATTTTCTATTCGGTCAAGAATTTCAAATGGACCAACAAATCGTGGATTGAACTTTCCTTTCTTCCCAAATCTTGTAACTCCTTTCCATGGTGCACACATAACAATACATGATCCCCAATACTAAATTCTACATCCTTTCGATGAAGATCCGCATAACTCTTTTGTCGATCCTGTGACGTTTGTATACGTTGTCGAATCGTTTGGATCTTCTCTGTAGTTATGCGTACCAATTCTGGTCCGAACAACGTTGCTTCACCCACCTCGTCCCAGCATACTGAAGAACGACACTTTCGTCCATACAAGGCTTCAAATGGAGCCATACCTATACTTGCCTGATAACTGTTGTTGTAGGAGAATTCCACCAGTGGCAAGTACTTATCCCGACTTCCTTTGAAATCTAGAACACAGAGTCTTAATAGATCTTCAAGGGTTTGAATAGTCCTCTCTGATTGCTCGTCCATTTGAGGATGGTATGCTGAACTAAATTGTAAATCCGTGCCCGTAGCTTTCTGCAAGCTAACCCAAAATCGTGAAGTAAATCTTGGGTCACGATCCGAAACTATGGATACTGGCAAGCCATGCAATCTCACAATCTCATTCACGTACATACTAGCAAGATGTTCAAGGGAATAAGCCTCACGTATAGGTAAGAAATGAGCAGACTTGGTTAATCTATCAACAATGACCCAAATCGCATCTATGCCTTGAGAAACCTTGGGAAGACCCGTAATAAAATCCATAGTAATGTGTTCTCACTTCTATTTCGGAATCTCAAGTGGTTGCAATGGACTCTTTGGTACTTGATGCTCCGCTTTTACACGTTGACAAGTTAAACACCCCGAGATAAACTCCGCGATCTCTCTTTTCATATTGCTCCACCAAAATGTATGTCGAAGATCGTAATACATTTTGGTACTCCTAGGATGGATTGCAAACGGTGTGTTGTGTGCCGCCATCATGATTCTATGCTTCAAGTCAAAATCGTTAGGAACACAAAGTCTGGAGTTGACTCGAAGTATTCCTTCTTCATCGATTCTTGCTTCTGGAATAGCACCATCTTGCACTTTTTTCTTCATACGCATCAGCTCCATGTCCGTAGCTTGAGCGGCTTTAACTTTATCAATTAAAGTCGGTTCTACTCGTATATTTGATATCATCATGTGGGTACTTGGAGTCTTCATCTCTATCTCCATCCTTTGCAAATCATACAAAATTGGCCTTTGTGTTAACAACATTGCACTCGTACCCGCATATGATCTTCTACTCAATGCGTCAGCTACTACGTTTGCTTTTCCAGGATGATATTGGATGGTATGATCGTAATCTTTCAGCAGCTCAAGCCAACGTCGTTGCCGCATGTTGAGTTCCTTTTGGGTGAAGAAATATTTGAGGCTTTTATGATCTGTATAGATCTCCACTTTCTCCCCATACAGGTAGTGTCTCCAAATCTTCAACGCGAAAACGACTGCTGCCAACTCCAAATCATGAGTAGGATAATTCTTCTCATATTCTTTGACTTGTCGCGAGGCATAGGCTATGACTTTCCTATGTTGCATGAGAACACATCCTAACCCTTTGCCTGAAGCATCGTTGTAGATAACAAATCCATCCGAACCAGATGGTATTATCAGAACAGGTGCCGAAATGAGTCTCCTCTTGAGTTCTTGAAAACTCTTCTCACAATCCTCACTCCAACCGAATTTTGTATCCTTCCGAGTCAGCTGAGTTAACGAAGTAGCGATTCTAGAAAATCCTTCCACGAATCTCTGGTAATACCCAGCTAAGCCCAGAAAGCTACGTACTTCGGTCACTGACTTCGGTTGCTCCCAACTTTGTATGGCTTCAATCTTCGTCGGGTCGACAGATACTCCATGTTTTGACACCACGTGCCCAAGGAATGCTACTTCCTCAAGCCAGAACTCGTATTTCTTCAATTTGGCATATAGCTTATTTTCACGAAGCCTTTGCAGTACCAGCTTCAAATGGCGCTCATGATCTTCACGGCTTTTGGAATAGATGAGGATGTCATCAATAAAGACAACAACGAACTGATCTAAATATTCTTTGAATACACGGTTCATCATATCCATGAAGGCAACAGGAGCATTAGTCAATCCAAATGACATGACTAAGAATTCATAATGCCCGTACCGAGTTCTGAAGGCAGTCTTTAGAATATCCTCAGTTTTAATCTTCAGCTGATGATATCCAGAACGAAGATCGATCTTTGAAAAGAATTGTGCTCCTTGTAACTGGTCAAACAGGTCATCAATGCGAGGTAGTGGATACCTATTCTTGATAGTGACATGATTCAATTTTCGGTAGTCGATACAAAGTCTCATACTCCCGTCTTTCTTCTTTACGAATAACACAGCAGCACCCCAAGGAGATGTACTAGGACGAATAAAATCGATGTCTAACAACTCCTGTAGTTGAACCTTTAACTCCTGAAGTTCAATAGAAGCCATTCGATATGGGGTTTTAGAAATGGGCTTTGTACCGGGTTCAAGGTCAATAAAGAATTCACCTTCAAGTTCTGGGGGTAGACCGGAAAGTTCTTCAGGAAATACGTCAGAAAATTCACTAACAACAAAAATATTATTCAAATCTGACGTGTTTTTGTTCAAGTCCATAACATGGGCTATGAAAGCTTGACATCTATTTTTTAATAAACGAATAGCTTTATGGCTTGATATGACAGCGATTGATTTTGTGGTTTGGTTGCTTGAATTCGCATAACAGGTTGGTTAGGAATATGAAAACTAACAACCTTACGAAAACAATCAATTTTGGCATGATGAGTAGTTAACCAATCAATTCCTAAAATTACATCAAAAGCAAGTATCTTTAAAGAGATAAGGTTAACAGGTAATGTGATTGTGTCAACTTGGATTAAGCAAAATTTATAAATTGTAGATGTAATGAAAGTTTCTCCTAACGGAGTCTCCATAGATAGGTCAAAGTTTAATTTCTCCGGAGTCAAGTTTAAACGTTGAGCACAAGCAGGAGAAATAAAAGAATGGGTAGAACCGGTATCTAGTAAAGTATAAACTTCGCAAGAATTTAAGATTAGCTTACCCGTGATCACCTCGTTCGGGTTTCTCGCGTTTTGGCCAGTCACGACAAACGCCCTTCCAAGAACCGCTGATTTCGACTTATCTGGGACAACTTTTGCAGTCACCATCCCCGCTGAACTTGGTTTTGCTACAGAACACTCTCGAGCTATATGACCCTCCTTTCCACAGTTATAATATACCTTGGATTGTTGTAGGCAGTTTGCGCTGATATGTCCCTCTTTCCCACATTTGTAACATACGACCGGTGGTCGTTCTCCTCCCCTAAAAGTAGTTGATGTTTGTCCTGACGTCTGCACGTTATCATTATTGTACCTTCTCTTCTTGAAATCTCCTCCTGACTCACTCCTTCTATTATCACGGCCACGATTACCACCAGAGTGGTTACCGCTTTTGTCTGAATGTTTTCCTCCCTGCTGGTTTTCATTGCTTCGATGACTGCCGCCACCGGTATGACCCTGGTTGTGGTCCCTCGGTTGCACATACTCATTATCTCGCTCTAATAATTGAGTCATGTTTACAACATCTGAATATAAAAAAAATTTATGAGAGATAAGATATTGCCGAATCTCGGGTTTTAGACCTCTCAGAAACATCCTTGTCATTCGTTCCTCATTTTCAACCAAATGAGGTGCAAACCTGGATAACTCTGCAAACTTCACCTCGTACTGGGACACCGTCATGTTGTTTTGTTCCAATCTGATAAACTCCACCTCCTTCATATGACGAATACTTTTAGGAAAGTACTTGTCATTGAACAGTTTCTGAAATATTTCCCAGGACATGTTGAGTGCGTCAGGCTGGGTACGCTTCACAGACTCCCACCAGTAGTCTGCCTCACCGCGGAACATAAAGGTGGCGAATAGAACCTTCTGTTCCTCCGTGCATCCCAAGACATCGAATATCTTGGTAATTTACTTGACCCACGTTTCCGCCATGATCGGATCCGGATTTCCCTTAAATTCTGGTGGTCCCAATTCTTTGAACTGCTTGGCTGTGACAAACCGCGCGTTGTTATCATTTCCACCCGTATTCTGCACACGAGTCTCCCTCGTCTAATTTTGCATGAACTGCAAAAAACTCCTCAACATTCCATCATTCATCGTTTGCTCGGTAACGTTGTTTATAGGAGGAATATTGCCTTCCTGTTGCACGTTCCCTTGGGTGGTGATCAAATGTGTCTCCACGGTCTGATTTACTCCATTATTAGCGTTTTCAGCTGCCATTCTTAAATACTGCCATAAAACAACGGTTAATAGTCATGTCATATATTGTCCCTATACTCTGACCGACCAAATAAACACCAAATAAACTTAGTCAGGTCATACTAGCGAAGGAATTTTTCGTCTCTCCCCTCCTAGTTCTTGTCTCACACTCAGCCAGGGATCATATCCCTAAGCTCTGATACTAACTGTGAAGCCCCCAAAATAGGTATTCAACACTGTGAGACCCCGAATTTTATGAAATAAAAGTATTCAATTTTTCTATTTTGGTAAATGGTTAAATTGATAAAAGGTTAAAGTTAAGGGTGATATGTGAATTTTTTTTAAAGTAAACAAGTTGTCATAAAATACCTGGTCACTATTCACGAGTTACTATTCACGGGTTACTATTCACCAAAATTACTATTCACTCTAGTATCGTTCACTCGAGTATTTGGGACACTTTTTGTGTTGGAGTACTATTCATGAGTTACTATTCACGGGTTACTATTCACCTAAATTACTATTCACTCTAGTATTGTTTACTCGAGTATTTGGGACACTTTTTGTGTCGGAGTTACTATTCACGAGTTACTATTCATGGGTTACTATTCACCCAAATTACTATTCACTCTAGTATTGTTCACTCGAGTATTTGGGACACTTTTGTGTCGGAGTACTATTCACGAGTTACTATTCACGGGGAATATCCGTACGACGGTACAATCATTGGTGGACCCCACAACGGAATTATTGTCGGATTGAAAAAACGACAAAAATATTTTATTAAAAATAACGGCGGAAGTTTTACCGTTGATACTATTGAACTACTCGGTAGTAAAAGTACAGTAATACGTGTGGTTGCATAGTAGCACACGGTATTGATGCTTGTGTGAGAAGTCACTCAGTTTGATTCAATTATTGTCAATTAATAATATGAATTATTTAGCGATAATGAAGTTTTATTTTATTCGTATTATTAACGTAATAAAACAGAAACATCTTTTTATATAAAACAGAATACTTTATTAAAGTTATTCTTTAAATAGAATATATTATATTTTATTTAAAAGATTTTTTTTTAAATATGGACCGTCAGATTAAAGTGAATTAATCTGGACCGTTCATGGATTAGTTACTATGCATTCTATTTTTCTATAAATAGAAGCTCATTCCTTCATTATTTTCTTACAAATTCACTGAACTCTAGAGAGAGAAATTATAGAGAGAAAGAAGAAGAGTATTCTGCCACTTAACTACTTCTTTATTTCAGTTCTTCTTTAAAACGGTAAGGGGTGTTATTCTTTCTTATTCATGAAGAGAACTGCTGTTATTCCATTTCTTATTATTCTGTTGGAATAACCTGTATATGCGGTCTACCCTATACTTGGTGACATTCTTCTATTATTATTCTGTTGGAACATCCTGTCTGTGTGTTTTACACCGGACCTGGTTCCATTATTTATTATTCTGTCAGAATATCCTGTCTGTGCGTTTACGCCGGACCTGGTTCCTGTATTTATTATTCTGTTGGAATAACCTATAAAACTGGCATACCCTATACATGAACTGTATACGCGGCATACCCTATACTTGGTGAAATCCTTATGTTATTCCATTCTTTATTATTCTGTTGGAATAACCTGTATGCGTGGTTTACCCAATACTTGGTGGAATGACCTGTATATGCGGTTTACCCAATACTTGGTGATCTTCTTCTGTTATTCCATTCTTTATTATTATGTTGGAATAACCTGTTTATGCGAAGTATCGCATACTTGGTGAAACTCTTTTATTATTCCGTTCTTTACGATTCTGTCGGAATATCTTGTCGGTGTGAATTTCACCTGACCTGGTTCTATCATTTATTATTTCGCATTTATTATTCTGTCGGAATATCCTGTTGGTGTGAATTTCACCTGACCTAGTTCCATATTTATTATTCCGCATTTTTTTTATTCTGTTGGGAATAACCTGTCTATGTGGATTGCCACATGCATGGTGAATGATCATTTATATTCATTCCTTATTAAATTGTGAAAATGATCTGTATACATGGATTACCGCATGTGTAAGACCCCAAATTATTAATAAATGAAATTTAATTTCCTCTATTTATTATTCTGAAATAGTAAGAGTTGATTTGATTAATGTGGTTAGTTATGGGTAAAATGCGCAAATATTTTAAATAAGCAAGTGGTTATAAAATATTCATTGTTGTCGGGGAATATTTGTTTGGTCGTGGAATATTCTTGTTGTCGGGGAATATTCGTACGACGGCGCAGCCTTGTGTGGGCCCCATAACAGAAAACGATTAGATGAAGAAAACGACAAAAATAAGTTATTTATAAATAACGGTGTAGTTGTTACCATTAATACTGTTGGAATACCCGGTGGTTAAAATACGGTAATACGCGTAGCACACGGTATTGCACCAATTATTGATTCTTACGTAAGAAGGTACTACTCAATAATTGTTACAGTAATTACTGTTCAATATTACATTTTATTGATTCAATAATTGCTGCGTTGATATTTTATATTACTGTTGTTTCAATAATTGTCACTACGCAATATTTTTTATTATCGGAGCAATAATTCATATTATCTGAATAATATTATTAGATAACATTATTGGCAATGTGTAGAAAGTTCTGTCTAAGGAGAGGTTTGGTCATTTAATTGCGCGCCAGTAAGGAGAGATCCTTATTGGAAAGCCCCCTCTTTCCTGGGAACGGCCTGGTTGCTAGTACTGTGATTCTGTAATATTATTTGTGTATAATTAATTATTGATTTATATGATGAGGAAAATAGTGATTTTATGTGGATATAGATAGAGAAAAATTTTAATGTGACAATTGTTGAAAATTTATATTTTATCTTTTTCTGATAAAATAATTCATTTAAATATATTATTTTAATAATATATTGATGGTGGTATTTTTACAATGAATGTGGGATATATAAGTATATGAGGAGGAAGAGTATTTTTGTGGCATTAAATGATTAACACGTGTTTTGTGTGTTGGTGGACATAATTCTTGACCGAAAATTTATTATTGACTATAAAATTGTCCGTTTGTGAATTTCGATCAATTTCTGTTTGGAATTTGAAAAAACTTTCTTCTGCAAAGTTGTAGAGAATTGAATTTCCTATAAAAACTTGCGAGATTCGAATTTTCTGATAAAAGGGCTATTTATTATGAATTATTGAAGTTCTGAAGTTCCGAAATAATTGATTTTTGAAAGTTTTATTTATTATTTTGAAGAAAAATGTTTTTTGGCATTTAAGTGGGCTAACATGTGATATAAATGGGCTGAGATCAGATGTCTAGAGGTGGGCTAAGGAAAATTTGATAAATATATTATTATTATATTAAATTTTCTGCTTTGGTGTTCTAAGCATTTTCCTACAAATAGGGTGCTTAGGTTAGAATTGAAATCATACCAGAAACACAAGTTTCTCTCTATTTCTCTCTCTATAACGAGCGTATTCTTGTGAGTATTTGATACTTTGAGTGTTGCTTTACGGTGCAAGTTTCCTTCAGCGCTATATCTAGTATTCCAGTCAGAAGTACCGTCTTTCCGAGGTAAGGGATGTTATTTCTTCTTAAATGATATTATTTTTTCCAATATCATTATGCCGAAGTATTGATCTGAATTTTTATCAAATTTGGAACTTTTCATGTCGGGGTTACTATTCATGAGTTACTATTCATGAGTTACTATTCACGAGTTACTATTCACGAGTTACTATTCACCGAAAAATGAAATTTCCTTCTTTTCGTCCAAATATCTATTCTGGATACTAGCTTTGATTGTATCCATATTTTGATCATTCTTGAATTTTACTTCACTATGATAAGGTATTTTTAGACATGGATAAATCGAAATACGAATCCTTAATATTTGTTATTTTGCTTCACTGGATTCGTTTTCTTTAAAATATTTTTCATCATCCTCAGTTTTAAATGATGATATAACTGAATATCTTTGGCCTGTAGTGCAAAGATGAATAATTTCTGATGAATATCTTTGGCCCGTAGTGCAAAGATGAACAGGTGTTGAGGTGAACATGACCAACTGATGGATATCTTTGGCCTGTAGTGCAAAGATGACTATTTGATTCAAGATATTTATTGATTGATGTTACAGGGATAAAATGTTGATGATGGGCTTTTAAATTCATAGAAAATCGTAGATTTCATTCTCTACGTAACTTCTCTATGAATTATTATTTTCCGCTGCGAATATTGAATTAAAACTTGTTGTCTATTGTATTCTATTAAATTTTTCCCTGTTGAAGACTAACGATAATTTGTTGTATATTATCTTAGTCATAATATTCTTTACTGGGCTAGTTAAGCTCACCCTTTTCCTTGTTGTTCCATTTTCTTCTCAGGAGGCGAGAATGTAGCAGGTACTAGTCGGGGTATGGAATGAAGGTTCTAGGAAGTTGTTTTAGTAGTCCTCACCATTTTTTTTTTGTAAAATATTGTTCCAATAATTGTAATGAGGACTTATTTGAGTGTGGATATTGTCTAAATGACAATATTTGTATTTACACTCACAGTTTTTATGTTGTATTAATAAAGTTGTAGTTGTTTCTGTACCATGTTATTGACGACTCAGAATAGGTGTTGTATACCTGTTTTGGGGGCGTCACAGCATGGCTGGTGAAAATCTATTTGCAGTTTCATATATTCTTTAATATACTCATTTGGTTAAAGTTTTGATTTCTATACTCCATGAAATTAGTGGAATATCCTTGATATTTGCGCTTCATCCAGTATCTTTTCATGAAAATATTCTTCTGAGCATTCTTGACTGTTTCTTTACAAAGAAGTATCATGTTGACAATTTGGATATTATTAGTTCCTGGATAAACTAATTCTTGAACTTGTTTAATTGAATTCCTATAACATTGTCATCATCCTCATGTTTATTTTATGTTAAAAGTCATCTTTGGCTTACGTACATAGATGGACTTAGTATGATTATGACCAGGGATCATTCGGTATAATCATGAACTGTGATGTTATAAGTGGTGTGGTAAAAGTCCTCAATGGCTTGTAATGCATTGATATACAGTTTTTGGTATGATTATGACAAGGGATTTTTCGGTATAGTCATGATCATTGATTATTTAATTAATATCCTTGGCCCGTAATACAAGGATGATTAGAAAATATGGTTTATTTATTAAGCTGAGTCTCAGTGATAAAAGTTGATGAAAACATTTTTAAATCATAGAAGATAGTAGGTTTTATTCTCTGCTTGACTCTTCTAATGGATTGCTTATTCCGCTGCAGTTAAACTTGATGTCTATTGTATTTTATCAGTTTAACATTGTTGAAGACTATTGATAATTTATTCTTCATTATCTTAGTTATAATATTTCTTACTGGGCTAGTTGAGCTCACCCTTTCTTTTAATGTTCTCTTCAGGAAATGAGAATATAGCTGGGACGAGTCAGGGAAAGGAGTGATGGTCCAGAAGATAGCATTAGTAGTCCTCACCATTCTGTTAAATAGTGTGACAATAAATGTAATGAGGACTCCTTGAGTATGAATATTGTCTAGATGACAATATTCCTATTAGAACTCTCAGTTTATGTATTGTCGTATGTTACACGACATTTGTATAATTAAGTTTGTATTTGTATTTTGTACCATGTATCTGACGACCCAAGATGGGTGATGAATACCCGATTTTGGGGGCGTCACAGTTGGTATCAGAGCTTAGGGATATGATCCCTGGCTGAGATGTGAGATAAGAACTAGGAGGGGAGAAACGGGGAATTCATTCGCTAGTATGACCTACCTAAGTTTATTTGGTATTTAATTGGTCGGTCAGAGTATAGGGATAATATGTGATATGTTAATTAACCCTTGTTTGGTGGCAGTGTTTGAAAATGGCATCTAACAATGTTGAGATAAGCATTGGAGCAAAATAATATGACCATATCGCAATACGAGGCTAAGTTTGCGGAGTTATCCCGGTTTGCATCCAATTTGGTCGATAATGAGGAGCGAATGACGCGAATGTTTCTAAGAGGTTTGAAACCCTATATACGTCAATACCTTATCCTCATGTTTATGTTGAAAGTCATATGTGACCTGTAGTGCATAGATGGACTTGGTATGATTATGACCAGGGATTATTCGGTATAATCATGACTGTAATATTACAAATGATGTGGAAAAAAAAAAGTCCTCATTGGCCCGTAGTGCATTGATGGACAGTTTTTGGTATGATTATGGCTATGGATTATCTTTGGTCGTAGTGCAAAGACGAATTGTTTTATGGCATGATCAGGCCCGTTGATGAAAACACAATTATCTTTAGCCGTAGTGCATGGATAATTCGTGGTCGTGATACTAAAGAATATCATTGGCCTGTAGTGCAGGGATGATTCGATGATGTGGATTAATTATTGAGCTGAGTCTCAGCAATGAAATATTAATTCATAGATGTGGTAAAAGTCATCTGTGGCTTACGTGCATAGATGGACTTGGTATGATTATGACCAGGAATTGTTCGGTATAATCATGACCGTAATTGAAAACACGATTATCTTTGGCACGTGGTGCATGGATAATTCGTGGTCGTGATACTATTAAGCTGAGTCTCAGCATTATTGATTTTACAATTGTATATCCTTGGTCTGTAGTACGAAGATTAACTGTTGATTATTGGTTATACAGTTGTAAATCTTTAGCCGTAGTGCAAAGATGAATTTATTAGTATGATTATGAGCAGGAATTGTGATTTGGTATAACCATGATTTTTGATGTTTCAAGTGAAGATAGGTGATGTAAATTTTCTTCTTCCTGGGTGCGAAAAGGAATTCAGAATCACAATTATGATTATGAGTTATTCATATGATTGTGGACAGAAATTGTTGATTGATGTTACAGGGATATGGTCACTGACGGAGATATTAGTCTAGAAGACGAGTAATATACTTCGCTAGGGTGTGACTTACCTAAGCTGAAATTGTTTACTTAATAAGTGGATAAATTGTGGTATGTCGATTAACCTTTGTTTTGAAGGTATATTCTAGAATGATATTCGAAATACAGGAGATGAAAAATGGAAAAATCATGATAGAACGGAATTATACGGAAAGGTACAATCCAAAAAGAAAGCAAGGTATTCTCATCTCTTCGAATATCAGGTACGTACGTTAATTTCGAAGGCGAAATTCCATAAGGAGGGGAGATTGTGAGACCCCGAATTTTATGAAATAAAAGTATTCAATTTTTCTATTTTGGTAAATGGTTAAATTGATAAAAGGTTAAAGTTAAGGGTGATATTTGAATTTTTTTAAAGTAAACAAGTTGTCATAAAATACCTGGTCACTATTCACGAGTTATTATTCACGGGTTACTATTCACCAAAATTACTATTCACTCTAGTATCGTTCACTCGAGTATTTGGGACACTTTTTGTGTTGGAGTACTATTCATGAGTTACTATTCACGAGTTACTATTCACGGGTTACTATTCACCTAAATTACTATTCACTCTAGTATTGTTCACTCGAGTATTTGGGACACTTTTTGTGTCGGAGCTACTATTCACGAGTTACTATTCATGGGTTACTATTCACCCAAATTACTATTCACTCTAGTATTGTTCACTCGAGTATTTGGGACACTTTTTGTGTCGGAGTAATATTCACGAGTTACTATTCACGGGGAATATTCGTACGACGGTACAATCATTGGTTTGCCAACTGTGACGCCCCCAGAATAGGTATACAACACCCATTCTGAGTCGCCAAATACATGGTACAGAAAGCAAACTACAACTTCAATAATACAATTGTCGTGCAAAATACGACAACACATACTGTGAGTTTAAATACAAATATTGTCTTCTAGACAATATCCACACTCAAATAAATCCTCATTACAATTATTCAAACACTATTTTACAGAAATAGTGAGGACTGCTAATACATCTTTCTAGAACCATCACTCCATACCCCGACTAGATCCTGCTATGTTCTCACCTCCTGAGAAGAAAAATGCAACAAAAAGGAAAAGGGTGAGCTCAACTAGCCCAGTAAAGAATATTATGACTAAGATAATATACAACAAATTATCGTTAGTCTTCAACAGGGAAAAATCTGATAAAATATAATCGACAACAAGTTTTAGATCAACAACTGCAGCGGAAACAGCAAACCATTAGAAGAGTCAAGTAGAGAAAGAATTCTACTATCTTCTAAGATTTAAAAGTCCATCATCAATATTTTATCCCTGTAACATCAATTAATAATCATCTTTAACCAAATATTCATCTTTGCACTACAGGCCAAAGATATTCATTTGTATCATCAGTCGGTCATGTTCATCTCAACACCTGTTCATCTTTGCACTACAGGCCAAAGATATTCATCAAGTAATTATACATCTTTGCACTACAGGCCAAAGATATTCAGTAATATCATCATTTAGGACTGAGGATGATGAAAAATATCTTAAAGAGAACGAATCCAATGAGACAGAAGGACAAATAGTAGGGATTCGTATAACAGTTTATCCAAGATCAATAATACTTCATAATAATCAATTGTGAAGCAGAATTCAAAAATAAAGATCAAAACATGGATACAATCAAAGATAGTAACCATAATAGACATCTTGGACAAAAAGGAAAAATTTTATTTTTCGGTGAATAGTGCCGTATTCGTGAATAGTGTCGTATACGTGAATAGTGCCGTATACGTGAATAGTAACCCCGACACAAAAAGTTCCAAATTTGATAAAAACTCATATCAATATTTCAGCATAATGATATTGAAGAAAATAATATCATTTAAGAAGAAAATAATATCCCTTACCTCAAAATATCAGTACTTCTGGTCGGAATACCGGTATAAGGCTGAAAGAAACTTGCTCTGATGAATAGAAACTCTCAAAGTATCTAAATACTCACAAAATACACTCAATAATCTAGAGAGAGAAAGAGAGAAAACTTGTTTCTGGTGTGATTTTCAATTCTAACTTAGCCCTCTATTTATAGGAAAATTTTGGTAGGTTTGACCTGCAACCTGATGGCTTTACCTGCTACTATTCCCACCCACCACATTTGAAATATAATTCAGCACATTTCTTCACCAACCACAAGTGGGGCCCACCAATTCTAGAATTTTCCATCAAAATGATAAACTCCGAAAATTCAACAATTTCTGAACCAGTCATCTCGTAAAATTCATAATAAATCATACGTTCATTTTTAACGGTTCAAAATTTGTGGACATATACTCAACTTATATATGTATAACATATCCAAAAATTACCACGATCCAACGGTCGGATTAAAAATTATAACACCCGCAATATTTCTCAAAAACCCTGATTTTTTAATACCTCCATTCCGACAAAAATACTGATAAAACACCTCAACATTAACTCCTTCATTTTTAACCACAAAAATATATCCCTCATTTATATCCACATAAAATAAATATTTTCTTATCATATGAATCAATAATTAATTATTCACAAATAATATTACAGAATCACATTTATGACAACCAGGCCGTTCCCAGGAAAGAGGGGGCTTTCCAATAAGGATTTCTCCTTACTGGCGCGCAATTAGATGACCAAACCTCTCCTTAGACAGAACTTTCTAGACATTGCCAATAATGTTATCTAATAATATTATTCAAATAATATGAATTATTGATCTGATAATGGAAAATACTGTGCAGCAACAATTATTGAAACAACAATAATATAAAATATCAACGCAACAATTATTGAATCAATAAAATAAAATATTGAACAATAACTACTGTAACAATTATTGAGTAGTGCCTTCTTACGTAAGAATCAATAATTGGTGCAATACCGTGTGCTACTGTATTTTAACCACCGGGTATTCCAACAGTATTAACGGTAACAACTACGCCGTTATTTATAAACAACTTATACTTGTCGTTTTCTTCATCCAATCGCTTTCCGTTATGGGGCCCACACAAGGCTGCGTCGTCGTACGAATATTCCCCGACAGCAAGAATATTCCACGACCAACCGAATATTCACCGACCAAAAATAAATATTTTATAACCACTTGCTTATTTTGCAAAATTTGCACATTTCACCCATAACCAAAGTATTATATCAAATTAACCCCTTATTATTCACAATAATATTTAGAGAAAATTTGATTTTATTCATTAATAAGTTGGGGTCTTACAACCTCCCCTCCTTATGAAATTTCGTCCTCGAAATTGACGTACGTACCTGATGTTTCAAAAAGGTGAGGATACCTCGCTTTCATTTCTGATTCCAACTCCCAGGTCATTTCTTCAATAGCATGGTTTCTCCACAAAACCTTAACTTGTGGTATAACCTTCGTGCGTAGGACATGCTCTTTCCTATCCAAGATCTTAACAGGTACCTCCTCGTACGTTAAATCTTCAGCTATCTCGTCTGGTTCTAACTCAATAATGTGGTTCGGGTCTTTAACATATTTACGAAGCATAGATATGTGAAAAACATTATGAACACGAGACATGCTTGGAGGTAATGCGAGTCTATATGCCACATTTCCTATTCGCTCAAGAATCTCAAATGGACCAACAAATCTTGGATTGAGCTTTCCTCTCTTCCCAAATCTTGTAACTCCCTTCCATGGTGCAACACGTAACAATACATGATCCCCAATATTAAATTCCACGTCCTTCCGATGAAGATCCGCATAACTCTTTTGTCGATCCTGTGCCGTTTGTATACGTTGTCGAATCGTTTGGATCTTCTCTGTAGTAATGCGTACCAATTCTGGTCCCAACAATGTTGCTTCACCCACCTCGTCCCAGCATACTGGAGAACGACATTTTCTTCCATACAACGCCTCAAATGGAGCCATACCTATGCTCGCCTGATAACTGTTGTTGTAGGAGAATTCCACCAATGGTAGGTACTTATCCCAACTCCCTTTGAGATCTAAGACACAAAGTCTTAATAGATCTTCAAGAGTTTGAATAGTCCTCTCTGATTGTCCGTCCGTTTGAGGATGGTATGCTGAACTGAATCGTAAATCCGTGCCCATAGCTTTCTGCAAGCTAACCCAAAATCGTGAAGTGAATCTTGGGTCACGATCCGAAACTATGGATACTGGCATGCCATGCAATCTCACAATCTCGTTCACGTACATACTAGCAAGACGTTCAAGGGAATAAGTCTCACGTATCGGCAAGAAATGAGCGGACTTGGTTAATCTATCAACAATAACCCAAATCGCATCTATGCCTTGAGAAACCTTGGGAAGACCTGTAACAAAATCCATAGTAATGTGTTCCCACTTCCATTTCGGAATCTCAAGTGGTTGCAATGGACCCTTTGGTACTTGATGCTCCGCTTTTACACGTTGACAAGTTAAACATCTCGAGATAAACTCCGCGATCTCTCTTTTCATATTGCTCCACCAAAATGTATGTCGAAGATCGTGATACATTTTGGTACTCCCAGGATGGATTGCAAACGGTGTGTTGTGTGCCTCCATCATTATTCTATGCTTCAAGTCAAAATCGTTAGGAACACAAAGTCTGGAGTTGACTCGAAGTATTCCTTCTTCATCGATTCTTGCTTCTGGAATAGCACCTTCTTGCACTTTCTTCTTCATACGCATCAGCTCTATATCCGTAGCTTGAGCAGCTTTAACTTTATCGATTAAAGTCGGTTCTACTCGTATATTTGATATCATCATGTGGGTACTTGGAGCCTTCATCTCTATCTCCATCCTTTGCAAGTCATACAAAATGGGCCTTTGTGTTAAAAACATTGCACTCGTACCCGCATATGATCTTCTACTCAATGCGTCAGCTACTACGTTTGCTTTTCCAGGATGGTATTGGATGGTATGATCGTAATCTTTCAACAGCTCAAGCCAACGTCGTTGCCGCATGTTGAGTTCCTTTTGGGTGAAGAAATATTTGAGGCTTTTATGATCTGTATAGATCTCCACTTTCTCCCCATACAGGTAGTGTCTCCAGATCTTCAACGCAAAAACGACTGCTGCCAACTCCAAATCATGAGTAGGATAATTCCTCTCATATTCTTTGAGTTGTCGTGAGGCATAGGCTATGACTTTCCCATGTTGCATGAGAACACATCCTAACCCTTTGCCTGAAGCATCGCTGTAGATAACAAATCCATCCGAACCAGATGGTATTGTCAAAACAGGTGCCGAAATGAGTCTCCTCTTGAGTTCTTGGAAACTCTTCTCGCATTCCTCACTCCATACGAATTTTGTATCTTTCCGAGTCAGCTGAGTTAACGGAGTAGCGATTCGAGAAAATCCTTCCACAAATCTCCGATAATAACCAGCTAAGCCCAGAAAGCTACGTACTTCGGTTACCGACTTCGGTTGCTCCCAACTTTGTATGGCTTCAATCTTCGCCGGGTCGACAGATACTCCATGTTTTGACACCACGTGCCCAAGGAATGCTACTTCCTCAAGCCAGAACTCGCATTTCTTCAGTTTGGCATATAGCTTATTTTCACGAAGCCTTTGCAGTACCAGCTTCAAATGGCGCTCATGATCTTCACGGCTTTTGGAATAGATGAGGATGTCATCAATAAAGACAACAACGAACTGATCCAAATATTCTTTGAATACACGGTTCATCATATCCATGAAGGCAGCAGGAGCATTAGTCAATCCAAAAGACATTACTAAGAATTCATAATGCCCGTACCGAGTTCTGAAGGCAGTCTTTGGAATATCCTCAGTTTTAATCTTCAGCTGATGATATCCAGAACGAAGATCGATCTTTGAAAAGAATTGTGCTCCTTGCAACTGGTCAAACAGGTCATCAATGCGAGGTAGCGGATACCTATTCTTGATGGTGACATGGTTCAATTCTCGATAGTCAATACAAAGTCGCATACTCCCGTCTTTCTTCTTTACGAATAAAACAGGAGCACCCCAAGGAGACGTACTAGGACGAATAAAACCGATGTCCAACAACTCCTGTAGTTGGACTTTTAACTCCTGAAGTTCAATAGGAGCCATTCGATATGGAGTTTTAGAAATGGGCTTTGTACCGGGTTCAAGGTCAATAAAGAATTCAACTTCACGTTCTGGGGGTAGACCAGGAAGTTCTTCAGGAAATACATCGGGAAATTCTCTAACAATAGAAATATTATTCAAATCTGACTTGTCTTTGTTCAAATCCATAACATGGGCTAAGAAAGCTTGACATCCGTTTTTCAATAAACGAATAGCTTTGTGGCTTGATATGACAGTGACTGATTTTAGTGGTTTAGTAGTTTGAATTCGTATGACAGGTTGGTTAGGAATATGAAAACTAACAACCTTACGAAAACAATCAATTTTAGCATGATGAGTGGTTAACCAATCAATTCCTAAAATCACATCAAAAGCAAGTATCTTTAAAGAGATAAGATCAACAGGTAATGTGATAGTGCCAACTTGGATCATGCAAGATTTATAAACTGTAGATGTAACGAAGGTTTCACCCAACGGAGTTTCAACAGATAAGTTAAAGTCCAATTTCTCCGGAGTCAAGTTTAAACGTTGAGCACAAGCAGGAGAGATAAAAGAATGGGTAGAACCGGTATCTAGTAAAGTATAAACTTCGCAAGAATTCAAGATTAGCTTACCCGTGATCACCTCGTTCGGGTTTCTCGCGTTTTGGCCAGTAACGACAAACGCCCTTCCAGGAACCGCTGATTTCGACTTATCCGGGACAGCTTTTGGAGTCACCATCCCCGCTAAACTTGGTTTTGCTACAGAATACTCTCGAGCTATATGACCCTCCTTTCCACAGTTATAACATACCTTGGATTGTTGTGGGCAGTTTGGGCTGATATGTCCCTCTTTCCCACATTTGTAACATACGACCGGTGGTCGTTCTCCTCCCCTAGAAACAGTTGATGTTTGTGCTGACGTCTTCACATTATCATTGTTGTACCTTCTCTTCTTGAAATCTCCTCCCGACTCGCTCCTTCTATTATCACGACCACGATTACCACCAGAGTGGTTACCGCTTTTGTCCGAATATTTTCCTCCCTGCTGGTTTTCATTGCTTCGATGATTGCAGCCACCGGTATGACCCTGGTTGTGGTCCCTCGGTTGCACATACTCATTATCTCGCTCTAATAATTGAGCTCTATTTACAACATCTGAATATAAAGAAAATTTATGAGAGATAAGATATTGCCGAATCTCGGGTTTTAGACCTCTCAGAAACATCCTTGTCATTCGTTCCTCATTTTCGACCAAATGAGGTGCAAACCTGGATAACTCTGCAAACTTCGCCTCGTACTGGGACACCGTCATGTTGTTTTGTTCCAGTCTAATAAACTCAACCTCCTTCATATGACGAATACTTTCAGGAAAGTACTTGTCATTGAACAGTTTTTGAAATGTTTCCCAGGACATGTTGAGTGCGTCAGGCTGGGTACGCTTCACAGACTCCCACCAGTAGTCTGCCTCACCGCGGAACATAAATGTGGCGAATGGAACCTTCTGTTCCTCCGTGCATCCCAAGACATCAAATATCTTGGTAATTTGCTTGACCCACGTTTCCGCCATGATCGGATCCGGCTTTCCCTTAAATTCTGGTGGTCCCAATTCTTTGAACTGCTTAGCTGTGACAAACCGCGCGTTGTTATCATTTCCACCCGTATTCTGCACACGAGTCTCCCTCGTCTGATTTTGCATGAACTGCAAAAAGCTCCTAAACATTCCATCATTCATCGTTTGCTCGGTAACGTTGTTTACAGGAGGAATATTGCCTTCCTGTTGCACGTTCCCCTGGGTGGTGATCAAAGGTGTCTCCACGGTCTGATTTACTCCATTATTAACGTTCTCAGCTGCCATTCTTAAATACTGCCATAAAACAAGGGTTAATAGTCATGTCATATATTATCCCTATACTCTGACCGACCAAATAAACACCAAATAAACTTAGTCAGGTCATACTAGCGAAGGAATTCCCCGTCTCTCCCCTCCTAGTTCTTGTCTCACATCTCAGCCAGGGATCATATCCCTAAGCTCTGATACCAACTGTGACGCCCCCAGAATAGGTATACAACACCCATTCTGAGTCGCCAAATACATGGTACAGAAAGCAAACTACAACTTCAATAATACAATTGTCGTGCAAAATACGACAACACATACTGTGAGTTTAAATACAAATATTGTCTTCTAGACAATATCCACACTCAAATAAATCCTCATTACAATTATTCAAACACTATTTTACAGAAATAGTGAGGACTGCTAATACATCTTTCTAGAACCATCACTCCATACCCCGACTAGATCCTGCTATGTTCTCACCTCCTGAGAAGAAAAATGGAACAAAAAGGAAAAGGGTGAGCTCAACTAGCCCAGTAAAGAATATTATGACTAAGATAATATACAACAAATTATCGTTAGTCTTCAACAGGGAAAAATCTGATAAAATATAATCGACAACAAGTTTTAGATCAACAACTGCAGCGGAAACAGCAAACCATTAGAAGAGTCAAGTAGAGAAAGAATTCTACTATCTTCTAAGATTTAAAAGTCCATCATCAATATTTTATCCCTGTAACATCAATTAATAATCATCTTTAACCAAATATTCATCTTTGCACTACAGGCCAAAGATATTCATTTGTATCATCAGTCGGTCATGTTCATCTCAACACCTGTTCATCTTTGCACTACAGGCCAAAGATATTCATCAAGTAATTATACATCTTTGCACTACAGGCCAAAGATATTCAGTAATATCATCATTTAGGACTGAGGATGATGAAAAATATCTTAAAGAGAACGAATCCAATGAGACAGAAGGACAAATAGTAGGGATTCGTATAACAGTTTATCCAAGATCAATAATACTTCATAATAATCAATTGTGAAGCAGAATTCAAAAATAAAGATCAAAACATGGATACAATCAAAGATAGTAACCATAATAGACATCTTGGACAAAAAGGAAAAATTTTATTTTTCGGTGAATAGTGCCGTATTCGTGAATAGTGTCGTATACGTGAATAGTACCGTATACGTGAATAGTAATCCCGACACAAAAAGTTCCAAATTTGATAAAAACTCATATCAATATTTCAGCATAATGATATTGAAGAAAATAATATCATTTAAGAAGAAAATAATATCCCTTACCTCAAAATATCAGTACTTCTGGTCGGAATACCGGTATAAGGCTGAAAGAAACTTGCTCTGATGAATAGAAACTCTCAAAGTATCTAAATACTCACAAAATACACTCAATAATCTAGAGAGAGAAAGAGAGAAAACTTGTTTCTGGTGTGATTTTCAATTCTAACTTAGCCCTCTATTTATAGGAAAATTTTGGTAGGTTTGACCTGCAACCTGATGGCTTTACCTGCTACTATTCCCACCCACCACATTTGAAATATAATTCAGCACATTTCTTCACCAACCACAAGTGGGGCCCACCAATTCTAGAATTTTTCATCAAAATGATAAACTCCGAAAATTCAACAATTTCTGAACCAGTCATCTCGTAAAATTCATAATAAATCATACGTTCATTTTTAACGGTTCAAAATTTGTGGACATATACTCAACTTATATATGTATAACATATCCAAAAATTACCACGATCCAACGGTCGGATTAAAAATTATAACACCCGCAATATTTCTCAAAAACCCTGATTTTTTAATACCTCCATTCCGATAAAAATACTGATAAAACACCTCAACATTAACTCCTTCATTTTTAACCACAAAAATATATCCCTCATTTATATCCACATAAAATAAATATTTCCTTATCATATGAATCAATAATTAATTATTCACAAATAATATTACAGAATCACATTTATGACAACCAGGCCGTTCCCAGGAAAGAGGGGGCTTTCCAATAAGGATTTCTCCTTACTGGCGCGCAATTAGATGACCAAACCTCTCCTTAGACAGAACTTTCTAGACATTGCCAATAATGTTATCTAATAATATTATTCAAATAATATGAATTATTGATCTGATAATGGAAAATACTGTGCAGCAACAATTATTGAAACAACAATAATATAAAATATCAATACAACAATTATTGAATCAATAAAATAAAATATTAAACAATAACTACTGTAACAATTATTGAGTAGTGCCTTCTTACGTAAGAATCAATAATTGGTGCAATACCGTGTGCTACTGTATTTTAATCACCGGGTATTCCAACAGTATTAACGGTAACAACTACGCCGTTATTTATAAATAACTTATACTTGTCGTTTTCTTCATCCAATCACTTTCCGTTATGGGGCCCACACAAGGCTGCGTCGTCGTACGAATATTCCCCGACAGCAAGAATATTCCACGACCAACCGAATATTCACCGACCAAAAATAAATATTTTATAACCACTTGCTTATTTTGCAAAATTTGCACATTTCACCCATAACCAAAGTATTATATCAAATTAACCCCTTATTATTCACAATAATATTTAGAGAAAATTTGATTTTATTCATTAATAAGTTGGGGTCTTACAGACCCCACAACGGAATTATTGTCGGATTGAAAAAACGACAAAAATATTTTATTAAAAATAACGGCGGAAGTTTTACCGTTGATACTATTGAACTACTCGGTAGTAAAAGTACAGTAATACTTGTGGTTGCATAGTAGCACACGGTATTGATGCTTATGTGAGAAGTCACTCAGTTTGATTCAATTATTGTCAATTAATAATATGAATTATTTAGCGATAATGAAGTTTTGTTTTATTCGTATTATTAACGTAATAAAACAGAAACATCTTTTTATATAAAACAGAATACTTTATTAAAGTTATTCTTTAAATAGAATATATTATATTTTATTTAAAAGATTTTTCTTTAAATATGAACCGTCAGATTAAAGTGAATCAATCTGGACCGTTCATGGATTAGTTACTATGCATTCCATTTTTCTATAAATAGAAGCTCATTCCTTCATTATTTTCTTACAAATTCACTGAACTCTAGAGAGAGAAATTATAGAGAGAAAGAAGAAGAGTATTCTGCCACTTAACTACTTCTTTATTTCAGTTCTTCTTTAAAACGGTAAGGGGTGTTATTCTTTCTTATTCATGAAGAGAACTGTTGTTATTCCATTTCTTATTATTCTGTTGGAATAACCTGTATACGCGGTCTACCCTATACTTGGTGACATTCTTCTATTATTATTCTGTTATAACATCCTGTCTGTGTGTTTTACACCGGACCTGGTTCCATTATTTATTATCCTGTCAGAATATCCTGTCTGTACGTTTACGCCGGACCTGGTTCCTGTATTTATTATTCTGTTGGAATAACCTGTAAAAGTGGCATACCCTATACATAAACTGTATACGCGGCATACCCTATACTTGGTGAAATCCTTATGTTATTCCATTCTTTATTATTCTGTTGGAATAACTTGTATGCGTGGTTTACCCAAGACTTGGTGGAATGACCTATATATGCGGTTTACCCAATACTTGGTGATCTTCTTCTGTTATTCCATTCTTTATTATTATGTTGGAATAACCTGTTTATGCGAATTACCGCATACTTGGTGAAACTCTTTTATTATTTCGTTCTTTACGATTCTGTCGGAATATCCGGTGTGAATTTCACCTGACCTGGTTCCATCATTTATTATTCTACATTTATTATTCTGTCGGAATATCCTGTCGGTGTGAATTTCACCTGACCTGGTTCCATCATTTATTATTCTGCATTTATTATTCTGTCGGAATATGCTGTCGGTGTGAATTTCACCTGACCTGGTTCTATATTTATTATTCCGCATTTTTTTTATTCTGTTGGGAATAACCTGTCTATGTGGATTGCCACATGCATGGTGAATGATCCTTTATATTCATTCCTTTTTAAATTGTGGAAATGATCTGTATACATGTATTACCGCATGGCTGGTGAAAATCTATTTGCAGTTTCATATATTCTTTATTATACTCATTTGGTTAAAGTTTTGATTTCTATACTCAATGAAATTAGTGGAATATCCTTGATATTTACGCTTCATCCAGTATCTTTTCATGAAAATATTCTTCTGAGCATTCTTGACTGTTACTTTACAAAGAAGTATCATGTTGACAATTTGGATATTATTAGTTCCTGGATAAACTAATTCTTGAACTTGTTTAATTGAATTCCTATAACATTGTCATCATCCTCATGTTTATTTTATGTTAAAAGTCATATTTGGCTTACGTGCATAGATGGACTTAGTATGATTATGACCAGGAATCATTCGGTATAATCATGAACTGTGATGTTATAAGTGGTGTGGTAAAAGTCCTCAATGGCTTGTAATGCATTGATATACAGTTTTTGGTATGATTATGACAAGAGATTTTTCGGTATAGTCATGATCATTGATTATTTAATGAATATCCTTGGCCCGTAATACAAGGATGATTAGAAAATGTGGTTTATTTATTAAGCTGAGTCTCAGTGATAAAAGTTGATGAAAACATTTTTAAATCATAGAAGATAGTAGGTTTTATTCTCTGCTTGACTCTTCTAATGGATTGCTTATTCCGCTGCAGTTAAACTTGATGTCTATTGTATTTTATCAGTTTAACATTGTTGAAGACTATTGATAATTTATTCTTCATTCTCTTAGTCATAATATTTCTTACTGGGCTATTTGAGCTCACCCTTTCTTTTAATGTTCTCTTCAGGAAATGAGAATATAGCTGGGACGAGTCAGGAAAAGGAGTGATGGTCCAGAAGATAGCATTAGTAGTCCTCACCATTCTGTTAAATAGTGTGATAATAAATGTAATGAGGACTCCTTGAGTATGGATATTGTCTAGATGACAATATTCCTATTAGAACTCTCAGTTTATGTATTGTCGTATGTTACACGACATTTGTATAATTAAGTTTGTATTTGTATTTTGTACCATATATCTGACGACCCAAGATGGGTGATGAATATCCGATTTTGGGGGCGTCACAAACACCCATTCTGAGTCGCCAAATACATGGTACAGAAAGCAAACTACAACTTCAATAATACAATTGTCGGGCAAAATACGACAACACATACTGTGAGTTTAAATACAAATATTGTCTTCTAGACAATATCCACACTCAAATAAGTTCTCATTACAATTATTCAAACATTATTTTACAGAAATAGTGAGGACTGCTAAAACATCTTTCTAGAACCATCACTTCATACCCCGACTAGATCCTGCTATGTTCTCACCTCCTGAGAAGAAAAATAGAACAAAAAGGAAAAGGGTGAGCTCAACTAGCCCAGTAAAGAATATTATGACTAAGATAATATACAACAAATTATTATTAGTATTCAACAGGGAAAAATCTAATAGAATATAATCGACAACAAGTTTTAGATCAACAACTGCAGCGGAAACAACAAACCATTAGAAGAGTCAAGTAGAGAATGAATTCTATTATCTTCTAAGATTTAAAAGTCCATCATCAATATTTTATCCCTGTAACATCAATTAATAATCATCTTTAACCAAATATTCATCTTTGCACTACAGGCCAAAGATATTCATTTGTATCACCAGTCAGTCATGGTCATCTCAATACCTGTTCATCTTTGCACTACAGGCCAAAAATATTCATCAGGTAATCATACATCTTTGCACTACAGGTCAAAGATATTCAGTAATATCATCATTTAGGACTAAGGATGATGAAAAATATCTAAAAAAAATGAATCCAGTGAGACAGGAGGACAAATAGTAGGGATTCGTATAATAGTTTATCCAAGATCAATAATACTTCATAATAATCAATTGTGATGCAGAATTTAAAAATAAAGATCAAAATATGGATACAATCAAAGATAGTAACCATAATAGACATCCTGGACAAAAAGAAAAAATTTTATTTTTAGGTGAATAGTGTCGTATTCGTGAATAGTGCCGTATACGTGAATAGTGCCGTATACGTGAATTGTAACCCCGACACAAAAAGTTCTAAATTTGATAAAAAAAACTCATATCAATATTTCAGCATAATGATATTGAAGAAAATAATATCATTTAAGAAGAAAATAATATCTCTTACCTCAAAATATCAGTACTTCTGGTCGGAATACCGGTATAAGGCTGAAAGAAACTTGCTCTGATGAATAGAAACTCTCAAAGTATCTAAATACTCATAAAATACACTCAATAATCTAGAGAGAGAAAGAGAGAAAACATATTTCTGGTGTGATTTTTAATTTTAACTTAGCCCTCTATTTATAGGAAAATATTAGCACGCCGAAGCAGACTTAACCTGCAACCTGATGGCTTTACCTGCTACTATTCAAGCCTACCACATTTGAATAAAAATTTCAGCATATTTCTTCACCAACCAAGAGTGGGGCCCACCAATTCTAGAATTTTCCACTAAAATGATAAACTCCGAAAATTTAACAATTTCTAAACCAGTTATCTCGTAAAATTCATAATAAATTATACGTTCATTTTTAACGATTCAAAATTTGTCGAACTTATATATGTATAACATATCTAAAAATTACAATGATCCAACGGTCGGATTAAAAATTATAACCCCCGCAATATATCTCAAAAATCTTGATTGATTTTTAATACCTCCATTCCGACAAAAATACTGATAAAACACCTCAACATTAACTCCTTCAATTTTAACCACAAAATATATCCCTCATTTATATCCACATAAAATAAATATTTCCTTATCATATGAATCAATAATTAATTATTCACAAATAATATTACAGAATCACATTTATGACAACCAGGCCGTTCCTAGGAAAGAGGGGGCTTTCCAATAAGGATTTCTCCTTACTGGCGCGCAATTAGGTGACCAAACCTCTCCTTAGACAGAACTTTCTAGACATTGCCAATAATGTTATCTAATAATATTATTCAAATAATATGAATTATTGATTTAATAATGGAAAATACTGTGCAGTAACAATTATTGAAACAACAATAATATAAAATATCAATGCAGCAATTATTGAATCAATAAAATAAAATATTGAACAGTAACTACTGTAACAATTATTGAGTAGTACCTTCTTACGTAAGAATCAATAATTGGTGCAATACTGTGTGCTACTGTATTTTAACCACCAGGTATTCCAACAGTATTAACGGTAACAACTACGTCGTTAATTATAAACAACTTATACTTGTCGTTTTCTTCATCCAATCGCTTTCCGTTATGGGGCCCACACAAGGCTGCGCCGTCGTACGAATATTTCCCGACAGCAAGAATATTCCACGACCAAACGAATATTCACCGACCAAAAATTAATATTTTATAACTACTTGCTTATTTGAAATATTTGCGCATTTTACCCATAACTAACCACATTAATCAAATTAACCCTTTGTATTTTAAAATAATAAATAGAGGAAATTTAATTTCATTTATTAATAAGTTGGGGTCTTACATAAATATTGTCATCTAGACAGTATTCAAACTAAAATAGAGTCCTCATTATATTTATTGATACACTATTTTACAAAATAGTGAGGACTACTAAAACAACTATCTTGAACCATCATTCCATACCCCGACTAGTACCCGCTACATTCTCGCCTTCTGAGAAGAAAAATAGAACAAAAAGGAAAAGGGTGAGCTCAACTAGCCCAGTAAAGAATATTATGACTAAGATAATATAGAATAAATTAACGTTAGTCCTCAACAGGGAAAAATCTGATAGAATACAATAAACAACAAGTTTTAGATCAACAATTGCAGCGGAAACAACAATTCATTAGAAGAGTTAAGTAGAGAATGAAATCTAATATCATCTATGAATTTAAAAGTCCGTCATCGATATTTTATCCCTGTAACATCAATCAATAAACATCTTGAATCAAATATTCATCTTTCCACTACAGGCTAAAGATATTCATCAGTTGGTCATGTTCATCTCAACAACTGTTCATCTTTGCACTACGGCCCAAAGATATTCATCATAAAATCATTAATCTTTGCACTACAGGCCAAAGATATTCAGTTATATCATCATTTAGGACTGAGGATGATGAAATTTTTTTTAAAGAAAACGAATCCAGTGAAACAAAAGAATAAATATTAAGGATTCGTATTTTAAACAATCCGAGCTCAAAAATACTTCATAAATAATCATAGCGAAGTAAAATTCAAGAATGATCAAAACATGGATACAATCAAAGCTAGTATCTATAATAGATATCTTGGACACAGAAAAAAAAATTTAATTTTTCTGTGAATAGTGCCGTATTTGTGAATAGTGCCGTATACGTGAGTAGTGTCGTATACGTGAGTAGTAACCTCGACACTAAAAGGTAGAAGAAATTCTACAAGGAAAAAAATCATCATGCTTCGTGAATAGTACTCGTGAATAGTAACTCGTGAATAGTAACTCATGAATAGTAATTCTGACATAAAAAGACAAGAATTTTACGAGAAAAATCTTATCAATATTTCGGCATAATGATATTGAAAGAATAATATCATTTATAAAAGAAAATAACATCCCTTACCTCGAAAAGACAGTACTTCTGACTGGAATACTGGATATAGTGCTGAAGGAAACTTGCACCGTATAGCAACACTCAAAGTATCAAAATACTCACAAGAATATGCTCGATAATATAGAGAGAGCAAGAGAGAGAAAACTTCAGTTTCTGGTGTGATTTTTAATTCTAACCTAAACACCCTATTTATAGGAAAATGCTTAGAACACCAAATTCCTATTCGATCGAGGATTTCAAATGGACTAATAAATCGAAAGTTTGAGCTTTCCTCACATCGTCGATTCTCGCTTTTGAAATAACAACTTCTTGCACCTCCTTCTTCATATTCATCAGCTCCGGTGTGTAGCTTGAGCGGTTTTAACTTTATCGATTAAAGTCGATTTTACTCGTATATCATCACGTGATCCATAGAGTCTTTAACTCTATCTCTATCATTTGTAAGTCATACGAAATGGGTCTTTTTGTTAAAATATCGCACTCGTAACCACATACGATTTTCTACTCAACACGTCAGCTACCACGTTCATTTTTCCAAGATGGTATGGTCAGAACAGGTGCCAAAATGAGTCTCCTATTGAGTTCTTCGAAGCTCTTCCCACATTCCTTGCTCCATTCGAATTTTGTATCTCTACGAGTCAGCTAAGTTAATGGAGTAGCGATTCGAGAAAATCTTTTCACGAATCTCCGATAATAACCAACTAAGCCTAGAAAGTTACGTATTTCGATTACTGTCTTAGGTTGCTCTCAACTGTGACTCATGTCCCACTCTTGGATAGCACGTCACAATGGTACCTATTAGTTTACTACCGCACGAATATGGCGTCCCCTACGGAGAGTTTGGCTTCAGTGCATTCCACAAAGGAAGTCACCAGATAGAGGCTCAGGTACCAAATTCTATAGTTAAATTTTTAACTCCTGAAGTTCAATAGGAGCCATTCGATATGAGAATTTAGAAATGAGTTTTGTACCGAGTTCAAAGTCGATACAAAATTCAATATCACACTTTGGGAGTAAGCCAAGAAATTCTTCAGGAAATACATCAGGAAATTTACTAACAATAGAAATATCATTCAAATCTGACGTATTTTTATTCAAGTCCATGACATGGGCTAAGAAAACTTGACATCCGTTTTTCAATAAACGAATGATTTTATGGCTTGATATGAAAGTTGTGAAACCCAGAATTTTTATGAAATAAAAGTATTCAATTTTTCTATTTTTGTGAATAGTTAAATTGATAAAAGTTTAAAGTTAAGGGTGACATTTGAAAATTTTTCAAAGTAAATGATAATGAAGTTCTATTTTATTAGTATTATTAACGTAATAAAACAGAAAAACTTTTTATATAAAACAGAATACTTTTATAAAGTTATCTATTTTATTAGATAATAATTAGAATATATTATATTTTATTATGCATAGTATTTACATAGTGTCTGCATAGTGTTTGCATAGTAAAATCTGTTATAAAGTTATTCATTTTATTAGATTATAAATAGAATATATTATATTTTATTTAAAAGATTTTTGCTTTAAATATGGACCGTCCGATTAAAAGTAAATCAATCTGGACCGTTCATAAATTAGTTACTATGCAGTCCATTCTTCTATAAATAGAAGCTCATTCCTTCATTATTTCTTACGAATTTATTGAAACTCTAGAGAGAGAAACTATAGAGAGAGTTCTTCTTCTATAATATTGAGCGTATTTATTTAAAGTTTAAGAAAGTTTTGAGTGTAGTGCAAGTTTTCTTCGAGTATATTCTCGCCCTACCAGTCAGAATACTCTTCTTTCAAAGGTAAGGGATATCATTATTGTGTAAGGGGTATTATTTCTTTTTTATTCATGGAGAGAACTTCTGTTATTCCATTCTTTATTATTCTGTTGGAATAACTTGTATATGCGGAATACCCTATACTTGGTGACATTCTTCTATTATTCCGTCTTTATTATTCTGTTGGAATATCCTGTCTGTGTGTCTTACACCAGACCTGGTTCCATCTTTATTATTCTGTCTTTATTATTCTGTTGGAATATCCTGTCTGTGTGTTTTACACCAGACCTGGTTCCGTCTTTATTATTCTGTTGGAATATCATGTCCGTGTGTTTTACACCGGACCTGGTTCCGTATTTATTATTCTGTTGGGAATAACCTGTCTGTACGGTCTCTATCGCATGCATGATAAATCCTTTTGTTATTCCATTCTTTATTATTCTGTTGGAATAACCTGTCTATGTGGATTACCACATGCATGGTGAATGATCCTTTGTATTTCATTCCTTATTAAATTGTGGAAATAATCTATTTACGTTGATTATGATGAGAGTCATAATAAAAGTATTGAACTGATGAAAATCATGGGTATATGTGACATTAGTAAGTGCTATGATGAGTTATATTGGTTATTATGTGAAAACATGAAAGTTTCTTAGAAATCACAAGGGGTTGAAAAATCAGATTTTGGTGAAAACGGAACATGAAATTTAATTGACCATATCTCCTATTATATTTTCAATTTTTAAGTGTGGTCAAGTCCTAGAGTTAGATCTATGAGTTTCCTAATTTATCCAAATGGAATCACTGGAAAAGGTGTTCTAGATTTTCGTGTGGACTAATTTTAGTAAAAGAGTCCAAAGCTGTAAAATAACAAAATGCTACTGTCCAGATTTTTAAAAGGGCATTTTCGGCCACTTAATTTGTGAAAAAAATTCTAGCCTTTTGGGACATGAAAATATATGTTATAAAGTACCCCATGTCCAAAAATGAGCTCATTCCGACTTAAAATAAGCAAGTTATGACCATTTCAATATTTAGATTTTTTTGACGAAAAACGCTATAACCGGAGTTCTATAACTCCGATGACCACGAAATTTAAACTGGAAGCTCATGTTAACATTTGTAAGATCCTGCCAAGATTTGGGAATTTTTGGAGTTAACCTTGAGGTAGCTAATTTCTTAAGGAATTAATTAGAAATTAATTTTTGAAAAATAGTAAATAAATTTTAAAAATGTCAAGAAAAATATATGTTCATTATGGGACTATATTATGCTTAATCCCAGAAAAGAATAATTTTTGGGACTGATTTGATATTTTTCATGAAAATAGTTTAGTTACGAACATATGAGTTAAATATGTTATGTGAAGTAACAAAGTTGAAAAAATAGGATTTTATGGCTTGAAAATCCTATATAAGGTATGTGCAGATTTTTGATGAGTAATTTGATCATTGGTGATGAAATCTTATGAGTATGGCATTTTTAAATGATTAAATGCATTATTTGGTAGAGTGTAAACAATTGAAATAAATTGTTTATAAGTTTATGAAGTGATTAAAATATTGTTATGATACTAACAATATTAGATTATGAGTTTATTAAATTATGAATAATATTTGGATAAATTTAAAGTCTTTAATATTTATCCTTGATTTCGTTTGATTAATGCTTATAATATTGTCATCATCCTCATGTTTATAATATGTTGAAAGTCATCTGTGGCCTGTAGTGCATAGATAGACTTGATATGATTATGACCAGGGATTATTCGGTATAATCATGACCGTAATATTACAAATAATATGGTAAAAGTCATCTTTGGCACGTAGTGCATTGATGGACTTGGTATGATTATGACCAGGTGTTATTCGGTATAATCATGACCGTAATGTTACAAATGATGTGATAAAAATCCTCATTTACCGTAGTGCATTGATGGACAGTTTTTGGTATGATTATGGCTATGGATTCTCTTCGGCCAAGGGTGCAAAAATGAATTGTTTTATGGCATAATCAAGACCGTTGATGAAAACACAATTATCTTTGGCCGTAGTGCATGGATAATTCGTGGTCGTGATACTAAAGAATATTCTTGGCCTGTAGTGCAGGGATGATTCGATGATGTGGATTAATTATTGAGCTGAGTCTCAGCAATGAAATATTAATTCATAGATGTGATAATAATGAACATCTTTGGCCGTAGTGCAAAGATGATTTAATTAGTGTGATTATGAGCAGAAATTGTGATTTGGTATAACCATGATTTTTTATGTTTCAGGTGATGATAGGTGATGAAAATTATCTTCGTCCTGGGTGTGAAAAGGAATTCAGAATCACAATTATGATTATAAGTTATTCATATGATTGTGGACAGGAATTGTTGATTGATGTTACAAGGATAAAACATTATTGGTGGACTTTTAACATGGAAAAGATAATAGACCTGATGGTCTATTTGACTCTTTTAATGGATTGCTCGTTCCGCTGCAAATATGGTTGAAAAGTTTTATCATCTATCATATGTTCTAAATCTCTGATTTATTATTAATAAAAGCTATTGATAATTTAATTATCTTTAGTTATGATATTCTTTATTGGGCTAGTTGTGCTCACCCTTTTGCTTCACAATTCCTTTCAGGTAATAAAAGTGTAGCTGGGTCGAGCGGGGATAACAGGGGAATAGAACGGTGGTCTATAGCTATTGAGGTTCTCCCTAAATAGTATAAAAATAATTTTATTGAGAACTTTAGATAAGTGTGTCGTATTGTATATGTCATTTGATATTTAATTTTGGTGAACCAAATAGGGTGAGGTGAACCCAACTTTAGAAGGGTGTTTTGCCACTATCATACAAGATGTCTAATGTCATACAACCTCGTGTTATCATAAGACAGGGTTGTGCACATTCACTTGCTGAGTATATATACGAGCACTACCTATATGATCTTGGAGTTTATGTGAAATATAATTTTCACTTGGAGACAGTGGAGATAGTTATATTCAAGAGAAGACTCACCATTGGAAAGAAGATGATAGTAATCTTCTCATTTTTCTTTGGGGTCTATTGGGTCAACTAAAGATAATTATGTGGACATGTGATATCTATCATAACCTAGATGCATGGCCTCCCATGTATGAAGGTTTCCTTGATCACTTCCCAAAGATTTTAATTTCTAAAACAGTTTTTGACTGTACCTTTATGTAAGGTGCAATCATGACATGAGTCAGAGTTGGTATATGTATTTGTATTCAAACTCACAGTATACATGTCGTTGTATTTTGCACGATAATTGTATAAATGAAGTTGTATTTGATTTTTATAGTGTATTTTTCTGGCAACTCAAAATGGGTGATGTATACCTATTTTTGGGGGCGTCACAAAAGTGTTTGACTTCAATGGTTTGGTTGCTTGAATTCGAATAACAGGTTGCTTAGGAATATGAAAACTAACAACCTTACGAAAACAATCAATTTTGGCAGGATAAGTAGTTAACCAATCAATCCCTAAAATCACATCAAAAGCAAGTATCTTTAAAGAGATAAGGTCAACAGGTAAGGTGATGGTGTCAACTTGGATCAAACAAGATTTATAAACAGTGGATGTAACGGAGTTTCAACAGATAAGTCAAAGTCTAATTTTCTCTGGAGTCAAGTTTAAACGTTGACTATAAGCAAGAGAGATAAATGAATGGATAGAACCGGTATCTAATAAGGTATAAAGTTTGTAAGAATTTATAATTAACTAACTCGTGCTAACTTCGTTCGGGTTCCTCACATTCTGACCAGTCGCGACAAACGCTCTTCCAGGAACCGTTGACTTTGACTTTTCTGGGACAGCCTTTTGAGTCACCATCCCCGCTGGACTGGGTTTCGCTACCGTACAATCTCGAGCGATATGACCTTCTTTTCCATAATTATAACATACCTTGGAAGGCTGTGAACAGTTTGGACTTATATGTCCCTCCTCTCAGCATTTGTTGCATCTAACTGGCGATCGTTCTCCTCCACTAAAATTTGTTGCTGGTGCTGGTGCTGCTGCCGATGTCTTCCCGTCATCGTTAAATCTTCTCTTCTTGAAATTTTCACTTGAATCATTTCTTCTATTATCTTGGCCATGATTACCACCGAAGTGGTTACCATTTCTGGCACGATAATTTCCTCCACGATGGTTATCATTGCTCTGATGATTGTGGCCACCGGTACAACCCTGGTTGTGGTCCCTCGGTTGAACGTACTCATTATCTCGCTCTAATAATTGAGCCCTGTTGACAACGTCTGAATACAGAGAAAATTTGTGAGAAATGAGATATTGACGTATGTCGTCTTTTAAACCTCTCAGAAATATCTGCGTCATACGTTCTTCATTCTCCACTAAATGAAGTGCAAACCTGGATAACTCCGCGAACTTCGCCTCGTACTGGGACACCATCATGTTATTTTGTTCTAGTCTAATAAACTCTACCTCCTTCATATGATGAATACTTTTAGAAAAGTACTTGTCATTGAACAGTTTATGAAACGTTTCCCAAGACATGCTGATTGTAGCTGGCTGGGTACACTTCACAGATTCCCACCAGTAATCTACCTCGTTACGAAACATAAAAGTGGCGAATGGAACCTTCTGTTCCTCCGTGCATCCCAAGACATCGAATATCTTGGTAATTTGCTTGACCCACGTCTCTGCCTTAATCGGGTCCGGCTTTCCCTAGAATTCTGGTGGTCCCAACTCTTTGAACTGTTTGGCTGTGACAAACCATGCGTTGCTATCATTTCCACTGGTATTTTGTACAAGAGTCTCCCTCGCCTAATTTTGCATGAACTGCAAAAAGCTTCTAAACATCCCGTCGTTCATCATCTGATCAGTGGTATTGTTTACATGATGAACATTGTCGTCCAGTTGCACGTTCTCCTGATTGGTGAGTAAAGGTGTCTCCACGGTCTCATTTACTCCACTGTTAACATTCTCAGTTGCCATTCTCAAATACTGTCATAAAACCAAGGTTAATTTAAGAAATTAACATATCACATAATATCCCTATATTCTGACTAACCAACAAATAAGCTTAGGTAGGACACACTAGCGAAGGATTTACTCGTCTCTCCCCTCCTAGTTCTATTCCCCAATCTCTGCTATAGATCATATCCTTAAGCTCTGATACCAATTGTGACGCCCCCAAAATAGGTTCATTCCACCCAACCCATTCTGAGTCGCCAAATACATGGTACAGAAAAACAACTACAACTTTATTATTACAATTGTCGTGCAAAATACGACAACACATATACTGTGAGTTTAAATACAAATATTGTCATCTAGACAGTATTCAAACTCAAATGGAGTCCTCATTACAATTATTGATACACTTTTTTACAAAATAGTGAGGACTACTAAAATAACTATCTTGAACCATCATTTCATACCCCGACTAATACCCGCTACATTCTCGCCTCCTGAGAAGAAAAATGGAACAAAAAGAAAAAGGGTGAGCTCAACTAGCCCAGTAAAGAATATTATGATTAAGATAATATAGAACAAATTATCGTTAGTCCTCAACAGGGAAAATCTGATAGAATACAATAAACAACAAGTTTTAGATCAACAACTGCAGCGGAAACAACAATTCATTAGAAGAGTTAAGTAGAGAATGAAATCTAATATCATCTATGAATTTAAAAGTCCATCATCGATATTTTATCCCTGTAACATCAATCAATAAACATCTTGAATCAAATATTCATCTTTGCACTACAGGCCAAAGATATTCATCAGTTGGTCATGTTCATCTCAACACCTGTTCATCTTTGCACTACGGGCCAAAGATATTCATCATAAAATTATTAATCTTTGCACAACAGACCAAAGATATTCAGTTATATCATCATTTAGGACTGAGGATGATGAAAAATCTTTTAAAGAAAACGAATCCAGTGAAACAAAAGAATAAATATTAAGGATTCGTATTTCAAACAATCCGAGTTCAAAAATACTTCATAAATAATCATAGCGAAGTAAAATTCAAGAATGATCAAAACATGGATACAATCAAAGCTAGTATCCATAATAGATATCTTGGACACAAAAAAAAATTTAATTTTCTGTGAATAGTGTCGTATTTGTGAATAGTGTCGTATACGTGAATAGTGTCGTATACGTGAATAGTGCCGTATACGTGAATAGTAACCTCGTCACTAAAAGGTAGAAATTCCACAAGAAAAAAAATTATCATGCTTCGTGAATAGTACTTGTGAATAGTAACTCGTGAATAGTAACTCATGAATAGTAACTCGTGAATAGTAACTCATGAATAGTAATCCCGATATAAAAAGACAGGAATTTCAAGAGAAAAATCTTACCAATATTTCGGCATAATGATATTGAAAGAATAATATCATTTATAAAAGAAAATAACACCCCTTACCTCGAAAAGACAGTACTTTTAACTGAAATACTGGATATAGTGCTGAATGGAACTTGCACCGTATAGCAACAATCAAAGTATCAAAATACTCATAAGAATATGCTCGATAATATAGAGAGAGAAAACTTCAGTTTCTGGTGTGATTTTCAATTCTAACCTAATCACCCTATTTTTGGGAAAATACTTAGAACACCAAAGTAGAAAATGTAATAAAATAATAATATTTATAAAAAATTTCCTACGCCCACTTTAAAAATCTGATTTCAGCCATTTTGCAACACATGTGGGCTCATTAATCACATAAAACATGTTTTTCTTAAAGAAAATATTTAAAACTCCAAAAATCAATTATTCCGGAACTTCAATAATTCAATATAAATAGCCCTTTTGTCAGAAAAATTCGAACCTTATGTCTTTTCTATAGAAAATTCCATTCTCTACAATTTTGTAAGTTTAAGTTTTTCTAAATTCCAAACAGAAATTGACCGAAATTCTCATACAGACGATTTTATAGTCTAAAATCAAATTTTAGTCAAAAAATAGGGTCCACCAATACACAAAACATGTGTTAAACATTTATTACAACAAAAATACTCTTCCTCCTCATTTATTCATATATCACCTATTCATTGTAAAAATATCATCATTATTATATTATTAAAATATAATAATATATTTAAATGAATTATTTTATCAGAAAAAGATAAAATATTAATTTTTAACAATTGTCACATTAAAAATTTTCTCTATCTATATCCACATATAATGAATATTTTCCTCATCATATAAATCAATAATTAATTATTCACAAACAATATTACAGAATCACAATACTGACAACCAAGCAGTTCTCAAGAAAGAGGGGGCTTTCCAATAAGGATTTCTCCTTACTGGCGCGCAATTAGGTGACCTAACCTCTCCTTAGACAGAACTTTCTAGACATTACCAATAATGTTATCTAATAATATTATTCAGATAATATGAATTATTGCTCCGATAATGGAAAATACTGTGTAGTGATAATTATTGAAACAACAGTAATATAAAATATCAACGCAGCAATTATTGAATCAATAAAATAAAATACTGAACAATAATTACTGTAACAATTATTGAGTAGTGCCTTCTTACGTAAGAATCAATAATTGGTGCAATACCGTGTGCTACTATGCAACAATGCGTATTACTGTATTTTAACCACCGGGTATTCCAACAGTATTAACGGTAACAACTACGCCGTTATTTATAAACAACTTATACTTGTCGTTTTCTTCATCCAATCGCTTTTCATTATAGGGCCCACACAAGGCTGCGTCGTTGTACGAATATTCCCCGACAGTAAGAATATTCCACGACCAAACGAATATTCTCCGATAAAAATGAATACTTTATAACCACTTGCTTATTTAAAATATTTGCGCGTTTTACCCATAACTAACCACATTAATCAAATCAACCCTTACTATTTCAAAATAATAAATAGAAGAAATTTAATTTCATTAATAATAAGTTGGGGTCTTACAAGTGTCTTCTTATGTAAGAATCAATAATTGGTGCAATACTGTGTGCTACTGTGCAACAACGCGTATTATTGTATTTTAACCACTGGGTATTCCAACAGTATTAACGGTAACAACTACGCCGTTATTTATAAATAACTTATACTTGTCGTTTTCTTCATCCAATCGCTTTCCGTTATGGGGCCCACACAAGGCTGCTCTGTTGTACGAATATTCCCCGACAGTAAGAATATTCCACGACCAAACGAATATTCCTTGACAATAATGAATATTTTATAACCACTTGCTTATTTGAAATATTTGCGCATTTTACCCATAACTAACCATATTAATCAAATCAATCCTTACTATTTCAAAATAATAACTAGAGGAAATTCAATTTCATTAATAATAAGTTGAGGTCTTACAACATCCCCTCCTTGTGAAATTTCGTCTTCAAAATTGACGTACGTACTTGGTATTTTAAAAAGGTGAGGATACCTCGCTTTCATTTCTGTTTCCAACTCCTAGGTCATTTATTCAATAGCATGGGTCCTCCACAAAACCTTAACTTGCGGTATAATCTTTGTGCGTGGACATGCTCCTTCCTATCCAAGATCTTGACAGATACCTCCTCATACGTTAAATCTTCGACTATTTCATCTGGTTCTAACTCAATAACGTGGTTCGGGTCGTCCACATAATTTTGTAACTTCGATACGTGAAAAACGTTATGAACATGCGCCATACTTGGCGGTAAAACGAGTCTATATGCCATAGTTCCTATTCGATCGAGAATTTCAAATGGACTAATAAATCGAAGGTTTGAGCTTTCCTCACATCGCCTTTTCTCGCTTTTGGAATAACAACTCCTTGCACCTCCTTCTTCATATTCATCGGCTCCGGTGTGTTGCTTGAGCGGTTTTAACTTTATCGATTAAATTCGATTCTACTCGTATATCATCACGTGATCCACAGACTCTTTAACTATATCTCTATCATTTGTAAGTCATACAAAATGGGTCTTTGTGTTCGACAATATCGCACTCGTTCCCGCATATGATCTTCTACTTAACGCGTCAGCTACCACGTTCGCTTTTTCAGGATGGTATTGGATGGTATGATCTTAATCTTTGAATAGTTTGAGCTAACGTCGTTGCCGCATGTTGAGTTCTTGGAAGCTCTTCTCACATTCTTAGCTCCATTCGCATTTTATATCTTTTCAAGTCAGCTGAGTTAATGGAGTAGCGATTCGAGAAATCCTTCCACGAATCTCTGATAGTAACCAGTTATGCCTAGAAAGCTACGTATTTTGATTACTGTCTTAGGTTGCCCTCAACTGTGACTCATATCCCACTATTGGATAACACGTCACAATGGTACCTATTAGTTTACTACCACACAAATATGGCGACCCCTACAGAGAGTCTGGCTTCGTTGCATTCCTCAAAGGAAGTCACCAGATAGAGGCTCGGGTACCAAATTCTATTGTTGAATTTTTAACTCCTGAAGTTCAATAGGAACCATTCGATATGAGATTTTAGAAATGGGTTTTGTACCGGGTTCAAAGTCGATACAAAATTCAATATCACACTTTGGGAGTAAGCCAAGAATTTCTTCAGGAAATACATCAGGAAATTTACTAACAATAGAAATATCATTCAAATCTGACGTATTTTTGTTCAAGTCCATAACATGGGCTAAGAAAACTTGACATCCGTTTTTCAATAAACGAATGACTTTATGGCTTGATATGAAAGTGTTTGACTTCAATGGTTTGGTTGCTTGAATTCGAATAACAGGTTGCTTAGGAATATGAAAACTAACAACCTTACGAAAGTAATCAATTTTGGCATGATGAGTAGTTAATCAATCAATCCCTAAAATCACATCAAAAGTAAGTATCTTTAAAGAAATAAGGTCAATAGGTAATGTGATGGTGCCAACTTGGATCAAACAAGATTTATAAACAGTTGATGTAACAAAAGTTTCTCCTATTGGAGTTTCAACAGATAAGTCAAAGTCTAATTTTCTCCGGAGTCAAGTTTAAACGTTGAGTATAAGCAGGAGAGATAAATGAATGGATAGAACCGATATCTAATAAGGTATAAACTTCGTAAGAATTTATAATTAACTAACCCGTGCTAACTTCGTTCGGGTTTCTCGCATTCTGACCAGTCACGACAAACGCTCTTCCAGGAACCGTTGACTTTGACTTTTCTGGGACAGCCTTTTGAGTCACCATCCCCGCTGGACTGGGTTTCGCTACCGTACAATCTCGAGCGATATGACCTTCTTTTCCATAATTATAACATACCTTGGAAGGCTGTGAACAGTTTTGATTTATATGTCCCTCCTCTCCGCATTTGTAGCATCTAACTAGCGGTCGTTCTCCTCCCCTAGAATTTGTTGCTGGTGCTGGTGCTGCTGCCGACATCTTCCCGTAATCGTTAAATCTTCTCTTCTTGAAATTTCTACTTGAGTTATTTCTTCTATTATCTTGGTCATGATTACCACCGAAGTGGTTACCATTTCTGGCACGATAATTTCCTCCACGATGGTTATCCTTGTTCTGATGACCGTTGTCATCGGTACGATTATCATCGAGTTGGAGGTCGTTATTCTTCGATTGAGATGACTCATTATGGCGCTCCAATAACTGAGCCCTATTCACAACATCTAAATATAGAGAAAATTTGTGAGAAATGAGATATTGACGTATGTCGGGTTTCAAACCTCTTAAAAACATCCGCGTCATACGTTCCTCATTCTCCACCAAATGAGGTGCAAACCTGGATAACTCCGCGAACTTCGCCTCATACTGGGATACCGTCATGTTGTTCTGTTCTAGTCTAATAAACTCTACCTCCTTCATATGACGAATACTTTCAGGAAATTACTTGTCATTGAACAGTTTATGAAACGTTTCCCAAGACATGCTGAGTGCGGCTGGCTGGGTACGCTTCACAGATTTCCACCAGTAATCTGCCTCGTTACGAAACATAAAAGTGGCGAATGGAGCCTTCTGTTCCTCCGTGCATCCCAAGACATCGAATATCTTGATAATTTGCTTGACCCACGTCTCCGCCTTAATCGGATCCTTCTTTCCCCAGAATTCTGGTGGTCCCAACTCTTTGAACTGTTTGGCTGTGACAAACCGTGCGTTGCTATCATTTCCACCGGTATTTTGTACACGAGTCTCCCTCGTCTGATTTTGCATAAACTGCAAAAAGCTTCTAAATATCCCATTGTTCATCGTCTGATCAATGGTGTTATTCACAAGTGGAACATTATCGGCCTGTTGCACGTTCTCCTCATTGGTGAGCAAAGGTGTCTCCACGGTCTCATTTACTCCACTGTTAACATTTTCAGTTGCCATTCTCAAATACTGCCATAAAATCAGGGTTAATTTAAGAAATTAACATATCACATAATATCCCTATATTCTGAACAACCAACAAATAAGCTTAGGTAGGACACACTAGCGAAGGATTTACTCGTCTCTCCCCTCCTAGTTCTATTCCCCGATCTCTGCCAGAAATCATATCCCTAAGCTCTGATACCAACTGTGATGCCCCCAAAATAGGTTCATTCCACCCAACCCATTCTGAGTCGCCAAATACATGGTACAGAAAATAACTACAACTTTATTATTACAATTGTCGTGCAAAATACGACAACACATATACTGTGAGTTTAAATACAAATATTGTCTTCTAGACAATATCCACACTCAAATAAGTCCTCATTACATTTATTGATACACTATTTTACAAAATAGTGAGGACTACTAAGACAACTATCTTGAACCATCATTCCATACCCCGACTAGTACCCGCTACATTCTCGCCTCCTGAGAAGAAAAATGAAACAAAAAGGAAAATGGTGAGCTCAACTAGCCCAGTAAAGAATATTATGACTAAGATAATATAAAACAAATTATCGTTAGTCCTCAACAGGGAAAAATCTGATAGAATACAATAGACAACAAGTTTTAGATCAACAACTGCAGCCGAAACAATAATTCATTAGAAGAGTTAAGTAGAGAATCAAATCTACTATCATCTTTGAATTTAAAAGTCCATTATCTATATTTTATCCCTGTAACATCAATCAATATACATATTGAATCAAACAGTCATTTTTGCACTACAGGCCAAAGATATTTATCAGTCGGTCATGTTCATCTCAACACATGGTCATCTTTGCACTACGGGCCAAAGATATTCATCAAGAAATCATTCATCTTTGCACTACAGGTCAAAGATATTCAGTAATATCATCATTTAGGACTGAGGATGATTAAAAATATATTTTAAAGAAAACGAATCCAGTGAGACAAAAGAACAAATAGTAAGGATTCGTACTTCGGTTTATCCTTGTTTTAAAAAATACTTCATAAATAGCCACAATAGAGTAAAATTCATGAATGTTCAAAACATAGATCCAATCAAAGCTAGTATCCATAATAGATATCTTGGACACAGAAAAGAAAATTTAATTTTTTCTGTGAATAGTGTTGTATTCATGAATAGTACCGTATACGTGAATAGTGCCGTATACGTGAATAGTAACTCCAACACCAAAAGATAGAAATTCCACAAAAAAATTATCATGCTTTGTGAATAGTACTCGTGAATAGTAACTTATGAATAGTAACTCATAAATAGTAACTCGTGAATAGTAACTCATGAATAGTAACTCTGACATGAAAAGATAAGAATTTCACAAGAAAAATCTTACCAATATTCCGGCATAATGATATTGAAAGAAATAATATCATTTATAAAAAAAATAACATCCATTACCTCGAAAAGATAGTACTTCTGACTGGAATACTGGATATAGTGCTGAAGGGAACTTGCACCGTATAGCATCACTCAAAGTATCAAAATACTCACAAAAATACGCTCGATAATATAGAGAGAGAAAACTTCAATTTCTGGTGTGATTTTTAATTTTAACCTAAACACCCTATTTATAGGAAAATGCTTAGAACACCAAAGCTGAAAATTTAATATAATATTAATATATTATATATAAATTCCTACGCCAACCTTTGAATGCTGGAATCCCACATGTTTAACAACAAAATGAGCCCACCAACTTGTTAAAAACGTTTTTGTTGATATAAATAATTAAAACTTCCAAAAATTAATTTTTTCGGAACTTCGAAACTTCAATAATTCATAATAAATAATCCTTTTATCAGAAAAATTCGAATCACATGTCTTTTTCATAGAAAATTTCATTATCTACAACTTTGCAGAAGAAAGTTTTTCTAAATTCCAAACAGAAATTGACCGAAATCCACAAACGGACGATTTTACAGGCTATAATCAAATTTCAGTCAAGAAATGGGGTCCACCGACACACAAAACATGTGTTAATCATTTAATGCAACAAAAATACTCTTCCTCCTCATATACTCATATATCTCACATTCATTATAAAAATATCACCATTATTATATTATTAAAATATAATAATATATTTAAATGAATTATTTTATCAGAAAAAGATAAATTATTAATTTTTAACAATTGTCACATTAAAATTTTCTCCATCTATATCCACATAAAATGAATATTTTTCTTATCATATAAATTAAAAATTAATTATTCACAAATAATATTACAGAATCACAATACTAACAACCAGGCAATTCCCAGGAAAGAGGGGGCTTTCCAATAAGGATTTTTTCTTACTGGCGCGCAATTAGGTGACCAAAACTCTCCTTAGACATAACTTTCTAGACATTACCAATAATGTTATCTAATAATATTATTCAGATATTATGAATTATTGCTCCGATAATAGAAAATACTGTGTAGTGACAATTATTGAAACAACAGTAATATAAAATATCAACGTAGCAATTATTGAATCAATAGAATAAAATATTGAACAGTAATTATTGTAACAATTATTGAGTAGTGCCTTCTTACGTAAGAATCAATAATTGGTGCAATACCGTGTGCTACTGTGCAACAACGTGTATTACTGTGTTTTAACCACCGGGTATTCCAACAGTATTAACGGTAACAACTACGCCGTTATTTATAAACAACTTATACTTGTCGTTTTCTTCATCCAATCACTTTCCGTTATGGGGCCCACACAAGACTACGCCGTCATACGAATATTTCCCGACAGTAAGAATATTCCACGACCAAACGAATATTTCCCGACAATAATGAATATTTTATAACCACTTGCTTATTTGAAATATTTGCGCATTTTACCCATAACTAACCATATTAATCAAATCAATCCTTACTATTTCAAAATAATAACTAGAGGAAATTCAATTTCATTAATAATAAGTTGGGGTCTTACAGATGGTGTCAATCTTTTGTGAAATATAACACAAATGCTAAAAAAAAAATACTCATATATTTTATAGAAAGAGTCAAGTTTGAGTTTATTCTTTAATTTATAATATACTACAATTCAAATTGTAATGTAATTATATTTTAACAGAAATTTTAGTTTTACTAATAATGTTTAAGTAATTTAAAATATTATTTGTATTAATTAAAATATTAAGTTACAATAATTTAAATTTTAAAATAATGTTAATTGACAATAAACAAAATTATAATAATTATTACTCTTTTGGTGGAACAGATTATAAATGTTAAAATATTACTTTTTTATTCTACAAAAGAATTATATTTAAGTTTGTTATAATTAATTTATAATATCCTAAAATTTATATTTAGATTTATCTTTTAAGTTTTTAAAATAATAATTTTACATATAATATTACTTCTAAAAATATTTTTTTAAAGGTTATCAAACTCTGTTTCTGGAGTACCTAATTTAGCATCTAGCTGTATGGCGTGGTCTGGAGAAAGAGAGACCAAATTTAGCATCGAGACCAATTTGGGTTTCTCCTCTCTTTCTTGGCCAAAATTCACATGTCAATCGATCCCGTCGCATAGCTTCGCTTGCCCTCATGTCCTCCATCATAGGTACATATCCATCTTTTCTCCTTTCTTTTCTCTCTTATATCTCCTCTATGTATCATCTGAAATTGATTTTCATTTTCTAGAGTAATTTTTTTTTCTTCTGCTATCTTTCAATTCGGTAAGAAATTTAATCTGAATTTATTTATTTGTAATATCTGCACTTTGTTCATCCATTTGTGCTTAATCAAATCTGATTTTGGTTATATGTGGTGATTTTGGTGCTCAATCAATTTTTATTTTGGATATATGTGCACCACATGTTTGATGTTTTGTCCATCTGTTGCAAAAAATTTAAATCCTTATTTTTACAATCCAATATGATTGTATACATACGTAAAAAGTTTTATTTTTATCCGTTTATATTGTAACTGATTTAGGTTTGGTCATAATTAAACGAATTTGCACAAGGTATCTGAAATTATCAGAACCCACAAAAGACCTCTTCAATAATCTAGCGCAAGATAACTATGTATTAACAAATGCTAACAGAAATCAGCACAGCTTGGTCAGGTTATATGAAGAAGACAGAGATAGTGCAGACAAATGCTCCATTCATTGCAATAGTGCCTTGAGATACATTGCTTTGTCCACATTTGTAATAACTCAAGTTAGGAAACAGTTGGTAATCTAACATGGTATCAGTAGTCTGGTTTAGTAGGTCTTGAGTCAAGGCTTACCATTTGATGCTTGTTTTCCCATTCATATGGCTTGAGCATGGTTGAAGCAAGCAAACAACAAAATAAACTCCTACAAACCTCCATAATCATCATACTTCATCCTCTCCACCAAAATATTCATATTTTCTAGAGAGACAAAGAAATGGGTGGAGTGATTTTACTTGATTTAAGCTACGGGAGTGTTCAAGGAGAAAGGAAATCAATTCTAGCAGGTCCTAACACATCATCTAACATCTTAGAGGAAGGAAATCCAAGAAGTAAGCTCTTGAAACCCTAACCTTCCATTTTAGCTCTTAAACTCTTCATATCTTGTTAGATGTTATTTTGAGTTTTATGAGTTGTGAAACATCCTAAGAGTGATGAAATTAGAGATATGGAGCTAGTATGTGATGTGTGGAGTTATAAGGAGAAAAAATATGGGTGAATACCGAACTAAATGGCTATGAAATCAGCCCACAATTTTGACGCACCCATTATGTTCAATTAAATTACTAAAAGAGAAATTTTGCCTAAAAACCCATGGTTAGGCGAAGCTAAGACTTGAGTTTGATTCATACATGTTACATATAACTAATTAAATGATATGAGTGAAGCAAATCAAGAGAGAGCATTTTTGAGACAAAACAAAAAGTCAGATAGTTAGTGTGACTGCTGACCCTAAAACATAAATTCGGAGATAGTATATGTTTCCAGAAAATTCTGGGCTTTTGGAGTATTGTAGTACACTGAATAAGCTTTCCATAGACTCAAGAACGGACTAATTCTGACTTCAGAACAAGGAGTTGTGACCATTCAAAGTAGTCGCGTCAAATCTGTCCAAAATCTAGAAAACAGATTCGAACATGTCCCTTGCGCTAATTTTTTGGAATTGTGGGTGCAGAATTTGGAAAAGGTTATTAAATAAGAGTTGTAGCCCCGGAAGTTAGCTTCGAGTGAGCTCTAGAATTGCTCAAAAATGTTTCAAAACGAATTAGTTATGACTGTTTTAGTGCAAGTGAGTCAAGCTGGAAAAATTTTGAAAACTGCTACAAATGGACATTTTTGGGGCCTGTTTTAGTCTTCCTATGAGGTCCGTAATTGGTGGCTTATATTTTTTTAAAATAGCCTACTATGGCATCTACAACATGTTAAAAATTGGTTTTGATTGGATGTTAGACTTGAAATCTGTAAATTTGAAAAGTAGCTTAGTTAGAAAATTGTGTTCATGCTTGGTTTAAAAACTGTTTCAGTCAAACAGTTTGGGGGTTCTGTAGAATTGGTCCATAAGGTCTGAAATAGATGGGTTATATTTTATTAAAATACTATTGCATACCCTCTATATCATATTTAAGTTTGGTTGCAAGTATCGTAAAGTTACGATTTAGGGAACCAAAGTTGTAAAAAGAAATGTTTTAAAATTTATTCTACAATATTAGTTATTTTAACATTAAATAATGTTTTATAGCTAGAAGAAGATAGTATAATGATCACAATGGGAAGATTTTAGCAGCTGCTGCAAGTGATGGAATGATTCATATGTTTGGTATCCTTTAATTTCTTCTCTTTCAGCTAGATGATTTCTTTAATATTCCACACAAGGTAACACATGTATGTACCAATGAATATCCTTAATTAGGCTAAGATATGTCTGCTGGCCTGCAAATTACTGGATGGCCAGCTCATGATTCTGCTATTAGCTCTGTTCTTTTTGGGCCTGATGAGACCAGTATTTTTAGCCTAGGTTCAGATGGAAAGGTAAGTGCTTTGATTTTTGGCTTGAAGTTTTTATTCTATTTACAGATTGATACTCTTATGTTTCACCAAAATTTCAATTGCTTGGTGAATTTTAAACCTTTTATTTTTTACTTTTCTGCTAAGAAGATGTTTTTTTATCAAAGAAACTAAACCGGAAATTTGTATTCAGATATTTGAATGGAGCTTGCAAAGTCGAGGTAAAGTTCTTTGGTCAAGAAATTGCAGCAGGTACTTGAGTTGCTTGTCCATTTGATTTGCCACTTCTTTTTTATTGACTTTCTGGTTTAGATGGCATAAGAATTTGTGTTCCAACAGGAAACAGTACCGATTAAACTGTTTAAACCTTCATAAAGCCAATTGTTACATCTGTAGAATATGTTTCTCCCCATTCTTTTAATGCCATTCATCACAGCTGGGAGTGAAAAAATGAAAATTAATGTCAGTCTATTACTCTATTTCAACCTGAAACATTGTGGAGTAATAATATTGTTTTATGAGCATTATGTCAAACCTGGCTCTACCACCACAGGGTTAATTTCATATTGTGGGAGTGTTTTCAGTAAAACATTAGGAAGTGAACTAGGCTCACATGAGGTATTAATATCAAGCAATTTTTTTCTACTAATAGGGTTGGCTTTGTGACACCCTCAAATCCGAATCCGAGTACCTTTAAATTCCGAATCTGGTGTTTCACGGTACTAACTCTAACATACATGATACATCTAATCATGCATTCATACTAACAGGAAAGTAATTACTAACTATTAGAAGCTTATTATTACATACCCAGGTTCTATAACCTTTAAATCTTCTTAATCATGATAATTAAAGCAGAAGTTGTCCATGCTAGATAACATGCTTTCAAGTTTTCTCAGTAACATGCACTCAAGCAGTGTTTTTTTTTTTGAACTTTTTATATGGACATGACTTTGATGAATTTGGTTTTATTGGTTTATTTATTTTATTCTATTGTTCGAAGTTAACTGTTTGGTGAATTTGAGCTTAAGATCATTAGTTGCTTGATTGTATTTGACTAATAATATTATTGTTCCATATTTATGGGCCTAAAAAGATAGCATAAGTTTTTTAGTAATATTATAGCTATAGTTCTGGAAAATTCACAATTTATTATTTAAACATTTCCTTTTTTATATACATTTCTTTTTTAATTTCATAACTATTTAACTGATTTATGTCTATACCTTTTTTTGATTTGCAGATAGAGTTTTTTCTGGAAGGTCAATAACCACAAGGTTGAAGGTTTTAATTAAGCATTTTCTTAGGATATAGATTTCAAAATTCCAACTTTTTGGATTATATAATTTGGTTTTGTGGTACTTAGATTATTTAAACAACTGTTTATTGCCTAGCTAGTTGGGTATTTTGTTGAATCATTGAATCTACTATTTTTTATAAGATAATTACTTTTTATTTTAAATGTTTATTGCCTTTTGTCTCTTATATTATATAGAGGTGTAAAGTTGATTTAAAAAGCTCACTAAATGTAGTATATTTTTTTTATTAAAAATTGTTAATGTAACAATACATTTTGAATGTCAAACAACTTAATATGACCACCACATCATCACGATCTATAATCATTTATTTACAAATAATATTTAGTCAATGAAAATTAAAATTTAATGACGAATAATATTAACTCTTTAGAATTAATAGTATTGCCATTATATATATTCATTTAGTTATGACAATTGATCTTGTCACTAATATTAATTATTTGGTGACAAGTTATGCAGTCACTATTATATATTCATTTAGTGATGACCTTTAATTTTGTAACTATTAATAGCTCTTTATGTGACGCGTTCTATCGTCACCATAAGTATTCAATTAGTGACAGAAAAATGTGTCATAGAAAGTAACTTTTTGGTAACAAACTATATCGTCACTATTATATATTCATTTAGTCACAACAACTAATTTTGTCACTATTAATAACTCTTTCTGTGATGAGATGTATCGTCACCATAAGTATTCAATTAGTGACATTAAAAAATGTGTCCCAAAAAGTAACTCTTTGGTGACAAATTATTTTGTAATATTATTTAAAATATGAAATGACAACGACATAATTGTCATGCTAAATATATTATTAGGTGACGAATTGTTCGGTCGTCATTTATGTTCTTATTTTTGGTGACGATAAACACAATAACATGACGAAAGAATAATCATAAATATGACAATATTGTCGTCATTAAAATTAGATGATTTAAATAGAGTATCATATTTTTGTCACTAAAACAATATCATTTAATGACGAAAAAAGATTTTCATCATTTAAGGAACAATTTTTAATAACGAAACATAATATAGAGTGACGAAAGTTTCATTCAAATAATGACGCTATTAACGTCACTAAAAGTAATTAATTATAGTGACAATGATGTAGATCGTCACCATAAGTTCAAACATTTAGTGACGACATCAAATATTGTCAAATAAACCTTTTACCACGCTCATACGGTGACGGTCTCTGTGACGATTAACACTCGTCACCAAATGTTTTAGTGACGAAAAATAAATTTTATGTGACAAATTTTAGCGTAATTTTGTGTGATTTTTTGCACCAAAATAAATGAACAAAATGTGGGTGAATTTTCTAGAGATTTTGAAGTTAATTTTGAAAATTCTAATGGTTGTGAAAATGGTGAGAAAAATAAAAATAATGGATTTAATTTGTGTCATTTAATTTTACACACTTTGAGTCAAACCAATCTAAGTTAAACAATTCTAAGTTGATTGATCATGTCACAATTAATGAGTCAATTGAAAAGGTCGAAAAAGTTAAGCCTAAAGCTTCATACCCTGAAAGACTTATTAATTCCTAAAAAATCACCTAGTGATTTTTTGGACCAACTCATTGAATTAAACATGATCCAAGAGTTGTCCATGATCCAAAAGGTAATTTAAAATACTCTTGATTGAAAAAGATTCAATTAATTTTTTCTCAAATCACCTTGACCAAAATTGGGATGAATCTGAATACTTCGATAAGGTCAATGAGATGTTGAGAGTCATTACACATAAGTCACCTAAACTAGAGCATGTATTTGAACCAATTCTTTCACCTTTTGAACATGTTAGTGAAAGTTTTCCCGATGTTAATTCTAAATATAATTCTGATGAAAATTCTGACTATTTTCAATTTCATAGACCTCCTGAAAAATCATGGCAAGCCCACACTCAATTAGTATCATTGATTTATAGTCACATATTTTTTAGGATATATGAAATTCTTAGGTATGTACATTTGTCTTCTTTCTCACCACATTTTCTTGCAAAATAAATGTCCCGCATACAAGGTACAATTCTTTCATATCTTTGTTCTCTTTTCTTCATTTGCATACATTGAGGACAATTTATGATTTAAGTATGGGGGAGTTTGTTTGTATTTTTGTATTAAATTTTTTTTTAGGAAAATATAGCAAAAAAAAACAAAAAACAATGAAAAAATTGAAAATCTTCTTTGACTTTTTATGAGTTGAATTAATTCTAATAAGTGTCTATGGAGCAAAACTCATGAGTAAAATTAGAAGATTTAGAAGTCTTGAACCTTTGATTAGATATGAAATATTAGTTTGAAATACCATCTGGAATAAAATTGATTTCATAAGCAATTTTGTACTTCACGTTTGCACTTATTCTTAGTTGTGGGCCGGGTATAAACTATGATTCGAGTAATTTAAAAAATGAAAAAGAAAAAAGAAAAAAAAAGTTAAAAAAGAAAAAGAAATAAATAATTGTTTCAATGTCTACTGAACAAAATAAATGGGTATCCAAGCCTCAGGAAGCATCGATATTCATGCTGAAAATTGTGATGAATAAAAGCAGCTTGAGTAGTCTAGTTTTGTGGCCTTTGTTATCTAAGTAAGTAAACCCTTAGGGATGTCTCTACACCTAGTGCCCTAAAGCCAATTGATTTGAGAGTCCTTAGTTCAACGCTCGCTACATGAATAACTCTAAAAATCCTACGAAAACAAGACATTACACAAGTCAAGAATTTTTTTTTTAAAAAAATGAAAAAGAAGAAGGAAAAATGAAGAAGAAAAAGAAAAATGAGTTTGCTTGATTTTCAGGATAAATATCCCTACTAAGAGTTATATCATATACATATACAGGCAATACATGAAATTAATTTTATGAAGGATTATATCTAAAATGAAGATTGAGTATTGTTGATAAGGTGAAAGTGTAAATCTTTCTTATGTATAATGCCCATAGATATTTAGAAGTTTTCTTTCAATTTCACAACTTGTTGAACCCAAAAATATTTTTGAATTTTGTTGGTATATTCATTGCAAACCCTCACGAGACACAACTCGTCCACTTGGGGTAACTTTGAGATTTAAAGGCTTGTTGCATATCCTAAGTGCAATCGTGTTTGCTACGAAAATGAGGTAGTGTAATTTTTTTTTACTCGAGGACGAACAAAAGCTAGGTATAAGGGTATTTGATAGACACATAATTCATATATTTTATTATCCCTAATTTTGTCATTTTAATTATATTAGTTTATTAAATTAATATGTTTTATTTTATTTTGTAGGATTTAATATTTTGTTGTAATAAAGCCAAAATCTTAGTGATCAAGTCATATTTAATGCTTTTATTCATGTAAGAAAATATCCAATAAGAATCCTAGCTATAACGAGAAGGGAAGAGATGGAACAATCTTGGTGTGCAAGTCAAATCCAGCAAGAGGAATGAAAGTCTATCTAAAAGATCTCTTTGAGAAGTTGATTATCACTAGGAAGTTGAAACCAACATAGAAACGGACTATTGGGAGATTAACATGTATAAAGTAAAATCAAGAAGAAAAGAAGAGGATAAAAGGAGAAAAAGAGACCAAGTCCAATAAATCTACATTAGGACACAAAATTATTTTTCCTATAAATAGGTCTTTTGTTTTAACAAGGGGGGTGGTAACATGAGGTATTGTATTAGTTTAGGTTAGGAGTAGGAGTAGATTAAATTATTTCATTATTGTACGCTTGTTAGAATATCATTAATAAATGGAGTTTTCTTATTTATTTTTATCTACTTCTTCTTTATTTTAGTTAATTTATTTATTTTTATGTTTAGTTAATTTATTTAATATATGATGAAGATAAAATTAAATAATTATTCATGATAATATTTTTCATCTCTTCTATTATTTATGCTTTTATGTTTAATTAATTTCGTTTTCATATTTCGTTATTGAAATACATTTGTTTTATAGTTCTTATGTAATTTTAAATTAATTAAAAGGTTTTGATAGATTATTATTAAGATACGAGTTTTTTATAATTCATGCTTACTCGAAGAAGTTTTGATGTGTTATAGTTTTTTTTTTTTTTTTTTGAAAAAGATGTGTTATAGTTAATCCTTTAATTTTCATAGTATAAGCTCGCCTACGTTAATTGTAAAATTACTAAATTAAAGTGAAGAGAGATCAAAAGCATAATTAATTTATAAGAATAGAATAGATTGAATTATTTGTTATGTTTATTGTTTAATAGATTCGGATTCCTAGATTGCTTCCTCAATATTAGTTTTCATATTCTAGCTAATCAATTTTCAATCTTTATTTCTAATTCGCCTAAAATAGATATTAAAGATACATTAAAATTAATCTAGTTTTTGTGAGTTCGACCTGTACTAGTCAGTTCTTCAATTTGACACTGTGCACTTGCAGTTACATATTTTTATCACATCAATCTTCACCTCAGTAACATTCACTTGTGTTACGCACTCTTTTCTCTCTCCTTTCTTTTCTCTCTCTCTAATTTTCCACAAAACACTCTTTCTTTTCTTTCTCATCAATTAGGGTAAAATAATTTTGATAATTTTATGGTGCTACTGTTGAGCTTCTTTTTTTCTAAAATAACATAAGCTTCTTACAATTATTTCGACAGATTTTCTTAGTAAAATAAAACTCATCACTTTTATTTTACACATTTTTTACATTTCGCTGCTCATGATAAAGAGTTGTCAATTAATAACTTGTAGAAAGAAAGAAAAAAAGTTGCACATTCACGTCTGGGATCTGATGTGGCTTAACATATTTAATGTCGCACGATAATTAGCACTAGTTTGATGAGCACACACTTACGTGTGTGTTAATTATTTTTAAACATTAATAGGTTATTGAAATTTATATTAAAAATAATTAAATTTAAATTAAGTAATAAGAGAAACTTAGGATAGTGAAGAGATCGAGATAAAGATATGGAGCGAGGGTGAGTAGAAATAAAAATGTGGGAGTAGTGGAGAGAATAATGTATAGATAAAGATTTATTATAAAAAATTAATACTAGTATTTTGGGACAAAAGATTGATGCAAAAAGAGGATGTGCATATTAGTGATTGAATATAATCGTTGGACTCACCCATTATCTATGTATGGTGGAATATTAACTAATTATAATTGGACAATTTTTTTTTTAATTCAAATTTTTATAAATATCTTTTGTCACCTTATCATTAAAGTAACTATTTAGTGTTTACTCTGTATGTAACCAACCATTATATTCATAAATAAAAGAAAACAAAATTTAAACAAAACTACAGTTTCCTATCTACTTCACTTCTATCCCATCGCTGTCATCAACCCCCACCAAAGGCTGATCTAGGATCCGTTCTCAGCAGAGACGGATTTTTTTGAGTGAGAATTTGAATATATTATATACCTATGTGTTTAATTTTTTTAGCGTAATAATAGTTTAAGTTTTTTTTCCCTCTATAAGTTTAAGTTTATCAAGTGTTATCTTTACCCTTATCCCTATACCTATAAAAAAAATTAAAAAAAATCCTAATATAAGTATTGCCTACTTTTCCCTCTTAATAAATTCGTCAATGGCCTCATTACCACTTTGAGTTTCGCTTGGTTTATGTACAAATATGGTTCTACAATTTTTTGTCTTCATCTATTTTTTATATAAAAAAAATAGTGGCTTATTTTAATTTAGAAACAAACATTGCAATTGATTTGCATCAGAATGTACTTGGTAACATATCAATTTATATTGCAATGTAAATTATTTAGTCACAAAATTTTAATATGAATTAAAAAACAATAGTTAATTAAATAAATGGAGGTAATATGTACACTACAAAAGTAAGAACTCAATGGGTTTAAAAACTAATCATAACAAACATGCATAAATAGTATAATTAACTTAAAAGATGCAACTTGCATGACATTAATTTCAAATCACTCTATTGTCATGAATCTTCAACAAGAATTTGTTAAACGATTTATGACTAGTCCTTAATTTTCAGTTGGTTAACTTGTAGACGACAACTTTTAATCCACGCAATTTATCACGGGTGAGCCAACTAGTCAAGTTAATTGCCGAAAAACTAATCAATTTAAAGGAACCTCTGCAGTGCCACAATCTTCTTCTTTTCTTAATCCTTTTAAACAAATTAATAAAAAAGTTCTTTTAAAAAAAGGTCAATCACAAAAATAACTAATGAATAGCACAAATAATCTTCAAAACGATGATTGAAGTGAAAAAAGTCTCAAAAATGTCTAAACTAAATATATCAAAGTTATAAACTACTCCCTTTGTCCCGAAAAAGATGAACAAAATATAATTTGCACACATATTAAGAAAAATAAAAGTAGAGAAAAAAGAATAAAAAAGTTCTAAAGTTATCCTTAGTAGCCCCACAAGATTACTCTTCAATTTTAACTTTTTGAAGTCAACTTAAAATATTTTAATATAAAATATATGTGTCTAATTATCTCCTACCTACTCCTTCATCAGCAGGCGGAAAGTAGATTAGCAGCTCAAATGAAAGTTACAAAACAGATTCATTTAAATTTTAAAATTAAAAGTAAAATATATTTTTTTTGTCTTTTCTAAGTTCAACTTTTTCATTAATCTGCCACATTTAAGTTTATTAAATTATATATCTAACCCTCCCCTATACCTATAAAAAAAAATCTCAGCATAGGCATGTGCCTATGCTAACCAAGCATAGTTCCGCCCCTGACCACCACCATGCTTGCAACAGCCAGACAAAATATGGATATGGGTTGATTTTTGTTTACAAAATTTGATTATAGTTCTATTTAATATGGGTTGTATGGGTTAGAACTACATAGTTATATTATGGGTTAGAACTATATAGTTATGAGTCAAATATAAGTCAATTCATATTTCAAATTTCAAACTTACCAGTGATCCAATTAAATAATAAATTTTTAATTAGGGTTCTTTACAGAAATATACAACAATTAGAAAGTAATTACACTATTAGTGCATCCACAAAATAATTACAAAAAGAGTAACAAATTCAAACCATTCAATTTCACATTAATAAGGCAACCTAAAATTAAGTAGAAATAATCGTCATAATTAATAATTCAAATTTAAACCATTCAATTTCACATTAAGAAGGAACCTAAAATCAAGGAGAAATAACCCCCATAATTAATAATTCAAATCAAATTTTTGGGATCTAACAACAAAAATAAATTCATAATTCAAATCAAAAAGAGGGAAAAAAAATATCTTCTCCATCCTAATCTTCATCTCCCTCACCTCTCATTCTCTTCATCACCGCCTCCCCTCTCTTTCCCTTCATCATCCTCTTCCGCCGCGAATCTCTAGAAATCCTTGGTTGCGCCGCCGCTACATCGTTCTCTCCTCCCCTTCATCATCCTCCTCCGCCGCAAATCTCCGGAAGTACCTGAGTTACTATTCTGAATTTATTTTTTACGATTTGGTTACCCACAAAAACTAAAATGATTACCTTTGTATGAAGGTTTGGCTACCAACTGCATCACATTTAAAATAAATTTGTAACATAATAAAACTGAATTGGTTACCTTAGTCTGAAGGTTTGGCAACCAACTGCATGAAGGTTTGACTACCAACTGCAACACATTAAAAATAAAATTGGTAACCTAATAAAACTGAATAGGTTACCCTAGTATGAAAGTTTGGCTACCAACTGCATCGCATTCAAAATAAATTGGCAACCTAATAAAATTAAATAGGTTATCTTAGTATGGAAATTTGGCTACCAACTACACTATGAAAAAAAAATCAGGTAATACTTAGAAATAATTCTTAAATTAATTGGTAACTTAATAACAGTGGGGTGGTGAAAAGCGTTGCAGGTGGCAAGACGGTTAATGGAGGCGGAGGAGGAGGCGGCCATAATGCAGGCGGTAAAGGAGGAGATGGCGGTGGCGAAGGAGGAGGTGGAGGTGGCGGCGGAAGGCGGAAGACGACCATAATGGAGGTTGATGATGAGGTGGAGGTGGTGGTGGCGGGAGGGGAAGCGGATCGAGAGAAGAGTAGATGGCGAAGGGAAAACGGATCGAGAGGGGAGGAAATGGCGGTGGAAACGGTGGAGGAGGAGGAGGAGATGGATGTGGTGGCGGAAGGGGAAGGGGAAGCGGATCGGGAGGGGAGGAGATGGCAAAGGGGAAACGAATCGGGAGGGAAAAAGATGGCGGAGGAAGAGGTGGAGGTGGAGGTGGAGGTGGCGGAGGAGGAGGAGGGGAGAAGATGACGGTGATGGGAAGCAAAAGCAGGTAGTAATAATTAAAGGAAGAATAAATTCACTAATTATGTAAATCACATAACTAAATTAAAGGAAGAATAAATTCACTAATTATGTAAATAAATCTTTAAATGTATTAATTATGTAAATATTTTATGAGTGCACTATTGTTGTAATAATTTTTAAAAATATAATAGAAAATATAATTGTTCCTTTTAATTATTTATCAAGCAGACCAATAACTCAAACAGACCCAAACAGTCGTTCTCTTTTTCCTCATTTAGGGACGGAGCCACATGTAGACTGGAGGGGGCCATGGCCCCCCCTCCCAATGTTTGAAAATTTTGTAAGACTCACTTGTACATTTAGTTTGGTTTGAAAATTTTGTAAGGCCACGGCCCCCCTCAAGGTCTAACGAAACTTTAATATGTTCTAAAAGACTATTTTTGCTATGTTTTGTTGTCGTTGTCGTTATCAAAGCAAATTCTATTACTATATTATTTTTGTTTTAGTAAAAATATATTTTGTAATGGTGAAATTTTATTTTTTAATGATGAATATATTTTATACTGTTAAAAAAAATTCCGCCCCTGACCACCACCATGCTTGCAGCAGCCATACAAAATATGGATATGGGTTGGTTTTTATTTACAAAATTTGATTATAGTTCTATTTAATATGGGTTGTATGAGTTAGAACTATATAGTTATATTATGGGTTAGAACCATATAGTTATGGGTCAAATATAGGTCAATTCATATTTCAAATTTCAAACTTACCAGTGATCCAATTAAATAATAAATTTTTAATTATTTATCAAGCAGACCAATAACTCAAACAGACCCAAACAGTCGTTCTCTTTTTCCTCATTCAGGGACGGAGCCACATGTAGACTGGAGGGGGCCAGGCCCCCCCCCCTCCCAAGGTTTGAAACTTTTGAAAGACTCACTTGTACATTTAGTTTGGTTAGAAAATTTTGTAAGGTCACGGCCCCCCTAAAGGTCTAACGAAACTTTAATATGTTCTAAAAGACTATTTTTGCTATGTTTTGTTGTCTTTGTCAAAGCAAATTCTATTACTACATTATTTTTATTTTAGTAAAAATATGTTTTGTAATGGTGAAATTTTATTTTTTAATGATGAATATATTCTATACTGTTAAAAAAAGTTTTGCACCCCTTCGGCACCCCCCCACCCCCCCCCACCCCCACCCCCCCCCCCACCCCCAAAGAACAAATCATACCTTTGTCCTTGTGCTCATTCAAGCCATAGATTTAGTTTGCCATAGCGGATGATGTTATCTTCAAAGTATTCTTCAATTATAATCCCCAAATCGACAAAACTCCAACTTAAAAATAAGAAGAAGAAGAAGAAGAAGAAGAAGAAGAAGAAGAAGAAATAAAAAAATAAATAATAAATAAAATTTCAGCCAAAATTCGTATTGAAATTAATTTCTCTAGCACTGACCCAGAACAACGACAACTTAAATCTTGAGGGCGGACCTAAAAAGGGACAATTATTTGAAGTGTAACATTGTTATAAAAGAAATGCAATGGTCTTCGTCTCTTAATAAACATCTTAATTCGAGTTTAATGGTCAAATTAACTATTTTTAAAATTAATTATTAGAAGTATTTATGTTGAATTTTAAAATCACAAAACTTGACACATATACATACATAATAAATAGTACAAAATAGTCTCTCAATCCTAAAATTTAGAAATAGTCCCACAACTTTGAAATGTTGGAATAAAAAAATAAACTTTAGTAAAAAATAACTATTTTTTCATCTATTATTTAATTTCAAAAAAAATCATTTATGGATTACTATCATAATTATCTACTTACCACTATCTCTTATTCTTATACATTTTTTTAATTTAGTTAGTATTATTTAAAATTCATATTATTGATAACAATAATATTTCATTAATATAATAATATTGTATTATTATATTATAATTATTTGAGTTTAATTAAGATTTTATTATTACAGAAATAACTAAACATTGGAATATAGAAACAAATAAATCATTTTAAAGAGAGATACAATAATTTATATAATATAAGTAGAAGAATTATTAGTGTAGATTTTTAAATTTATTTAATTTTTCATCAATAATTAGTTATACATTATTAGTTAAACAAGATATTTTAGAAGAAAATATTTTCTTTATATAAAAATCATTGTACACAACATTAATTTATTATTAGTAGAATTAATATATGAGTATAGTATGATATAAAAATTTTAAATAATACAATAATTATAACCTTAAGTTTTTGATGATGACTTTCTCATTCAGCTAAATGTTTACTCATTCAGCTACAAGATATTGATGAGACAACAAAAGATTTCCCGAAGCCTTGGTTTAAAAAGGATTAAATACATGAAGACTTGAAGATATGATTGAGTCTTTAGGAAATCAATGTAAGATCCACCAATTCGTTATGTATGGATGATAAGATTCCATTGATACAGAGCCAATTCCAATATACTTATTGGAGGGTACAATTGGTGTTCAGTAGTCCATCCCCATGGGGTTTGTGAAGGGAGCCAGGGAGGGCCCTAATTGAGAGGAAAAACACACAACCCCTTGGGGTTCTCCTGCACTTGGGAGAAACAATAGAAAAAGGAAAAAATATAGTATATTTCTCTCCATTATTAGTTTTGGGATAAACTCGAGTGAATTATGAATCTAACATATCCGTTTCTAATAACTCATGAAGGATATTATCAGATTCCCGATGCTAAATACTTCTGGGTGACCGATAGCAAAATAGTACCGTGAGGGAAGGGTTAAAAGAAAAAGATGATACTCATTTAATAATGCTTTAATAGATACAGGACTAAGTAAGGTCCACTCTCCATTCATGGACCCTAAAGTTCTTTCTTTGCAAACTCAACTGAACCATTATTTGAAATTAAGGATGTTTGAAAAGCAAATTTGAACCCTTAATGGATCCAAGGATTATTCATATGCCCTTGCTACTTTCTAGTCGTCTATGACAATATCATCGCCAAGAACAGCGTATTTAGTGAACTTCTAACTTGACATAATAGAAATATTTTGTCTATTAAGGAGGATTCCCCAAATACCTGAAATAGAGATGATCACAGAAACTGTAAAATATTTGATAGGATCTGTTTCAGGAACCGCTTGTCGGGCCAGCTAATAGGTGGTAGTATTACACCATTCTCAAAGGAACCGTACATGAGACTCTCGCATCATACGGGTAGGGTTGTTCATTTGGATTGGTTTTTTCGGGTTTTTCGGACCGGATCGAACCGGCCGGTTCAGTATAAAAAAATCGATTCGGTTCGGTGCAAAAAAACCGGTATATACCGGTTTTTCGGTACCGATTTTGGTTCGGCGTTTTTATGGTTCGGTAAAAATTGGACCGGACCGGTATATACCGATTTTCTAATTTTTTATTATTATTAATAATAATAAAATAATGATTATAATAATAATAATAATAATTATAATAATAAAATAATAATAAAAAAATTAATTTTTGGTAAAAACCGGTATCGTCGGTTCGGTATACCGGTCCAACCGGTACCGATATCGGCATCAACATTTGGTCGATTTCAGTACCGGTCCGGTTCGGTTCGATTTTTACCGGTTGAGCACCCCTAGATATGGCACCACCCCGGAATCATGACCTCCCCTTTCCTTTGACCAACGGGTCCTCAACCAACCTGTCTTCCCTTTCTATTCTTCGGTAAGCAGTTTTTTTTCATTTATTCATTGATTGTATTACCCCACACCCATTTTATATTTTCTCCGTTGTTGGTGATAGTAGGCACAATACAAATAATCTATGCAGCTTCAACATCTCTCGGTCAACATAATTTAAAAAAAAAAGAATAGCATATTCCTCTATATCTCATATGGGTTTCATACTCATATGAATTTGTTTTATAACCGATATGCAATTCAATAACTTTAGGAGCACTAAAATGAGCATAGTTCTTGCTAGTAGTTAGCTTTAGGGGCCATTTTCAAGCTTTACAATAGCGAAATAGCCTTGCTTTAGTAGTTGTACAACCAAGCAGACAAAGCTAGTAAGGCTCGTGCAATTACCTTGCAGAACTATCCCTGATAGCGCGAGAGCAAGAAATGACTTGCGCGAACAAGTATGATATAAATTGCATTCGCTCAAATATGATCCAAGTAATAACTACCCAAGTTTCCTTTGGGTCCCAATTCCAATATGACCCTATGCTTCATTAGCCCATACTACTCTTGAAAGAATATCTATGGTTAAAAAGATAAACACTAGAATAATGAAACGATAACTCTAATAACCCAGCTATTGAATCAACTGGGACCTGTAATAATTCTTAGCAGAAAAAAAGGCTTGTTCCATGTTAGAAAATGGTCACCTTATTTCAAGCGAATGACTTTTTAGAGGCGAAACCAAACCACCTGACATCTATACAACCTCACTTCCAAAGAGAATTGACAAATTTCCATATTGCCCCAATGGTCTCTTCCTTATTGAATTAAAACTTTTTAAAAATGTTATATGTAAAACATGAGCATAGGTGCAAATTTTATTGAAAACTAGGGTAGTGCAATTTTTGGGCCCCAAAAAAGGACGCAACGTACTAGGTCGAAGAAGAAGTGTTCGTTCTTGTCGTCACCCCAATTAGAAGAATTCTGATGGTACGGAACAACAAGGTTATGTAATACTTTAAAGGCGTTGACATTGGCGTTCAGCGACTAATAAGAAGACTCCTGCTAAGCAATTGTAGCAACTCTGGCACCCATATCTATATTCCCAGCCGAATCCAAAATGATATGATCAAGCAAACATTGAGCGTCTTGGTAGGCATGACCCCTGTTCTTTAGCTAACATAGTCTCTACTCATCATTTCATCAAAAAAAAGCGATAAAGTACACAAATGGACCAAAGAAATAGACTCCCCAAATCAAAGTCCAGTCCCAAAACAAACAAGAAAGCAAGAAAAAAGTTTTTTAATAGTCGTCGCCCTAGATACCGAATTGCTGCAAATAACCACCTTTCGTTTACCCACGATAGTAGGGCTGAGGCGGAAGTCAACTTAAGCATGAATTCGTTATTCGGTAAGGTCCGTAATAACAGAGGAATAATTATTGCAGGGAATAGAGGGGGGCCGACCATTCCTTTATATTTGGGCCTCTCACCAGTAAGGGTGTAAACGAACTGAGTCGAGCCGAGTATTGAGTTGCTCAGATTTGATTCACAAAATTTATCGAGTATAAAATAAGGTTTGATTGAGGCTCATTTAGCTACCGAGTCGAGCACGATTTCGAAGCGAGCCTGAGCAATTTGAACTTTTTGAACGAATATGATCCGAGTATCAATAGAAAATTATAATTCGAGGAGGTTCGAGTAATTTATCGAACTTTAAAATTTGCTCATATTTGACTCATTTATATTTCGAGTCGAGCTCGAATCGAACTTTTAGTCGAGCGAGTACGAATCGAGCTCGAACTGTTTGCTCATTTTACAGCCTTACTCACCGGTAGCAGGTCGGCCATGAGCAACAAGCCACATGAAGGAGTTATGCATCAGGCCATCCTTTCGACTTCCAGATCCTCTTCCATCCCTGATACTATTTTAATGAATTTTAATTTGTTCTTTTTGCTACACTTAGTTAACTTCAATATCTACAACTTTGCTTTGTATTTCATGTCCAAATTTCTAACATATGATTTTATATGATTTTAACAAAAATAGGTGAAAACTGTTCCCGCAAGATTTTTGGCAACTTTGACATACTTACTTCAAACATGTATTACGGACAATCTGCAAGGTATTTTTTAGTGATTCTTTTTCCTGCACCTCTTTAACTTCTCAAGCTACAACTTTACTCTAGGTTTGACAACCAAATTCTAACTACAATGGGTTGCACAACTCTAACAAGAACATGATGAAAACTAGGTTTCATAAGTTCTTACTTCGATCATTTTAACTAAGCAACACATGGGTCAATTAGCTAGGTTTCCATGACTTATGACTCCATAACACTAAATTACAAGATCATAAACCTAAACATACATCATTTCATGAATCCTACTTAAGAACATAAGAGCAAAAACTAAAAATACATGATTTATTTATCTCTTGAAGTGCAAGCTTTATAACCTTTGATTATGCAAGTAACTTGTTTTCCTTCTCTCTAAATCACTAACCTTCACTTATGATTCTCTCTCTCAAGCTTCGTACTTTGTGAATTGGTGAAAAATAATGAAAAGTGAAGGACTCTATTTATAGGCTTTCAAAGCTTAGGGTATAATGGACTTAAAGCCAACAAATATCTTCCAACACTTAGCCTCCAAGTTTGCTACACAAATATTTACCAAGTGACCTTCCTTGCCACCTTCCTCCTTAGCTTCCCTAAGACACTTCCATGTATGCAGTGGCGAAACCACATAGAACTTTGTGAGGTCAATCAATTCCACTGGAAAAAAAATTGCTTCATAATGCAAAGTAAATTTTAAAAATTTTAAGTATTATATATAAATTGACCCCACTAAAATTTTATAAATTTTCTATTATACGGAGTCAAATTAAAAATTTATAACTTTGTCAATCAAATTTTAACCACATATGACTCATATCCTCTCAATATATAGATCTTTCTCTATAATATTTTAAACTAAATAATAATCTAATTTATATTGTTTTTAAAAATAAATAATAAATTACTTATGAACATTTGTGATTAAAAAAGTCTATTATGAGTCAATATAGTGTATATATACCATATATTATTACTCATTATATTTTCATTGTAATATATATATATATATATATATATATATATATATATATATATATATATTTTCACCAATTTTTCGGTGAAAAATTTTCTCTCCTTCTTTTTGTAAGCAAAATTTTTGGGGGTGAAAGGGTTATTTCCTGGATAAAAATTTTGAGGTGGAAATGTATGGAGGTGATGACTCGTCGGAGAAGACGATCAGCAGTTCCATCCGGCACCGGAGGAGACGGACAAGTCAACCGGAGAAGCCGCCGGAGACGACGACTCAACAGTCGCCGCCGGTCAGTCAAAGAAGACGCCAGAGGCATCTTCAGTCAGCACTGATGGCCGACAGCCATCAGATCAGCTTTTGCTTTTACCTAAAGCAAACTTTTACATCTTTTGCTCCTGACTTAGCCGCCTAACTGAGTCGCCTAAGTTTTGCTGTGAAACACCCTAGATCGGTATAAGACCCTTAAGGCCATTTGTAAGTCTCCCGATGGGAGCAGTGTAAGGCCGTCTGGGTATCATTAGATCTTGTGGGTATGAGTTCACTTATGGCAAGAACGGGCATGAACTCATGTGATTTGGCATGCGCTTAAGCGGAATGACAAAAGAAAGAATTTTTGTTTAAACGATTTTCAGAGTCTTCTGTTTAGATCGATTTCACTGATAGATCGGGACCGATCGAGTGATCCTTTGTTTCAGATTTCATCTGATTTGTTTTTAAACAAAAATCTTTTACAAAATTAAAGAAATCTTGAAGATTTTGACCAATTTTTCGGTGAAAAAATTTTCTCTCCTTCTTTTTGTAAGCAAAATTTTTGGGGGTGAAAGGGTTATTTCCTGGATAAAAATTTTGAGGTGGAAATGTATGGAGGTGATGACTCGTCGGAGAAGACGATCAGCAGTTCCATCCGGCACCGGAGGAGACGGACAAGTCAACCGGAGAAGCCGCCGGAGACGACGACGCAACAGTCACCGCCGGTCAGTCAAAGAAGACGCCAGAGGCATCTTCAGTCAGCACTGATGGCCGACAGCCATCAGATCAGCTTTTGCTTTTACCTAAAGCAAAAGTCTTTTACTTTAGTAAATGTAAAAGTAAAAGTAAAAGAATAACTTTTGCTTTTACTTTAAGTTAAATGTTTTTAACTTAGTTAACTGTTTTTTACATTTACCAATGTAAAAGTAAATGTAAAATGTTTCTTACGTTTTACTTTTACTTAAGTAAATTACTTTTACTTCCAGTCATTGTAATAGTGATTCCTGCATGAATCAAATAGTAATTTACTTTTCAGTTTTCTATTTAAAGAACTCGAAGTGTTAGAGTTCTTCAGGCTTTTCTTTTGTAAGAAAACCTCACCCGAGGTCCGCTCTCTCCCTTCTCTCTAGAGTTAGCCGGAGACGAAGCTTCTAGCTTCGATCTTCTTAGTTAGAAGATGAAGTCGAAGTTCTTCATACTTCGATCTTCCTCAAACAGTTAGTCTAGGAATTCATGTAATCCTTTCCTCAACTGTTTATAAATAAAAGAAAGAGATTACTTTACCGATTAACCGGTCATCTTCTTAATCTTTTCTTTTTCTGTTTAAGTTTTTCATTTTAAAACGGTATCATTAGATCTTGTGGGTATGAGTTCACTTATGGCAAGAACGGGCATGAACTCATGTGATTTGGCATGCGCTTAAGCGGAATGACAAAAGAAAGAATTTTTGTTTAAACGGTTTTCAGAGTCTTCTGTTTAGATCGATTTCACTGATAGATCGGGACCGATCGAGTGATCCTTTGTTTCAGATTTCATCTGATTTGTTTTTAAACAAAAATCTTTTACAAAATTAAATAAATCTTGAAGATTTTGACCAATTTTTCGGTGAAAAAATTTTCTCTCCTTCTTTTTGTAAGCAAAATTTTTGGGGGTGAAAGGGTTATTTCCTGGATAAAAATTTTGAGGTGGAAATGTATGGAGGTGATGACTCGTCGGAGAAGATGATCAGCAGTTCCATCCGGCACCGGAGGAGACGGACAAGTCAACCGGAGAAGCCGCCAGAGACGACGACTCAACAGTCGCCGCCGGTCAGTCAAAGAAGACGCCAGAGGCATCTTCAGTCAGCACTGATGGCCGACAACCATCAGATCAGCTTTTGCTTTTACCTAAAGCAAAAGTCTTTTACTTTAGTAAATGTAAAAGTAAAAGTAAAAAGAATAACTTTTGCTTTTACTTTAAGTTAAATATTTTTAACTTAGTTAAATGTTTTTAACTTAGTTAAATTTATCCCACCATTTGACAAACCATTGGCGAGTGACTAGGGAAAAAGGATCTGCCATTGGAGATGTAGGGGAAGCATTGTGACTGATTTCACTGGTGGAGTTTTGAATGTTGTATTCCCATCGGAGAATCCAGGGAATCTTATATTTACTTACAAACTGAAGAAGGACTGGGACACCTTCATATGCTGAATCTAATTTTTTGTGATTGCAAAAATGATTGAGTTGGACTTTCAGAGGATCGGGAAGAAGATCATAGGTAGAACCAAATCTCGACCACCAATGGGAAAACGAATATGGGAAATGACTTTTGAATTTATGGTCAAATTGAACAAACCAAGAATGACTGTGTGACTCATTTTGATGGAGGAAAACTTTATACCAAGCTTCCATATAATCATAATAACAAAAAGAGTTATCCTGATTCGAAAGCTGCATAAGATCAGAGGGATGTTTTCCCCATTCGGACATCTGAATAAACTGTTTAATATACAACGAATGGTAAAGAACTTTGGCTTTATCATTATTGACATAAATGGGTTTAATAAAAATTGACTCTGTTTCGACAAGAATGTCCTTATAATACACAGGGGATTTATAAGGAGCAAAGGGCATGAAATGCCAACCAGAAGGGAAAAACTGGGAGGTCAATTTTACTGGGTCATTTCTGGGTTTCATGTAAGGCTCAATATGAAATAAGAGATTGGTCCATCTAAGCATATACTCAGAGGGAGGATTACTGGGATTTGAACTAGAGGCTTTTGGCTGAAAGGGGTCGACGGGAATTGGGTTACTAGCCAAAGCTGAACTATAGGGCTTGGGCATTGTCCCAAGGACAGTGAACTTGTTACTGGTTTGATAAATTGGGTTAACTGGATGAGGAACCAAGGTTCCTCTTGGCTGATTACTAGGGCCAGTAGGGCGACCCGGACCACGAGAGGTTGATGCACCGCGGATACTCATGAAGGATGCACGGTACCTGTGTTAATAAATTCCCGAGTGAGAAAATCAGGAATAGAATTGTTACTACCTTTAATGTATTCAATATCAAAATCAAAGATACTCAGAAGGGCTTGCCATCTAGCAAAGGAGTGTTTAGAAGCTAAGTTTTCAACATCTTTTTCTAACACATATTTTGCCGATTTGCAGTCAATTCAAACTAAAAATTTTTGATTTAATAAATCAATTTGAAATTTATTAATACATAATACAAGAGAAAGTATTTCTTTTTTAATAGTACTGTAATTTAACTGTGTACTATTCCATGCATCGAAATGAAAACGGACGATCTGTTCTGGGGAATCTGGAGTTAACTTTTGCATCGGAATGAAAACGGACGATCTGTTCTGGGGAATCTGGAGTTAACTGACGCTTCTGATATTGGATTCGGAGGTATTCTCAAGCAAAAGTTCAACATAAGCATATTATTATCGCTAAATAATTCATATTATTAACTGACAATAATATAATCAAACTGAGTGACTTCTCACATAAGCATTAATAATCAATACCGTGTGCTACTATGCAACCACACGTATTACTGTACTTTTACTACCGAGTAGTTCAACAGTAACAATGGTAAAACTTCCGCCGTTATTTTTAATAAAATATTTTTGTCATTTTTTCAATCCGACAATAATTCCGTTGTGAGGTCCACCAATGATTGTGTCGTTGTACGAATATTCCCTGTTAAAACGAATATTCCCCGACCAATCGAATATTATATAACAACTTGCGTACTTTGCAAAATTTATAAATATTACCCACAACTATAACATTATATCAAATTAACTCCATAATATTCAAAAATGATATTTATAGAAAATTCATCTTTATTTATAAAAGTTGGGGTCTTACAACCTCCCCTTCTTATGAAATTTCGCCCTCGAAATTAGGGTACGTACCTGGTATGTCGAAGAGGTAAGGATACCTTGATTTCATTTCAGATTCTAACTCCCAAGTCATTTCCTCAACATCGTGGTTTCTCCACAAAACTTTGACTTGAGGTATAACCTTGGAGCGTAGAATATGTTCCTTCTTATCCAAGATTTGAACAGGAACTTCTTCATACGTCAAATCCTCCGCTATTTCGTCCGGTTCTAACTCAATAATGTGGTTCGGGTCTTCCACATATTTGCGTAACATGGATATGTGAAAAACGTTATGAACACGAGACATACTTGGCGGTAAAGCGAGTCTATAAGCCACAGTTCCTACTCGATTGAGGATTAAAAATGGACCGATGAATCGAGGATTGAGCTTTCCTCTCTTTCCAAATCTCGTAACTCCTTTCCATGGAGCAACACGTAAGAACACATGATCTCCTACATCAAATTCCATGTCCTTTCGATGAAGATCAGCATAACTCTTTTGTCGATCTTGTGAGGTTTTTATACGTTGTCGGATCGTTTGAATCTTTTCTGTAGTCATACGTACCAACTCCGGTCCCAACAACGTTGCTTCACCCATCTCATCCCAGCATACTGGAGAACGACATTTTCTTCCATACAATGCTTCGAATGGAGCCATGCCAATACTTGCTTGATAACTGTTGTTGTAGGAAAACTCCACCAATGGTAAGAACTTGTCCCAACTTCCCTTGAAGTCAAAGACACAGAGTCTTAATAAATCTTCTAGAGTTTGAATAGTCCTCTCTGATTATCCGTCCGTCTGAGGATGATATGCCGAACTAAATCGTAAATTCGTGCCCATAGCTTTTTGTAAACTAACCCAAAATCGTGAAGTGAATCTTGGGTCTCGATCAGAAACTATGGATACTGGCATACCATGCAGTCTTACAATCTCGTTTATGTACATACGAGCAAGACGTTCAAGTGTATAAGTTTCTCGTATCGGTAAGAAATGAGCAGACTTGGTCAATCTATCAACAATGACCCAAATCGCATCAATACCTTGAGAAACCCTAGGAAGACCGGTAACGAAATCCATGGTAATGTGCTCCCACTTCCATTCTGGAATTTCAAGTGGTTGCAATGGACCTTTTGGTACTTGATGCTCCGCTTTGACTCGTTGACAAGTTAGACACCTTGAGATAAACATCGCTATCTCTCTCTTCATATTGCTCCACCAAAATGTATGACGAAGATCATGATACATTTTGGTACTTCCAGGATGTATTGCAAACGGTGTGTTGTGCGCCTCCATCATGATTTCATACTTTAAATCAGGGTTGTTAGGAACACAAAGTCTGGAGTTGACTCGAAGTATTCCTTCTTCATCGATTCTTGCTTCCGGCATAGCACCTTCTTGCACTTTCTTCCTCATACGCATCAGCTCCAGGTCCGTAGCTTGAGCAGCTTTAACCTTATCGATTAAAGTTGGTTCTACTCGTATATTCGACATCATCACATGGGTCCCTGGAGTCTTTAACTCTATCTCCATCCTTTGCAAGTCACACAAAATGGGCCTTTGCGTTGTTAATATTGCACTTGTACCCGCATATGATCTTCTACTCAATGCGTCAGCTACCACGTTCGCTTTTCCAGGATGGTATTGAATGGTATGATCATAATCTTTCAACAGTTCAAGCCAACGTCGTTGTCGCATGTTGAGTTCCTTTTGAGTGAAGAAATATTTGAGGCTTTTATGATCCGTAAAGATCTCCACTTTCTCCCCATACAAGTAATGCCTCCAAATTTTAAGTGCAAAGACAACAGCTGCCAACTCTAGATCATGAGTAGGATAATTCCTCTCATAATCCTTGAGTTGTCTTGATGCATAGGCTATGACTTTTCCATGTTGCATGAGAACACATCCCAACCCTTTGCTCGAAGCATCACTGTAGATGACAAATCCCTCCGAGCCAGATGGTATTGTTAGAACAGGTGCTGAAATGAGTCTCCTCTTCAGTTCTTGAAAACTCTGCTCACATTCTTCGCTCCAACCAAACTTTGTATCTTTTCGAGTCAGCTGAGTTAATGGAGTAGCGATTCGAGAAAATTCTTCCACGAATCTCCGATAATAACCAGCTAAACCAAGAAAGCTACGTACCTCGGTCACTGATTTAGGTTGCTCCCAGCTTTGAATAGCTTCAATCTTTGCCGGGTCAACCGATATTCCACGACTTGATACTATGTGCCCAAGGAATGTTACCTCTTCCAGTCAGAACTCGCATTTCTTTAACTTGGCATAAAGTTTGTATTCACGAAGCTTTTGGAGTACCAACCTCAAGTGTTGCTCATGATCTTCACGGCTTTTGGAATAAACAAGGATGTCATCGATAAAGACGGCCACAAAGTGATCCAAATATTCCTTGAATACCCTGTTCATCATATCCATGAAGGCAGCAGGAGCATTAGTCAATCCAAAAGACATAACTAAGAATTCATAATGCCCATACCGAGTTCTGAAGGCAGTCTTTGGAATATCCTCAGTTCTAACCTTCAGCTGATGATATCCAGAACGAAGATCGATCTTTGAAAAGAATTGTGCTCCTTGCAATTGGTCAAATAGGTCATCAATACGTGGCAATGGGTACCTATTTTTGATGGTGACATGATTCAACTCCCGATAATCAATACAAAGTCGCATACTCCCATCTTTCTTCTTCACGAACAGAACAGGAGCACCCCAAGGAGAAGTACTAGGACGAATAAAACCAATGTCTAACAATTCCTGCAGTTGGGTCTTTAACTCCTGAAGTTCAATAGGAGCCATTCGATATGGGGCTTTGGAAATGGGTTTTGTACCGGGTTCAAGGTCGATACAAAATTCAATTTCACGCTCTGGGGGTAGGCCAGGAAGTTCTTCGGGAAATACGTCAGGAAATTTATTAACAACAGAAATATCATTCAAGGCTGACGTATTTTTGTTTAGATCCGTGACATGAGCTAAGAAAGCTTGACATCCGTTTTTCAATAAACGAATAGCTTTATGACTTGAGATGACAGCGATTGATTTTAATGGTTTGGTTGCTTGAATTCGCATAATAGGTCGATTAGGAATATGAAAGCTAACAACCTTACGAAAACAATCAATTTTTGCATGATGAGTAGTTAACCAATCAATCCCTAGAATCACGTCAAATGCAAGTATTTTTAATGAAATCAGATCGACAGGTAATGTGTGGGTACCAACTTGAACCAAACAAGACTTATAAACTGTGGATGTAATGAAGGTTTCTCCCAATGGAGTTTCAACTGCTAAGTCAAAGTTTAATTTCTCCGGAATCAAATTTAATCGATGAACGCAAGTAGGAGAAATAAAAGAATGGGTAGAACCGGTATCAAATAAAGTATAGACTTCGTTAGAGTTTATGATAAGTTTACCCGTGATGACCTCATTCGAGTTCCTTGCTCTATGGGAGTTTACAACAAACGCTCTCCCTTGCACAACCGATTTTGATTTTTCTGGGACGGTCTTTGGTGCCTCCATCCTAGCTGAATTTGTCTTCGGTAAACGATAAAATCGGGCTAAATGACCTTCTCTTCCACAATTATAACATGCTTTGGACGGCATCGCGCAGTTTGGACTGATGTGCCCCTCCCCTCCGCATTTGAAACATATGATAGGTGGTCGTTCTCCTTCCTTAACGACAGGTGCTGGTGCTGACGTCTTTTCATCATTGTTGAATCTCCTCTTCTTGAAATGCCCATTCTTATTGTTTTGGCCCTGATTACCACCGAAGTGGTAACCATTTCTGGCCTGTTGATTTCCTCCACTCTTGTTGTCACCGCTTCGATGACTGCTCTCACTGGTATTATCATTTTACCGGCTGCTCTCTTTTGGTTGCGTTGTCTCGTTATCGCGCTCCACCAACTGACCCCTATTTACAACATCTGAATATAAACACAGTTTATGAGAAACAAGATGTTGACGTATCTCTGGCTTCAAACCTCTTAAAAACATCCGCGTCATTCTTTCTTCATTATCCACCAGGTGGGACGCAAACCGGGATAACTCCGCAAATTTTGCCTCGTACTGCGACACGGTCATATTATTCTGCTCCAATTTGATGAACTCCACCTCCTTCATGTGACGAATACTCTCGGGAAAGTATTTGTCGTTAAACAGCTCTTGGAACTTCTCCTAGGTCATCTTTAGTGCGGCAGGTTGAGTACGCTTTATCGATTCCCACCAGTAATCTGCCTCTCCTCGCAACATAAAGGCGGCAAAGGGAACCTTTTGCTCCTCGGAGCAACCCAAGACATCAAATATCTTGGTGATCTGTTTTATCCATGTTTCAGCTACAAGTGGTTTGGGTTCTCCCTTAAACTCCGGTGGTCCCAGCTCCTTAAACTGTTTAGCGGTGACCGCCTGAGAGTTTCCAGTATTTCCACCTACGTTGTGGACAGGAGCTGCTTTCACCTGTTGTTGCATGAATTGCATAAAACCTCTGAACATTCCATCATTCATCATCTGGTCAGTGTTGTTGTTTGCATGAGGATTATCACCTTCCTGATGAACATTATCCTGATTATTGATATGTGGTGAATCAATAATCGCCTGTGCTCCATTGCTATTCTCAACATTCTCAGATGTCATTTTCAGATACTGCCACAAAATAAAAGTTAATTGACATGTCATATATTATCCTTATATTATGACCGACCAATTAAATACCATGCAAATAAACTTAGGTAGGTCATACTAGCGAAAGAATTCCCCGTCTCTCCCCTCCTAGTTCTATTCTCACATCTTAGCCAGGGATCATATCCCTAAGCTCTGATAACAACTGTGACGCCCCCAAAATTAGGTATACATCACCCATCTTGGGTCGTCAGATACATAGTACAGAATATAAATACAACTTACTAATACAACTGTCGTGTACAATACGACAAAACATGAACTGTGAGTTTGAATACAAATATTATCTTCTAGAGAGTATTCATACTCAAAAGGAGTCCTCGTTACATTTATTAACACACCATTACATAGAATAGTGAGGACTACTAACTAATACTATCATTCGAACCATCACTCCGTTCCCCGACTTGCCCCAGCTACGTTCTCATTTCCTGAAGAGAACAGTGAAAGAAAGGGTGAGCTCAACTAGCCCAGTAAGAAATATTATGACTAAGATAATGCAGAATAAATTATCATTAGCCTTCAACAATGTTAAACTGATAAAATATAATAGACATCAAGTTTAACTGCAGCGGAACAAGCAATCCATTAAAAGAGTCAAGTAGAAAATAAACTCTACTATCTTTTATGATTTAAAAGATTTTCCAACACTGTGATCGCTGAGACTCAGCTTAATAAAATAATCCACATCATCGAATCACCCCTGCACTACGGCCAAGGATATTCGTATATTCATTAATGGTCATGATCATGCCAACAACCGTCCATCAATGCACTACGGGCCAATGAGAACTTTTACCACATCATTCGTAACATTACGGTCATGATTACACCGAATAATCCCTGGTCATAATCATACCAAGTCCATCTATGCACTACAGGCCACAGATGACTTTCAACATTTTATAAACATGAGGATGATGACAATGATATAAGAATTTAATAAAACAAGTTCAAGAATTAATTTATCCAAGAATTAACAACGTCCAAATTGTCAACATGATACTACTTTGTGGAGTAAAATTCAAGAATGATCAGGAGAATATTTTCATGAATAGATACTAGATGAAGCGTAAATGTCAAGGATATTCCACAATTTCATGGAGTATAGAAGTCAAAACTTAACCAACTGAGTATAATAAAGAATGAAATAACAAAAGAAATCACCATGCATGCGATAGACCGCACAGACAGGTTATTCTTAACAGAATAATAATAATGGAACCAGGTCCGGCGTAACCGCACAGACAGGATATTCCGACAGAATAATAAATAATGGAACCAAGTCCGGCGTAAAAGTACAGACAGGATATTCCGACAGAATAATAAATAATGGAACCAGGTCCGGCGTAAACGCACAGACAGGATATTTCGACAGAATAATAAATAATGGAACCAGGTCCGGCGTAAACGCACAGACAGGATATTCCGACAGAATAATAACAAGACGGAACCAGGTCCGGTGTAAAACACACAGACGGGATGTTCCAACAGAATAATAATAAAAACGGAACCAGGTCCGGTGTAAAACACACAGACAGGATGTTCCAACAGAATAATAGAAGAATGTCACCAAGTATAGGGTAGATCCGCGTATACAGGTTATTCCAACAGAATAATAAGAAATGGAATAACAACAGTTCTCTTCATGAATAAGAAAGAATAACACCCCTTACCGTTTTAAAGAAGAGCTGAAGTAAGGAAGTAGTTAAGTAGCAGAATACTCTTCTTCTCTCTCTCTATAGTTTCTCTCTATAGTTTCTCTCTCTAGAGTTCAGTGAATTCGTAAGAAATAATGAAGGAATGAGCTGCTATTTATAGAAAAATAGAATGCATAGTAACTAATCCATGAACGGTCCAGATTGATTACTTTAATCTGGCGGTCCATATTTAAAGAAAAATCTTTTAAATAAAATATAATATATTCTATTTATAGAATAACTTTAATAAAGTATTTTGTTTTATATAAAAAGATGTTTCTGTTTTATTACGTTAATAATACGAATAAAACAAAACGTCATTATCGCTAAATAATTCATATTATTAACTGACAATAATAGAATCAAACTGAGTGACTTCTCACATAAGCATTAATAATCAATACCGTGTGCTACTATGCAACCACACGTATTACTGTACTTTTACTACCAAGTAGTTCAACAGTAACAATGGTAAAACCTTACAACACATCCAAGGAAGCAAAGTCCAACATGCCAACTAACTAACCAAGGAAAACATTTACGTACGTAAGTTATATTATATGTTTACAAGCCTTCTTCAATGGCCATAATGACCCTCCTTTCTCTACACCATAATCGGTTCCCACTTGATTAGCTCATAGTTAAGTTCCTCAAACCCTAGTTACTCCAACTTAGTTTACTTTCTTAACTAAATTCCAAAGTGACTTAGTTTGATTTCCTAGTTTACTTCCAATTAAACTAGTTAGTCTTCTAGTTCATTTCCATTTTTATTCAATTTGTTTGCAGATCCTGTATGTTGATCTTTTTATATAATTACTTGAATTTTTATATCAAGATATGAAAATATGTTTAGATTCCGTGGATTGCATTAAAAATCCAAATATGTTGTGATTGGATATCATACGCCTTCCTAGGTTGTTTCGATTTCTCCAGACTCTCTTGGCGCAAATCATTTCTGTAGGTAGGGCTCCCAAAAGCAAAGAAGGGTATGACCATTGGAGGTGGTTCGCCTTTGAGAAAAATAAGCATGTGAGACTGAGAAATCTATAGTGCTGTTCATGTTAGAATAGTTTTTGGTTATGATTTCTATTACTTTTGTACTTGCTTAAAAGGGGGGGAAATATGTTTATATTGTTCTTTTACTGGATTTATGTTATGGGTTTTTTTTTTTAGGTTCCTTAGTTTGATACATTAATTATGTAGTTTATTTTAGTTTTTCTAAAGAGGAAAGAAGACAAAGGATTCAGCACAACAATTCTAGGGGCCCATAAAACCTAAATAATAACATTATAAGCTTTGTAGTCTATAAATTTGTTGCAAGAGAACTGCAACATAACCAACATATTTAGTCTCTGGGGTAGGCAGGATGTAGAGCTTAATTCTCATGTACCTTTTGGCCGTATATATTACTGTACGTCTATTATGCTGCATTTTGATATGTTAGCGAGCTGATCTCTTTGTTGCAGGCAGAAGCTCTTAAAATGGAACTGGGAGCAAAGGAAGTCCCTGTAAATGTCTATGTTGCCGTGCGTTACTGGTATCCTTTTACAGAGGAATCCGTTCAGCAGGCATGTTATAGATGACTTGGCATTGTATTATTTTACTCCCAAGTATATTTTGACTTGTACGAAATATCTGTCAAGTTTCAGTCTAATTCTTTTGATAAATGTACCAAATTTGAACTACATTGGTTTACTACTTGCCCTTAATACAACTTAAATATGTTTTGCACTCAAACTCCAGCTTTGTGAGTGAGCATATAGAGACTCTTGAAGAGATTGATATGGAGTACAAGGGGTTGGCTCTTGAATCTGGCATTGAAAATTGGGGTCCTGTCCCTGCTCTCGGGTGCACCTCTTTCCTTCATCACTGATCTGGCAGATGCAGTTATTGAAGCCTTGCCGTTAGCAACGCCAATGCCAACTGCAAGAAGTACGTCTGAAGATGTTGGGATTAGTTCATACTTTTGTGGATTCAACTAATGCCCACTACACGACAGGGTAGTCAAAGTGCAATTGGGCTTGAGGATTTATTAGTAGCCCGGTCTTTGGTTTTGCTAATGTATTGGGTCTTATAATTTGAGCTCATGTTATAACAGTTAGGATTTTCTAGTTGCTACAAAAAAAAAATTGTTTAGTGTGTGAACTGTGTGGTACATCTTATGAATATCCCAGACAAACAGGACTAGCCAAATTGATAAACATAAATATATCGTGTGTTCTTATTTTTCCGTCTTTCATATAATATCTGTATGATTGTAATATTATTTGTTCTTAAATTCTAACCTTAGAATTAAGATTGGGTATATAATCTATTGATAAATTTTCCTGCATCCAAGATATCTACATTATCATTATTTTACTATACATTGTTTTTTTTTTTGCTAATTACTGTACATTGTTTTAACAAGGAATTCCAAATATATTTACATTATTTAGAGCTAAATAGATCTCAATGTTGTAATTAATATTTGATTATTTTGACTTGCATTTCTACTTGTAGTCTTGTACGTATATCCTGACAAATGGGGGTTTCCAAAAAAAAGGAGATAGTATTGATTGTTATCATGGGGGAGGGGGGAGGGGGGAGGGGGGAGGGGAGGGGGGAGGGGGGAGGGGGGAGGGGGGGGTAAATTGCAAGTTCAATTTATGATGATCACTTACATCGAAAATTGCAATAATATATTTTTCAACTGATCAAAAGCTAGTTAAAAATAATAAGCCAATCCTCCTTGAGAAAATAAAAATTAAAATAAAAAAGCAGCATGAGAGAGAAATTAAAATAATAACCATCCAACAGTCAAAAAAAATAAATACTCCATATAAAACCAGAAATACAAAATCAAGACACTAGTTTGATACACTACAAAACCTAAACCAGAAAATTCCAAAATGAGATGCATCAACAAAACTATAAAAGACGTTACCAGAAAATTCCAAAATGAGATGCATCAACAAAACTATCATCCACTTACCACACATCAACTCTTCGGTGACGCTTTGGCAATCCCGCTAGGTTGAACAGCCTGAGAAGTCGGACCTGCATTGCCATCAGCAGAATAAGCAGCAGGCTGGGAATAACCACTGCCATACGCACTGTTATATGGTGGCGGCTGCTGCCCACCATAACTCAACTGTGCCGCTGACGGTGCACCATATGCTGGTGGGGCATACCCCACAGTCTGTCCTGCACCGTAACCAGACGGTGGAGCTCTCTGGGTACCAGAATCTGGCTGAGCATAACCAGTTTGTGCAGGTGGTGGCTGCGAATGAGGATAGCCTGGCTGCACAGGAGCAGCCTGAACGTAGCCCCCTTGGGCAGTAGGAGACTGCTGGAGCTGACCAGCTGCAGGTTTCTGTGTCTGAGGTGTTCCATAATTGGGGGCATATCCAGAAGGTGGTTGAGTTCCGTATCCAGTTTGGGAAGTCGGAAGCACACCGTAACCTGGCTGGGTTGGTCCTTGGGGTGGGTAACTAGGGTTAGGGCTACGCTGTTGGCTAGCATTGTGTCCATGCTGAATGGCAGTGGTCGACTGAGGTGCTTGATTACCATCACCCTGAGCTCCATAGGAAGGGGTTTGCCCTTCTGGTGTTGGGTTAGCAACATTACCATATCCAGATGTAGAATTATAACCATATTGCTGATCATAACCTGGCTGGGGCTGACCATAACCTGGTTGAGGGGCAGATGCATGAGACCCACCATAGCTATCTTGGGTATATCCCTGACCTTGTTGAATGTAACTGGAGGCTGGTTGCTGATAACCATAGGAAGCATTATCTGCAGGACCTAAGGCACTACCAGGGGCTTGCTGCTGTTGTGGTGCTGACTGCTGGCTATAATAATCATAGCCACCTCCCTGAGCGGTCTGCTGATTAGTTGTGGAAGGGGTCTGATCCCAGCCAGTAGCATATCCAACAGACGTGGGTTGCGGAGGATAACCAGCATAAAGTGGTTGAGTCATATTATACTGCGGTGTTTGTCCAGGTCCTCCAGCATATGCTCCAGGTTGAATATAGCCATATCCAGGTTGTTGCATTTGCAGACCAGGAGGGGCCCAGCCTGTAGGAGGCCGAGCTTGGTAACCTTGATGAGAATATCCCGTCATTGCTTGGTTTCTAACACGATTCTGCACAACGTTGTTATCTCAAATGAACCAAGAAACATAATCCAACACATTATGGGAAATATACTGTGCAAGAGGAAAAGCATTATGCATACACTCAGAGCTAACATCGCCCAGAAACAAACACAATAGCACAATATGTCAAATAACCATCATAAAACTACACAGTGAGATGAATTGCATAATTGTACCAAGACAGATATAGTTAGGTGCCCACATACCTACTTGTTGAGTGGTATTATTGCTACTCCAGCAGATGCCCCATCCTCTCCCTATTCGAAGTGAATGGGTACAACAGAAAATTGCAAAAAGAAAAACTAAACAAGTTCGTACTACAAGCAAGATGCAAACACCCATCCAGTTAATCAATTGAATAATCAGCAGAAGAATAATATTTTACGCAAAGGAACATAAAGGAATCTTAATAAGTTCATGGTTCCACATCCCAGGGAAAAGCATACGTGTACTAAAGCAAGCAAAAAATCTCCACACTATATAAAAAACTATTGCTAAACAATATGCAGCGGAATGAAATTTAAAGATCAACCTGATATGCCAAAATACTAGAGTGAAACCATTGATAGGTTTGTCAATAAAAATATAGCAGTGATTAAATATGGCTAAAAAGAAAAGATTACTCACTTAACCCCTAAGTTCAAACAGAGCATAGCTGTACCGGTCCCTTAGGCAATTGAAAACCATAGAAAGAAATCAACACATGGTCACAGACAGCATAAGAGATACTAAGAGCTACCTTGAAAAGCGAATTTCCTAAGTTTAACATTTCACTGGTACAAAATTCATTGAAGAAAAATAATATCCAGCTGACGAATCAAGATTATAGAATAACTAATATACTGAGAAAGTTAACAGATGTATCTTTAATCCTATAAATTAATTATTCGAAGAAAACAATGACAGATATGACGGCGATTAAAAATGTTAACGTTATTAGATATCTATATCCTGAGTAAAACAATGACCTTGGTACTTCAAGTGAAATGACAATATGACGTCAAAATCTCCATTATTGAAGAAGCCCTATAAGAATATTCAATGCACTCTGACACGATAAATTAGGAAATAGTTGACTACTTCTCTAAATATAAGATCAAAACCGGACAACCTAAGTTACGATTTTAGTGGTCCAATACTAGAAATTACAAAATTCCCAACAGGTATAAGCTAAGTACTAGAAAGAAAATCATTCTAAAGACTCACAATCCAATCTTGAAATTGTCTAATTCTACGTATCCAGTAAGTTGATAAGCATGTCCTCAAGTTCTCTTAATATTATCAACGTAATTACCAATATGAAGATTAGAACCATACCAGAATAATGCTCTGAGGACACACACTCTAACTCTAGAGGGTCCCCTGTTGGCGTCACCCATGATCCAATACCCACTAAACCCTACATTAGTTCTTCATAGCAATATAAGTAACAAGATGAGAAATAAACAGCACATTCTATACTAGATCAATACAATCCAAAGACACTTCAGTATTCAACTGAGAACGAGAACAATATTTGAATTCAGATATATCCTCAATATTATGACAACTATCATACTGCCTTAATTACCTCAATATGGCCAATCAGGCAGTAACTTATAAGCCTGCCTCACAAAGCTAAATATCCAGTAAATCATTATACGGTTCAACACACATCGTAGATATCGATAGTTATCATCATATATTAAAACCTGATGTTTCACAACTCGAGCTCTTGACCAATCCTCAACTCTATCCACCATTCATCCCCGCTGCTACACAAAGAAGACACCAACTGCAGAAATTCTTTGTAGTCTTTGTAGGCTGCCTATGGGCCCCACAGAGGAAGTCTGTATATATAGCTATTCATCTATTATGGATACAGGCAGATATAAACATAGCAGTGCAAATTACCATGTTAACCCATTCCTATTTTTCATCCAAGAGTTCAATTCAAAGAGATCAAGTTGCTCTATCAGAAAAATGTGCAGATCAACCATACAAGGATCATAATATTTTAAGAGACGTTAAAATATCAACCTACCAAACTGTATCTTAGAAAAACAGGACTGCACGAGAGAATTCTGCAACCTCTAAGCGAAGAGAGAAAAGGGGGGCAAATAACAAAATTCTTTGTAAGCCAGTCAATGGCACTGGATAGGCAGTCTGTATACACAGATACTATTCATTCAATATGGATACAAGCAGATATAAACACTTTCAAGGCAAATTATCGTGCAGATCAATTAAAAAAATGCATCTAGAATCAATCTCGTCTTATTAATTAAAAAATAAAGAAAGAAAGCCTTTCTCTGTCGGAATATTGTGAAGACCAACCAATCAAAGTTCATTTTGACATAGGAAGTTATAAATCATCTAACCAAGATATTTGTTTGAACAGGAGTTGAAAAGAGAAATCTTAAATGTTTGAATTTATAAGCAGGATAGATGGGATAGTGGAAAGTGTCAAACGAAGTTATATATTTTAAAAAAATGGACTGACAAGAGAACGCCGCAAACTTGAATATATAAGGAGAGAAAGGGAAAAGTGACAAGTGACAAAATTAATTGTTTCAGGAGATTGACTAATGAATTAAATATACGGTAAACAAAAGTAACTATAGTAGTTTAATAAGAATTGTAGTTTTAATGGCGACCAGAAGAATCAAGACGTTATCAGGTAAGAGAACTAGGAAAGAAACTCAACAATACTATACCCAAAGGGACAAAATACAAAACTAAATAGTTATAAGCATTATCTGCAGTCAAAATTAATCTAAAAACCTAAGTGTTCAATGGAATTATGATTCAGAGATTAGGTCCATGCTTAAAGAGTAAATAATAAATCACCCTACATCAACCCAGAACTAGAGGAAACATTATTGAAGGAAGATACAAATGAAACCAACGAGATAAATAGTACCAATGCTTCTTTTGATGATAATGAAAGGAATAATTCAATCAGAAGCATGTGTGTGTGTGTGTCTAATATAGATATATAATAAATACATTAATGGTTAGTGAATCAAAATAAGTTAAAAACATATAATAACCACAAGGAAACTTTTGCAGATGAGACCTTGAGTATAAACTTACGCTGCACATCATAGGCTATACCACTTCGTTCAAGTGAGAATTTTAAGGAACCACAAAAATGAAAACAAAAGCATATACTATGCGCAAAGGATGAAGTAATATAACATATACTTCGTGGGACCTTGTCAGCCCATGCTTTCTTTGCATACAATTACATACCTCACTGATTACTTCATTGACCAACAATTTTGCAGCCTCAATCTGTTCACTAGACCCATCTATCTGTACTGTCCTCTCCATGGAGGTATCACCTGGTGGCAGGTGCAGAGGTATCACCTGCACAGTATGCAAAGGCAAATGGTCAAAAAGGCACTGCAAAAACTCATTTTCTGCCTTAAATCATCCCATCATCAGGATACCAAATTTATTAAAACCATTATACAAGAATAACTAATGTTAAAATTGCAAAGACAACACTGCCCTACACTAAAAGCGACTAATTGTTGACAAGAGAATTGGGAAAGGAAGGATATATTTAACATACCTGAATACGAGCTCCTGTGCTGCTTTGCATACTTTTTATTGTGTCACCTCCTTTACCAATTATAATACCAACCTGAGAATGAATACATTACATTAGATACTAATCAGACAAATTCTCCATTAGATAGTAGTAACTGAAGCTCCGAATGAACTCTACCTTGTTGTTGGAGACCTTCATAACAAACTGTTCAACCATACCTTGCCGTTCAGTTATCCTTCGGGAAACTATGCCAGAACCCCCTGATTCAGACTGCTCCCAACATTGCAGAAATGATAATTAGAGAACATTAAATTTCCTATTAACACTTTCAATATCAACCAAACACTATTTTCAACGGGTAAAGCCACTAGAAGTCATTTAAAATGGAAAAGCAAAACTGGTTACAAAAGCACAGAAGAGGTGTATTATTACCTCATTGAGAACGTCACTAATCAGCTGTTCAGCCTTAGCTATTTGATCAGGGTTACCCTTAAGTTCAACCTCTCTAGTTGGAGCATTAAGGTCCGCATCCAAATCTCTTGTAACTTGAATCTTTGCTCCGGATTGAAGCTGAAGGTACCTTATAGTCTCTCCACTTTTACCAATGATAACACCAACTCTACCATTTGGGATCTCAATTTTTTTGCTAGGGCCCGGATAACCATATGAAGCTGCTACTGCACTCATAATTGGCTTCTGTACAAAATCTGCATCCATTAACAATATCTGAGGATCACTTTAATTTCTAACAATAACACAAATAACAGGAAAATTCTACAGTTAGCCAACACTGATACAATCCTAATATTGTAGATCACTGAATCAACTAAATTCGTGAAAGCATTTGCAAGTACTGCCAAATCCACCTAAGGAACGCAATAGACAGCTTGTGTCAGCAGCTATTGACGGCAATAACATCTAAATTTATAACAATAATAAAAGCTGAACATACTAACAAACCAAATTAAGCAACTAATAAAAGAACAAGTTTTTTACACATGCATGTAATATATAATCTCACTCAAAGTTAAACAACTATGAGAGATGTAGAAGTCGAACCAGTGGGGCCTGAATTGAATCCTTTAGTATCAGTATAATCATATCCTCCATTTTCAACCCTAGGACGCTTAGCTTCGACGGAGTTCAATAGGCGCGCGGCGATCTCCTGCGCCTTCTGCTTTGCAATCTGGATATCGTCGGCAGGTGGTGCCACGCTGTTGTAGGAAGGAGCGGAGTCAGGAGACTGAGAAGAGATGGGACCGGAAGAGAAGCCAGTGGTTCGACGGCCACCAAAAGAAGGGAGAGCCGGCGTGTCGGATTGGTTGGCATACTTCCGCTTGTTCGTAGCGGAGTCGCCGCCCGACGGGTACTGTGCCTCTTCCGCCATTAGTGGTGGTGATGTATACTGTTATTTGTTGTTCCGAAGTCTGCCTTGTGAAAACCCTAGAAAAAAGGCAGATGAAGTTTGTAAGAATAGGAATCAGTGGGATTCTGGTCCGCTGTAGATCACTTGAAAGATTATTATAGTTGTTGTTTTTTTTGTCTAACAACTCTATATTTTAATTATTTTTTTAAAAGAAAATTATATTTTTAAAAGTAAAAATAACAGCCTTGCATAAAAAATAAATGGACATAAAAAATATTAAATTTTACATAAAAAAATATTAAATTTTTTTTACTTTAATATTTTTTTTACATACGATAATTTTTTTATTTAATAAAATTTAGAACAAACTCACTGTCTCCCGTGTTTTCTTTAATTGGCCATTTAATTTTTTAATATTACAAAATATAATTAATAATACGTTTTCTTTATTTTGAGTAATTGTTTTTTTATACAATTTTTCATTCACTCACTCCTCTCCAATTCTAATCTATTTTTTTCTTATCATTTCCATACATTATTCATTCTTTTGTTATACTAAAAATAATATTAGAAAAAATTAGTATTATGGCTAAATATTAATCAAATCAATATAATGAAATAAAATGATTTTTTTTTCTTTTATCAATCATTTAATTGAAGAATGTCTTAAAAGAGTCACAAACACTCCCAAGTCCCAAGTTACTTGTGAACAAATTCTATTCTAATTCAGCCTCTTAATGATTCTTCTATAAAACCGCATATGTTTGTTCACAAAAATGACAACTAATAATATTTAGTTTCACCTTACCCCCACATGACATAATGTAGTTATTTCATTTCAAACTTAGAGATATATTTTAATATTTTAGAGTCGATTTTCGAATTTTTAAAATTTAAAATTGATATAAAATTATTTAATTTTGATACAAACACTACAACTTTTGTTATTTTCAAAACTTGAACTAAATTATATATAAATTTTGAGTTTTAAGATTTTGCGAATTGACTCTAAAATGTCAAAATATATCTCTACTTTTACAACGGAAATAGTAATATTCTCCGTCAGATGAGGTTCGATAAGATAAAATATTTTTAATAAAGAAGATTTACAAAAATGCTTTAAAGAGAAAATAAAATAGCATTCAACTACAGAATTGATTTTCATTTATTTTTTTACTCAAACTTTTTAAGTTTGTTTAGATTCTCTCCTCTAGCAACAAAAAGAAGGATTTTAAGCTTCCTGGTTAGTGCAGTTGTTACCCTCTGTTATGAAATATTTGAGTAGGATGATATTTGGTAATCCAACGGTAGAGATCAAATCATTAGTCTTAAAAAATAAAAGGCTTAGATGTAATCTTCATATTCTGTAGTAGAGTCCAAGTATAAAAGGACCATCTTTGTATCTGATGAAGACTAATGAATATGAAAAATCAATTTTCAATCTCTCTAATCTTCTGGAGTCTAGCAGGGCTATATCTAAACTGCTACATTGGCACTTTCATTAAGAGTGCTCCAATGGTCTAATCCCAATTCTATCCAGGCAATTTTTGCCCAATATACAAACAAAGTTTCTGCTACCATGGCCACGATCGTGCAGGAGGTTATGCAACAAGCTCGTCACACTCATTATACAGGTCATACTGGTAATCAATTGAAGAATCATGTTCATCCAAAATCAGATCGTAAAGTGCTTATTTATGACTATACGGAAGAGGATGACTGTTTATGCATAGTAACTAAAATCGTGGATTTAGAATATGATCTAGATGATGAGGTTGTGGATTGTGAGGAGGAAGAGGTTCACCAAACTCAATTGCAGATTCAACAAATCGATTCAGCTGTCGCGGATGATGGGGATGAGGAAAGCTTTAAGGAGAAAATTGAAGATCTAATTCCACTCAATAATCAAGTTGAAGAACTAAATGAGCAAGTCAAAGGTAATTCTCTTAACGTAAGTCAATTTTTGTCTAAGGAACCTGGTTGTGGGGAAATTTTGTACAAATCAGAATGAGTTTAGTATTGCGGGCAAGGTGTTTGATGAAATACTTAGGAGTGTTCTAAATTTTTTAGCTATGCCCAGAAGGAGGGTTATTTGTATGTTATAACTAATCAATATCCACCGCCAAAGGTGGAGCTGAAATTCCAATGAGTGTTATTTTTGGGTTAACTAAGAAACCAAAGGAGTTAATTGTTGATATTGAGTCTACCGATGGTACTAATAAGTTGCTAATTGTTGAAATTATGGAGAATATGATCAAGTTTGATAAGCTTGTTGAGAATGAGAGTCGAATTTTCGACAACATGTATTTGCAGCCAGAGATAAATGAGAGAATGTTTCGGATCATCAGTTTAGGCAACTTTATTTTTTTCCAATATGATATGGGTTACAACAGGGCAAAGGGGCATTACATGGAAGGAATTGAGTTGATTGGTTCTATGCTAGAGGTTATGAGGGAAGAAGCCAAGAATTGTGATTGTCTACAAGGATTTCTGGTATTTAATAATGTGGTTGAGCCTTACAATGCAACTTCGTTGGTTCATCAATTGGTTGAAAATGCAAATGAGTGCATGGTTCTAGACTATGAAGCTTTATATGACATCTGTTTACATACCTTAAAGCTTACCACACCTAGATGTGGTGATCTCAACTATTTAATTTTTGCCACAATGCCTAGTGTTAATTGTTGTTTACGACTCCCTGGTGAGCTGAACACTAACCACCTAAAGCAGGTTGTAAATTTCACCCCCTTTCTTGGACTCAATTTCATTAAGGTTGGTTGTAAAGTTGATAATAATTGCACCAACCTAAATCAGTATCAAAATGTGGAAGTGAAAGCAACAAGAAATGAAGTATATTTGGGAGAATTGGTACTCGAAAATGCTGCCATATATTGGGTACAAGAGCTAAAAGGTGTTCCCCATAATGGATTGATCGTGGGTTGCTCTGGGACAGGTGTGTGACAGGTGATGAAAATAAAAATTATATAGCAGGGATATGGTATAATCAAGCTAATGGTGGAAAAATAAAAGTGCAATTTTATGACTGCAGTAAAGTTAATCAATGTCAATTGAAACAATTGATTTCCTGCATGGCGATAGGAAAATATTTGATAGAGGTCTTCATTGTGGCTACTTTTTTTGGTTATTTCAAAAAGCCAATTCATAAATTTTTAGGATTTAGATATGATCCTGGGAGAGAGAATGTTTTACATCTCTACTGGATTGTATATACTCAAATCAGTGATATTGACATTATAATGGCTTATGCAAGGGAAACTACATTTCTTACCAAAGAGGATTTAAGATTCAGGGATGAAGACTACCTTGAGGACAAGGTAGTTGTCACCGGTTAGTGTAATGATGCAGAAAATGAGCTTTCAATGAGGCCCAAGAAGTGGGTATTAACCTTTAAGGTTGTGAAATTTCCTTTGGGTTCATATGTACATGAATTTCAATGGTTGAATGCTCATAAAATTGGGTGGTCTATTATGTTTGTTTGCGAATTGCTTGTACATCATAACAAAGTTGTGTTGGATAAAAAAACATTGAGAATTGAGGTGCAGCATCATCAACAAAAAACCACAGAGGAATTTATATTTTGTAGTGCACCGGATCATTGAAGAGAGTATTGTTTGGGATGCAATAATATATGGGTTTGATATATATGATCAAGTAACAACTGTTTTTGGGTTTCTGGCCTTGTTTGTTATAATATCTTGCCATAATTACAATTGTCCAAGAAATGCTTCGAGTACATTTGATATGGCAGAGAATATTGAATATGGCTGGGCAGGTTCAATGTATGCACAAAATGAGGAGAAAATATTGCAGAAAGTTGATAGCACTATGGGAACTCTACAAGCAAAGTATGCACGTGTTTTTGGAAAGGAAAATCATGATTTAGAAGAAGGCGTTGCAATGAGTCAGGTATGTATAATAGTATTGAGAGAGAAATTTTCAAGAGCTCAACGAAGGAGAAAAATGTTTGTACAATGCTTTGTGTGAAATGTCCCAAATTGAAATTTGCAATAGGGTATGGTTCAAAGATATATGGCTTGAGAGGATAAAGGCAGATGATCAGTTGGTATTGAAGATTCGTAGGAAGAAGTCTCAGGCTATTTTGATGCCTACTCACATATCACTACAAAGTGGAAGGCAGTGCAAAGAAATTTTCAGTTTTGCTATGGTTACAAACACTTCCACCTTGAGGACAATGTGGATTTTGAAGGGGTAGTATTGTTATGAAATATTTGAGTAGGATGATATTTGGTAATCCAATGGTGGAGATCAAATCGTTAATCTTAAAAAATAAAAGGCAATCTTCATATTCTGTAGTAGAGTCCAAGTATAAAAGGACCATCTTTGTATCTGATGAAGGCTAATGAATATGAAAAATCAATTTCCAATCTCTCTAATCTTCTGGAGTCTAGCACAGGACTATCTAAACTGCTACACCCTCCCTTTTTGTAGAATCAACATTGTTGCTCTTCATTATTTTATGATATCCTTTCTGTAATCAAATTTTCTTACGCAAACTGGCATTGCTTCACTCAGAAGCTTTCCGAGAATGTCACAAATTCATTGCTAGTGCCTGATATGTAATGAAATACCAGAACATTTTTATTAGAATCCAGATTTGAAGAGAAACAATAATCAGATCCAGGTGACACCAATCATGCACTCATACACAAAGATACTGACGAAAAGAAAGAGTTTCAAGAAAGAGGGATCAGCGCGTTAGGCTTCTATGATTCGATCATAAAAAGGTTTCAAGAAATCTCTGCCCTGTATAATACTTGAACCAGGAATAAAGAGCTACCATTATTCTTACATAAGCAAGCAGCAAAAGCTGTGCAGAAGCATGTAGAGTACCTCACTTGGTCCACCACATAAGGAAGTCCTTGCGCCTGTTGATCTTCTTCTGCAGTTGGAGAAGTCCGTAAAGAAGGGCCTCAGCTGTTGGGGGGCAACCAGGAACATATATATCAACCGGGACAATCCTGTCGCACCCACGCACGACGGAATACGAGTAATGGTAGTATCCACCCCCATTTGCACAGCTTCCCATAGAGATGACCCACCTGGGCTCTGGCATTTGATCATAGACTCTGCAAGAAAGGTTAATTCTTATTACATTTGGGAAATATATATTTCCTCAAGACTCCCCTTGCATGAATAAGAACTGGGACTCACATCCATGCGAGCTTTGTGGAAATAACAATTTCCTACACTTAATATTATAATCTTGTATCTTAATCAACTCATTCAATCATTTCAAAGACTCCCTCAAGTATTTTAGTTAGGCAGGTTTTGCTTGCTTTGTTTGAAGCATAGGTGTGCCTTTCACTAACACTATACTTTGTATATTGCGCATGTTTATGGGTTCACCCAACTTTTTGGCACTATTAATAAATTCTTTAAGTGTAAAAAGATCCCCTACCACCCCCCCCCCCACCCCCCTTCTCCAAAAAAAACAATTTTCACATATATCCTGGGCCAACAGTTACAATAATGACAAACGCCCGCAGATTAGGTAAAAGTGCTTACAAAGAGACGTGGCACAATAGTTTCATTTAAAATACACAATTACTCTTGCATGCACACACACACACACACACAAATGAGAACACTTCAACAGTTTAGTTTTGGGAAAGGAAAAGAATCACTCCAAACTTCCTAGGGTCCTCTAGAGCACATTCAAAGTCCCTAGTTATGCTCTACAGCTCTAGCAATGTAGCTTACATATCCTACTGACTAGAATTTCCCTCCCTCCTAAATAATCTTATAATCTAATAATGACGTTACTGATGAGAAAAAATTAATGGCCATTGCATGGTGTATTAATAGTAGCTCAGGTGCATAGGTGAGAGGGTTGCTACAAAGTAACAAATTAGAGTACCACTTTGTTCACAAAAGTTAGGTCTGCAATTTATTAAGCTCTCCAGAACCCTAAATTCTTGGCATCTCTAAATATATTTTATTCATATGCACCTTTACAAGTTTCTGTCATATAAGAGCTCAACCACAAATTATATACAGCACCATTGTCACCACATAAAGCTTAAAATCATAATATCACAACTAGACTGCCACATTTGGTCCATAACCTTCAATCTTATTTAGTTAAAACTGAATTATAAAAAGCATATGTACAACAAATGATTATTGAATTGAATGAACAAAAACAAAATGTAACAATATCAAAATATTTGAACTCTAATTCATCTCTGGAGGACCATAAAATATAATATAGAAAACCAATATATTTACACGAAATAAGCTAAATTTTCGGGGAAATTAGAGAGAGATATCATACTGGAAGATTCAAAATAATAAACAAGAAAACCCCAATTCCAAATTCAGGGAGAAAGAAAAATCAAAGTAAATTTTACAAGCATAATCTTTAACCCACAATTCCACATATAAACTACATTAATTACGAGTTTAAGCATACAAGTATATACGGAGATAAGGGAGTACTTTCGAAGAGCAGGAGCCATCTTATTTGTGAGAGTCCCAGCAACAATCATGCAATCGGACTGCCTAGGGCTTGGCCTGAAAATGATACCAAACCTGTCCAAATCGTAACGGGCCGCCCCGGTGTGCATCATTTCAACGGCACAGCAGGCGAGCCCGAAGGTCATGGGCCAGAGGGACCCACGCCGGGCCCAATTCATGAGATCATCGACCTTGGAGATCACGAACTCGGCCGCCTTAGAGAGACCCGCCGGAGAAGTTGTCGAAGGAGGGCCAGGGCGGGCGTAAGGCGTCGGCGGCGAGGGTTGCGGCTGAGAAAATGCGGTTGGGAGGGTGGTGTGGATCGTGGCAGCCCTTAGGGCGGAGGCCAGTGGCGTAAGGCGGTGGGAGTTTCTAGTTAGGAGGGCCATGGAACCTTAGGAGAGAGAAAATTAAGTGATGGTTTGTTCTGGGTTTGAGGAGGAACGGTGGGGTTGGGTTTGCTCAGTTTCATTGTTCGGGGTGCTGTTTGACTTTTGGATATGCCCAAGAGTGAGACCATCTGAAATTTGTTTTTACAAAAATTAATATTATTTTTAATTGAAAATATTCGAAATAGAATTTTGATGTGAGTTAATTTATAAAACTTTAAAATAAAACTACAATGTGAACTTTTTTCTTCTTTTAGAGTTGTAATAGACGGCACGAATCTTAATCTTACCGGTACTCTTTATCTAACATACTTTACATATCCCTCTTAGTGACTTTGCATACTCTTTTTAGTAACGGATCGGACGACGATTCGATCTGTCATCTTAACTTTTAGCGACAGACAGAACCTATAGCGACGGATTGAATCGTCGTCAGGTCTGTCGTTAAAAGAAGATATGTTAGATAAGAGGTAAACTTAATATATGGACCGTTGTAACAGAATCAGGCAAATATAATGCATATAAACCATTAAGCACACCAAATGAGTGCATGACTCCAAAACTACTAATATCTGAACAAGAACTTGATCTATATTTTTTGTTTCACTGCCCTCCCAGCCAATATTATGTATACAACTATACTTATGTGTCTGTGTATTATGGAAAGTGGGAACAAGGATATCTGAATCCAGTTGTTGCAAAATATTACACACATTCCCTCCTAAGCAGCCAAGCAAATCTCTAATTGAGTTGCTCAAATTTAGTTCTCAAAAAAACTCGTTACAATTTCGAATCGAGCTTAAGCAGTTTGAACTTTTTGAACGAATATAATCTGAGTATCAATAGAAAGTTGCAATTTTAGGAGATTCGAATAATTTATCGAACTTTAAAATTTGCTCAAGTCGAGCTCGAATAGAACTTTTAGTCGAATGAATACGAATCGAACCCGAACTGTTTAGTTCATTTTACAGCCTTAACTAGATTACAGTATCAAATTTAGGGGGGAGAAACAGCAAAAAAATCGGAAATTCTATTACTTTTGAGAAATATAGGTGTAGCACCTATAACAGAGTTCATCAATAATACTAGATTCAGTATGTGCATTTTAGCTCAATGGATTGATAACCTTCCAACACAAAAGCTACTGGATCATGATTGGAATTATTGGAGTAATATAAAACTGAAGAGTAAGATCATAAACTAACATTCAAACTCTGAAAGAAGAGAAATTATGGCAAAAAAATGAGACAGCCATATATCATTTTAATATTTCAAAAATACTCAAAAGTCAAAAATGGAAGCATTCAATAATACAAGGTGAAGCCCCAGATATGGTTCAGATTGGTGCCTAGCAAAAGCAGTCTCCCCTGGATTCATAACAAGTTCTAGTCAATCTCAAGCTAATAACACAATTGAACAGCCATGGACTGGATGTTGGCAAGCTAAAATCACATTATGATCAATTTAAACAAAATAATACCGACTGAATTGCATCTCTTTCCCTAGGAGAATGTAATGGGAGATGCACTGCCCGACCGGGAGGAAAAGGCAAGTATTCTGCTCTGATACTTCCTCCAACCCCGTGCAGGAGCTTCAGTAAATTTCTGGTATCCTGGTTGATGCAACTTTTATATTGGGTTAGTATAGATGGCGAAGCAGCCGTTGGAAAAGCAACCAAAAATAGCTTTGTACGGCAGTAATGTACAAATTTTCCTGGATCATCATTGCGCGTAATACATGTACAGGCTATTTGAAGCAGCGCAGGCAAGGAAGTTTTCAGTCGGTTGCCATGCAAGATGGAGTAACTTCGTTGTGAAATCAAAAGGAGTTCCGTTTATGTCAACTCCAGAGTTATCTGCTCCTTTGGCGGAAAATGAAACATGAAATTGGCCACATTTAGCTTTAAAAAGAGGTCAAAAATAAAATACCAGAATGAAATCTAAAAACAGATGCATATTTCCTCACTTCCATAGTTGCATTATCAGTGTTCTAAAACTCAATAATGATGAACATTCTAATTCCACTATTAATTCAGTTGTTTTTGATATATAATTCCGCTATTACTCACCTAACCTGAGCAACTATAATCACACTAGCTCATGAGTAATTTCAAGTGAATTTAAAACTTGAAATTTGAATGAAATGACATGACATTTCTACAAGGAAAAAAGAACTGCTACTAGTACTGAATTAATCTAGTAAAAAATTAATCAAATCCATCATCTCTTCGGACATATTATCCTTTTCTAGATAACTGAGTTATTATCTGCCGAGACATTTTGCAAAAAAATTCTCCCTGGGTACTGAAAACAAGAGTTCATAATAATTGCCATCTGAGACAAAGCACATACCTCGCTTGACAACACGGGGCAAGGTTCCAAGGGATCTCGTGGACCTTGGCGGGGTTTGAACTTGCCTCCTAATGATATATGACATACATAAAAACCGATAAAATTGCATGACAATATCCATACAAGTTGTTCTAACAAGATACATGATATTGTGTAGTTTGATCAATAAGTTCCAAAACTTAGTTCAAGCCGGTAAATCATGTGTAAAGTTGTTCTCATAGATTTTAGGGATGCACCTCGTTGGGTTTTTGGTGGCTTCCAAAGTTGTTGCTTCTGTGCTACCCTCTGAACAACCAAATACACGAAATAGATTGCTGGATGCAAGGAAAGTATTGCAATGATTATTCAAAAGCAGGCATCATGGAAAAGATGTGAAATAATGGAAATCTATTTTTAATTTTTTTCCCTGGTCTGATCAGTAATAAAAAGTTGGGGATAAAGAATCCATAAATCAGACCTGTAGGAACCTGTTGCTAACCGCAGTCCATCTCCACTTATACAACATTCGAACTTGTCGAAGATAGAATCATTTTCATATAAATCATACAGCTGATCAAGATTAAAAGAGTAGATACTTAACTACATAGGATAGCAAAATCTGCAAACCTCATTTAAGAATATTGAGGTTCAACAAAAATCTTTTCAAAATAAACATCACCTTAGATCTCAGATACTCATGAACGTGGAATGTTGCAACTGGGCCAGAATCCATATTTATGTCCCAAAGCTGACAAATATTAAATCAAATATACATCAGGAAACAGATAGAATTGAGCTGGAGAACAAAATTTTGGAGATTCTTTGATATTTAAGCTAAAGTAGTTTCATCAAAACATAACCTATACAACATGGCAACAATCATAGCCAGGGCAGGACCCCTGGGAATTCTAACAAGGCACACAAGCCCCATCAAGTTTTTAGAATTCATCTTCAGACCCCAGTATTTATTAGTACTTTAAACGCCATTACATATGTTATCCCCTTAATAACAATTTTTTCATATAAAACCTTACTAAATTACAAGGTGACTAGTTCTTCTACCAAAATTCTCCTCATCCATTTATTTTCCCAACCCTTCCATAAAAGGTTAAAGGTCTTCCGCTAATAATGGCTTGTATTAGTGACTTAACGATACTACATACAAAAATAAAACTATATAAAGATAATAAAAATGGATTTCAATTTCTAACAAGTACAAAAAACTGATATTCCAGAGGGCAGAGGTCAAATCGCAAAGCAAACGGCCAGAAACAGACTTTTTTATTACAAAAATTGTAAAGATCACCCAAAAGGAAAAGGGTAAAGGATCAAAAGGGAGTGAAATGAATTCAAGAGAGTTCTCGAATACTCTGCATTCATAAGACAATGCAATGAGGGTGTCTCTTGGGTAAGCCTCAACTATATCATGAAAGCAATTCATAGTGTTAAAAATGGAACAGTTGGCAAATATGATTTCAATTCTAACTCCTTCCTACAGCTTGCACCTTAAAAAGGGAAACCCAACGAAGGTTGACAATCTAAAGAGATTGATAATATAAACTTCAACCTTGTTAGAGTAATCAATATGTGAAATGAATAATGAAAAGTAATAAATATATTTTTATTCTAAGCATAGTAATGCTCAAGTCTTACTTTTGGAACGGATAAACTGCTGTTTAAAGCAGTAAGGTGTGTGGTTGCATACCCCCCCCCCCCCCGATATAAATTTCAGTACATAACCACCTTCTGGTAACATGGTTTTATTCTGAAGTGCAGCAATTACATTTTCCATCCTAACTACTTAACCTTATTTTCTGATTGTTTTCCACCTCTATACTATTTCTTAAACTTAAAAATGAATCCAAATAACTTGCACCAGACACCAGATCATAGCAGACAGACCAGAAGCCATCCAATTGCAATGTTATACGAGACAACATTGAAGCCACGGGAAGCAAAAGGTGGTTATTGATATTTTTCCGCTGGGAAAGTGTTGAACGCATTGAAATTCCAGGGGGGCCTAAGTGCAATTTAAGCATTGGTATCTTGTTTATGCAAGGCAAAGAGGCATGAAGCAATTTAAGTAAGTCTAGGGATATTATTGTTAGTTAGAGGTTTCTAGTAATTGCAAGCACCGGTAGGTAGATACTTTGGAGCATTTTAGCAAGGTGCAAGTGTTAGCCGTTAGTGTAAAGTACATATAAAAGGTTGTGTGCATTAGTGGTGCTAAAAAAATTCATTTTTTTCGGTTTTTTACCGAACCTGTTGAAACCGGCACCGGTTTTTTTCGGTTTCGGTTTTTTCGATACCGGATTTTTTGTTTTTTTATACTTTTCGGTACCGGTAGCGGTAATGAAAATTTTGAATTCGGTAACTACCGAAAAAAACCGAATTTTTTTTGTTTTAGACACAAATGTACAACTCTAACCGAAGAGCAACTCTTTATCTTTTTGCTTACAATGATGAATAGTGGATGAAACAGCAAATGTTTCACCTGTGAGGTAGAGCTAGAGTATTGTCAACCCTTTTTGGATGTTAAAAGAAAGCCCATTCTCTCTGTAATACTCTTGTTTAGATTTGGGGACTGTTGGTTCAATACTTATCTTATTTAGTCATTTGTTAATATAAAAAAATTTTATTTAATTATTGCAGTATAACCGAAAACTGAATCGAAAAAACCGGTACCAACTTTGTACCGAAACCGGTTATTCGGTACCGGTACCGGTACCAGTTCTTGATTTTCCGGATTTTTCGGTACCGGTTCGGTTTTTTCGGTACTGGTTCGGTTTTTTACCGATGAGCACCCCTACAGTGTGCATGTATTGTACGATTTATCGATGAAATGAATTGAATAATGGCTATCTTTGCTCTCTATCTTTCTCTCCAAGTCTCCCTATATTTCATTTCTAAATTCTCCCATCTAAGTTATGAGGGGTGCACATGATCGGTTTCGGATGGTTTTCTATAAAAAAAATAATCGAAACCGAGGTATCGGTTTTCTATACTTAAACACTGAAGCCGACCAAATCAGTCGGCTATATTTTGGTCGGTCTAACCATTTCCTCTTGACACTGAGACATGACACTTTCTGTGGCATTGTGATTAGTCAATGGCGTATCCTTTTATATGTTACTTTGGGTGTGAGCTTTGGCTTTCAAGTAAAAAACTATAACTACAATGATTACAAAGAGAAAATGCATACCTTAAGTGTCATATAATCACGACTCAGTATATGCCTACCATTCTTTGCAAACTTGATATCTGAAATTGAGGCAATTATATCTGTGAAAAAAGACTTGGTACCAGGAGCCTCGGGTTCCTCAAATCTGTAACATCAAATGAAGATCCAAGAAATAAGTCACTTCATACATCCTCAGTTATGTCCTGAATAGATAGCATGATTTTTCATAATACCTAAGTATTAAAATCGTTGAATATGTGAAGGACCAAATGCAGACAAATGGGTACGATCCACTTACATCTTGCTATGAGTATCACATAGAGCTGATTGCCGCAAATCGATAAGCCTGATTAATCCTTTTGAGCTACTATATGCCAACATATTACAATGTGAAGGGTGAAATTCCGCTGAAGTTATTACCTCTGCAGGAATAAATTCAAGCATGTGATTCCAATACTATAATGATTTACGTCATTTACAACAAAGTGTGGAGGGGTGGAGGAGCATATATAGTACAGAAAGAATTTCCTTCAATTTTTTGATAAGTAACAAAACAAATTTATAGCTTGATCGCCCATCATCCAACACAATACAAAAGAAACAAGAAGCCGAACCTAAACAATTTAGCCATTCAACTTCTTGAAACTGCTATAACGTATATGTGTATATATATATATATATATACACATTTAGAAATAAATAAGTTATTCCTATGGAAAGCACGGACACGGCTAGAGGGACAAATACAACACGGTTCAGGTTACTCGAGCATACATGAAGTGATACATAGATATATATATATATATATATATATATATATATATATATATATATACATGTTATTTATCATGTTAGAATATCAAGGATAATTACCATTCCAAATCCCAAAACATGCTCCTTTAATTTCCCTCTCATATTACTTTTGTTTGATACAATTTTGATTTAATTTATTTTAAACAATTATACTACTTTTTACAATTTTAATTAAAATTACCATCCCAACATACCTCTAATATTACTTCTGTTTGATAATATTTCAATTTAATATTTGTTAAACAACTATACCTATTTTTTAATAAAATATAATCATTTACCAACAGCCAAGGTTTGTTGGACACAGTTTAACGTGTGTTTAGGAAGTGCCTGATACGTGTCAGAAAGAAAGAATTTTATTTTCAAATTCAGCATGTTTAAGGAAAACACCATCTACAAGAGTATTCTAAAGTATCATATCCAATTTATGTCCAACACGTATAAGACACACATATGACATGTCTTAGAAGTATCCACGCATTTTAGGTTATTCCAAAAAATTTATATCCATTTTAACCATAAAAAATGATTAACATAAAAGTTTACAATTATCCATCTACGAAACATAATTGGCTTTAAGAATGCTCAGATTTCTACCGGTTAGATCCTCCATGTTTGCGGGCTTTACGTCCACGATATTAAAACTTTGTGAGCTAATTTCCAAGTTCCATAGATTTATTCGCAGATCATCAGCTGATATAAATGTTTCACCATCACTATTAAACAGAGAAGAAATGTATTAAGTGAATGTCAAATGCCAAGAGAGGATGCAATTTATTATGTCTAGTATTAATGCACACACACCACGCATGTGATGTAAACTACTTTATTAATAAATAACTTGATAAGTAAAGTAATGTAAACAATGGATATGAGAAATTATGGGAGAAAGAGTTGAAAAGAAAGAAGAAGCTAAAGGAAGTTGGGAGAAGTTTGCATATCGTGGGGGGAAAGAGGTAAAGGGAAGTTACATGATCTAAAGAAAGAATATTCAATAGTCTGTATAAGTAAATTCAGTTAAGGAACATAAAAAGGCCTCACTATAATGTTAACACCAAAATAACCATCAAGTTATTCTCCCACTTTATAATATATATATATATATATATATATATATAACTAGGAAGATAACCAAACTGTATATGAAATTTATGCCGATCTTGTTCAGTTTTGTCTAACTTCTTACTGAAGAGACTCCTAATATATGCAAATTCACAAAAAAGAGGGATGGGTAATATGAGCTTCAAATTATACCATTGTTGTATGAGCTGCAAAACAATGACACTAGTATCTTGCCAAAAAAAAACATTGAATCAAATGACAATGTAGATGGAAACACCACTGCATCTACAAATAAAATATATATGTCTATAACAAAAGTGCATCAAACTGAAAACTGAAGACTGGGAAAGGATAACAGGAATATGCCTGAACATGCAATTAGCTTGAAGGGGCCAATGCACTGCGCATTCCTCTATGACTACATCAATGGAAGTTGAACGGCATAGAAAGCGAGTCCTTTTGCTATATATATTTAACTTCTCAAATAGACATTGTTGGACTTTAGATTCAACAATAACGACTTTCTTCTCCTCCCTTATTAGTGTCATGACTCTTCTCCATATCCTTTAACTTCTTCCTTATTATTGTTTATTAATCTTCTCCAAATCCTTTTCAAGATCTAACAAGACTAGCTTCTTTCTTTTAACATTGCCCTAGCAGGACATTTTGATGTTTATTGTTTGGGACTAGGGAGAGGATTGTGCATATTCACTGTTTGTGAATGAAATCCTCCTTATCAAGTCAAGTTTCAATCATTTAGTAGGACTAAGGACAAGGATCTTCGGCATTGTTTTTTTTTTTTGGCCATAATTTGAGATCTTTGGACATAGTGGAATATCAAGATCTTGACTGATTGCTTCATGCCATCTCATTTATCATGCGATAAAACTTATCTCCTAAAGACTCTTTAGGCCTATGCAATGGATGCTTTTTTTAGGATAGAGGTTATTCATGTTTACATAAGAATGGGAGAGCATTCCTTCACAGCTTTGTGTCAAGTCTACTAGATTTTTTTATCTAAAGTATATTTTCCTCTAAATTTCTTTCTTTTTTCTTAAAAGATGAGTTGCCCTGTATTAACTTGCTTCTCTCCACTTGAGCTGAACCAAGTCTGCAAGAGTGCTGGGGACTTTCTATTTCTCTTTCTACACTCGCTCCCCTCCCCCCACCCTGTCTTTCCTAAAAGTCACTCCTCGCCTTCAATGTCCTCCCTCGTTTTCTTTGTTTTTTTCCTATTTGACACTTCATACTACATGTATAGTGTTTATTCTAAATGCAAAATCTAAACATGAACATGCAATATGTATGACAATAGAGAACATAATTATGAAAACATGAGAAAGCCAATAGTAAAAAATTTAGGGAAGATGTGAAATGCACCTGTTGATTGAGATTGAATTGATATGATAGTCATGGGCATGACCATATAGTCTTCGACATCTAGCTACAAGGCTTGTTTCATGGCTGGTTACCTAAAAATCACAAGTTCAGCAAATTTTAGTGCCATAAATTACATCTAGTTAGATAATGACATTTAATTTCTTTAGAACCAAGTAGCAAGAATTCTTAATCCAATAAATCTAGAAGCATCCTTCCGATACACCAATGGATACTTCTTTTAAGTGATAAATTTAGTACTTGATAATTTGAATCTAATCAGTGCTTTACTCTAAAATATTTAATGCTGCTTATTATACGTCAGGCTAGTACAACTACCACAGGCAAATGTAGGGATGAAATTCCCAATGGTGGCGATGAAAAATCATTGCTTAAATAATGGAAAGGTTTGTCGATGCATCCCCCATTTGCAGTATGCACTTTGGAGCTTGCTGATACCCTTGAACCACCAACTATGCCATTTCCCATAGATTTTGAAGGGGCCACATTCATCTCACATATTTTCTTGACCTTTTCTTGGACCTGGTCAACATTAAACCATTAGCAAAAACACACCATATTCTTAGCCAATCATTGGTTTTAGGGCTAATACTTGCAAACTACAAACACACCATATAATAGCTGGTGAAAGTATATGATTAAGAATAATAAGATGTGCAACCGTTGTACTAAAAAAATGTATTCGGGACAAGGCTAGAAGGGATTAGGGAAGGGATTAAAAGAAGAAGAAAGAAGAGGGGAAGAGGAAGAAGAACCATGCATGGAGGCACAATGGCATAAAACCACAATTCCGAAATCAATATTTCACGATGGGGTATTACATCACTTTATATAAGAAGTAAATAACCCTAATCCAAGTTTAACTTGGGAAGCTGAACTCAACGAGTAATTAGTAAATAAACTCCTCATTACTATCAGCTATTTATATTTTCCGAACTAAAATACCCAGATTCTTCAAGTTTATCAACCTAATCCAAAGCATTATTCATTAGTAACAATACAAAATTAGTTACTAATAACCCTTCAAATTTAATAAGAGGTACAATGACGTGACATGAATAAAGGAAAATGATTCATCTAGGTTTGAATATCCCGTGTTGCATCTCCATGCTTACAATATTTGGTAATAGTTGAATATCCTGTGTCAATAGTGTCATCCACCTTGATGGCTTGATCATCAACACCCTCATCTTCATCACTGCCTTCAGCATAAGGATTGGTATCAAGGTTCACATCAACTGCTCCTTGTACAACCCACAATCGCTCAACTACCCATAGGCACCCATTCTCAACTTGTACTGAAAAGAGTGAAGCTCATCACCGGTAAGCAAAACCTGATAAACCAACATGTTTGTAGGCTCACTCAGATCATTCCAACCAAAGACTAAAATCAACCGTGGAGAATGAAGAAGAGAGACCGAGAGCAAAAGAAGCCCCCCTAGTAAGTCATAGTTAGACTGTGAAAGGGATTTATAATATGGGAGTACCATATTCTGATATAAAAATAATCTGGCCACATGAAACACTCTTCAAGCATTTGTGACAATGTTTGTCGAACCTTTGACAAAGATTATATCGATAAGCCATCACAAGAGTGGAGATCAACTTGTGAATATATTCACCAAGATTGCATTTGGACAACAGAACTTGAAATCCAATAAAGGACTATCATTTAGCCTAAAAAAATCCGTCAATCATAAAATTTAGGTTTAAGCATTGAATTTCAGCACATGAATGTAGTGCCCTTATTGATGTAGAGTCAAAATTACAAAGATTTACACGAGTATTTAAAATATTTTCCATGAAGGGTTATAGCAGTAATAGGAATCTTGTCCAAGAGTCTCGAGACAGTTTTTTTAGCCTAAAATGATACACAAATACACAGACTTTAACGTAACGTAAGTGTTTAGGAAGGAGTACAATAGGCTTATTTGCAACAAGTAGTGCATGTTTCATTTATATGCCCAGGCTTGAGGGTGGTGTTAATAACCATTCGGGGTTGTCAATTATGGCAGGATTGTCTCATTGCGCTCAGGCAAGTGTCAGTCCGTCAATTTCAGTTTATATTTGTAGTCACTTCAGTGCTTGTCACAGAACCGGTAGGCACAGTAGTTTCAAGTGTCAGTCCTGTAGCTCACAGGAGTTGTCTGGGAACAGCAGTGCTCATTAAGCTTAAATTGGTCTTTTAATGGTATGGGACTTCTTAGAAAAAATAGATCATTGTATTTTTCGTCTCTTTTTTTGATAGGTTCCTTCGCTTCCTTTCTATCTTATTTACTTTTACAATGGGCAAGATTGTTCTGCTTGTGCCTAGCTTCATGACTTCTAGTCAGCCAATTATCCATCCTCTCCCCAACTTCCATTCCTCCCACTTCCCCCCTGTTCCCAATAAATAAAAGGAAACAAAAAGGGAAGAAGAAAATAACATTCTGTTTGACTATAACACTCTAGTGAACATGTCATGCAAGCATAAGCATATTAAAGCTATTTTAAAGAAATATGAAAATGTATATGACAAAATTAATAGTGTTAGGAAGGAAAAAAATCTAAGATAATTCCAAGGAGTTACAACAAAAAGAAATGATCTCACAAGTAATTTTCGTAAAATATAAACATTCAACAAAATTTGCATTTCCTCACCTTCCAACATTTGATGGTTTTGTCATTTGTGGAAAGCAGAAACTGGGCACTATAAGTTGTCTGGCACCATCTAATCTTGTTGATTTTCTCCTCAATTTCCAAGCTCTTGAGATAGTCAAACTGAACTCAATTATTAACAAGAGCAGAGTTGGTTCACATTTGAAGTCCAGTAAGAAAAAGAAATTGACCAGTGACCAAACAAATACTAAACATATTTAACTAAAAGGAAAAAATGAAAACCTCTGGATCATGGCTCTGAAATTCAGTTTTGTAACGAAATTCAGGATGCTGACTTCTTGAACTATCCATACTCTCTAGATCTCTTCGATGACAACCACGCTGCATATTAGATGTTAATATTATAGAAAGCTCAACCACAGAAAAAATTGAAGCTTTATAGGACAGTATAAGGGAAAATGAACCTAAAATAAAAGGGGGTGGGGAACATACATCTTTTGCATCAGTTTTTTCAAATAAAACCACCCGACCCCCACGATCTCCAGTTGCCAGATGGTCCCCAGTCTTATCAAATTCAATTGCAGAAATGATATCAACTGCAAAAAGAAAACAGGGCATAAACAAAGTAATTTGGCAATTACAATCTCAAACTTAGAAATGCATTAAAAATGAAGAAGAAAGAAAGGGTTATTAAAACACTATATTTTTACATAATATCAGATAGACTTTCAATCAATATTTATCAGCATCATTTTCACATCTAAGATTAAAAACCTTTTGTGTCAATAGCAAGATCGAAGGTCTTTAAGCTTACACAAATAAAACAATTGATTGCATGCGCAACAGTGTCCAAGGAATTACTGATTGTTATGTTAGGATTATTTGTCCTAACACACATCTGAATCCAACTTTACTCGAAAACTTAAGTCAGTAGGTATTGAGACCATTCATGTATATTAATTCCTTTCCCTTTCAATACTTTTCTGATATGATGGGGGCTCTTGTCTCCCACGTGTAATTTAACAATTTACCCCTTATGTCTGAATCTACTATCAAATCAACATCTCCCCCTCCGCTCCGAGCCTCGTGTCCGCTCTTCCACCAAGAACCATGAGTCTTTCCACCGCTCTTCCTGTGTACCACGTTTCCCATTCCAACAAGCTTACGTCACTTGTTCTCTCACCAAGAACTCATGCAACCCACACCCTTGGTCCACCAGGTGTCCACCCCGCATCCTATACCTTCTCAAAAAACAACCACGTGTTAATTTTCTTCCAAGAGCAGCCATCTGTCTTCCATTATTGCCTTATTGGTGTGATTGGAGGCCCAAGAACTACTTACCGTATCTTTGATACTAGTTTGTAAAAGTTTAGGACTTACATCACTTTGCATATTTCCATGCCATTAAAAGCAATATATACTATAAATGACCAAGCAGTCCAACAACAAATAATTTCAACTCCAAATTCATAACAATACATAATTTCACAACAAAAAACATGTTAGCTTGAGATTTTTTCGTTCTTTAACTAACTTAAATTCACTAATATCACTATCAGTTTACCAAGACTTAACAACAAAATTCCAATGTTTTAAAAGGAGCGAGGCGGGAGGTGGCCAGGCGGCCTAGCGCCTAGGGGGCTTAACCGGAATTTTTTATTTTAAGCCAATTTTAATATTTTATCTTACATTTATCTAAACAAAACAATAATATAAAGTAAAACCATCTATAATAAAGATAATAAAGACTTTTGCTTAAAGTTTAAACACATATCTATATTGCTAATGTCAAAATTCAAACACAAATATGCAATTATTCAAAGTTCAAACATGTTTTTATCGCATTAGTTTTATTCATAAACAAGATTGCTAATAAATAACAAAATTTAAAATTTCAAGAATTTAGTTCAATATTAAAAGTTAAGAAACTAAACATAAATTTAAAAATTATATTGAATTAAACTATATATTATAAATGTAACATCATTTATATAATTTGAAGTTTGTACAAATTCAAAAAATTACAACTATAATAAAATTATCAATTTTGACTTGATATTGTTCACTTCTTATTGTGATTTGATATACTACAACTTGTATTATGAATATGGTAAATCATTAGAAAAATAAATATATTAATATCTGTTTTGGGTAGTTATTAAAATAAAAATAAAAAAACCTTCGTTTAGACCCCGCCTAATTTCCTGGAGAGATTTTTTTGCCGTCTAGGTGAGGCGCCAAGGGGCCTAGCGCCTAGACGAGGCGCCAAGGGGAGCCTAGCGCCTAGGCGGGGCGCCAATGGGGCCTAACACCTAGGCGGAGATTTTTAAAACACTGCAAAATTCCCAATGTACTTAATAGATATTATATATTATAAATTTTCAATTAGTAATTATCAAATTTTAAAAATAAATAAATAAATAACACTTGCAGATAAAATTAATAAAATACCTTCCTGAACTTCCTCTCCAGCTGCACGTTCGCCAAACACCTGAGAGAATTTCCAATCCAACGGCTCCGGCGGCTCCGCCTGAGCCATTACCTCATCTCCACCGTCGTTCATTGTTCAGAAAATCTCTCCAATTACACAAAACCCACCAAAAATACTCTTTAACTTAATCCTTAAATCAATCGATCTGATATTAGAGCTGCATAATCATCATAAAATCGAAATCTTTCTTATAAACACAAAATGCAGATTAATTCATATAAAAAATTTAAAAAAAAATACACACAATTGAATATCAATCAAACAATTAACGGTGATCTTTCTCTCTATGTATATATAATATATCGAACCAAACACAGCCCTTCTCTCTCTAGCTAATTGCAGAGAGATTTTTATTGAACGTAGTTACAGAGAGAGATTGATCGATAAGATATCAGTCTTTTCTCTCTCTTACTATTTTGGCTGTCAGCTCGCTCTCTAATCTCTGTTCTTGTTTCGCTTGTCAATTTTATTTTATTTTATTTTTTTTAAAAAAGAGTTTTATATTCTTTATAAATTAGTTTAAAATATTTATTCTTAATTTTAACTATTTATTATTTTTATTACTCAAATAAATGCTGAATACATTTAAAAATAAATATAAACTATAAAAATTATAAATTTTAATAAACGAGACTCTTGTCTGTGGGATGAGTATAAATATAACTAACAAGTTGTATAAAAATAAAATTAAACCTATTATTCACATATTTGACAAAATTTATAATAATATGATGATAATACAATTTCTTGATTATTTGCTTTTGAATATATAAAAGTATTAGATAAATCATAAGCGTTTGAAGTTTTAAAAGCACTACAGAAACATGTTATTCTAAAAATAATAATGTATTTCACTAATAAATATAATTTTTGGAGCTTAAAAGCATTGTATTATTTTTAATGTAGTGTCCAAATGCATTAAACACTTTCACTATAAAAACTATAAATGATAAAAATAAAATATTATTATGTTATTCCCAAAAAGGAAGTCTGAAACATATTATTAGCAATTAAATTATGGTCAATTATTGGATGTTATTTTATTTGATTGTGTTTATTTAAATGTTACTAGGTCCTTAATCCTTGTATAAATAGACTATTCCACAAGCCATTAGTTTTAGTTAAGAGGGATCAAATAAGAAAACTTTGAATATATTGATATGGGTATCTGCAAATCCTCAGAGATTCATGATATTGAGTATGGTCCTGATACTTTGGTAGATTATGATGACATAAATTATGCAGCTGATGGAATTAAAAGACTTGGTTCTCTTCATTCACTGCAAGGGAGTAAAGGGCCAAATCAAGATTCTGGAATTATTTACCAGGTAATTTATTAACTTGTAAAGTTGTTTTGCAAGTTCTGTTCCTCCTCATTGCCAACCATTTTGCATACTAAAAACACCATCCAATTTATTTATTTTCTAAGAAAAGACTTATTATAAAAGATGAAAACTTTGTGTTGGATTCGTCGTAAAAAGTTTAAAGTTTTGAAATATGTGTATGTTCGTAACTTTTTAATTACGTAGTACTTTTGGTGTCCATTAACTGTTGCTAAGATTGGTTACGGTTTCGATATATTTCATTCATTGAGCCTTTTTAAAAAAAAAAAAAAAGGCTATTACTGAAATGTTGCCTTGTTCTTTTGAACAGGGCTATGAAATGGATGGTGGGTTCAACTTTGTGTGCAGTTTTTGATGGGCATGGAACAAATGGTCACCTGGTGAGCAAGTTTGCTCGGAATCGCTTGCCGTCTTTGCTCTTGAACCAAAAGAATGCACTTGCCAAGTTGAACTCTACAACAAATGATGGTGAATTGGTTCCAAGTAGAAATTTATATAAATGGAAAGAGGCTAGTATTAGTGCCTTCAAATTGATGGACAAAGAGATTAAGCTTGTGGATAATGTAGACTGTTCTTGCAGTGGAACCACTGCTGTTGTTGTCATAAAACAGGTAAAAAGAAAATGATTTTGGGTAGATAAATTAAATGTTTATAAGATTTGTGATATATTTTGGACATTTTTTCAAGGTTTGTTTATTTAGTGCTTATTGTGATTGATTACAAAATTATGCAGGGTGAAGATGTTGTTATAGCAAATTTAGGTGACTCAAGAGCAGTGCTGGGAACAATTGGTGAAAATGGAATCATGGCTCTTCAGTTAACCACTGATTTAAAGCCTTGTGTACCCAGTAAGAACTTGTTCATTATGTTCTTCCAACAGTACTCCAACTGTTTTGGTTTTCGATTATTCATACTTTTCTTAGGCTAAAAATCAACCTAAGTTTTCTATCCAGTTCTCTTGTGATCGAGTTTAGAAGAAAAAAAGAAAAGAAATGGACGAAAAACTAAATAGCATAAATAAATCTTTTATAACTACGTACTATTATAGCATTTATATTATAAACATTGTAACTAAATATTAAAAACTCAGAAACATATATAGTTTTAGTCTTGGGAAATCTTGGAATTGATTCTTACATTTCTAGTATAATTGTGATGCAGTGGAAGCAGATCGAATTAGAAAGTGCAATGGTCGAGTGCTTGCACTGGAGAATGAAGCACACAACCAAAGGGTGTGGTTGCCTCATGAAAACTCTCCAGGCCTAGCTATGTCTCGAGCTTTTGGCTCAAAAACCATGGCATTACCGCATTATCGCCATCCCTCATGTCTTCTATCATCGTTTAACCTCCGACCATCAATTTCTTGTTCTTGCAACTGATGGGGTAAACCCATTTTCTTCAAGTCTTCAATCCTAAATCTTAAAGAAACTAAATAAGAAATTTTCAAATGATTTCCAAATAACCTTTTTTTTTTGAGAATTTTCTTTTATGCAAGTATATTTCGGGGTTTGATCGTAACCAAAGTTATTTAATAGTCACATCCAACTTATTGTATGCCGGACGTTTTTTATTCTCCCTGGCATACAATGTCTTATGGTTTGTATAAAATATTGTCTGACATATAATATGTCAGACGTTGACTACCAACTAACTGTGGGTCATATTATATATACATATAGAGAGAGAGAGAGAGAGAGAGAATTGAACTAACATAGGTTCATATATGTGGGAGGATTGTAGGTGTGGGATGTGCTTAGTAACAATGAAGTTGCATCAATTGTATGGGCAGCAAAGACGGAAGAAGCAGCAGCTAAAGCTGTACTGGAATCATCCCTCCTTGTTCAAGGAGGGATGATTGCACTGTCATTTGCCTCTTCTTGCAGCACCATATGCCTCCAGATGATTTGAACTGTGAGCCAGTCATCTTTTACCAGTTGAGCATTGCAGCTTCCATATCAATCAATGTATATAGAGAGCTTCATTTCAGGCATTTGCCAGTGCCCAATATCAAAGATTGATTAGCATATGGAATCTAGGTTTCAAATTTGAAGCATATATATATATATATATATATATATATATATATATATATATATATATATATATATAAAGTTTGTTTGAAACTGAGAATGAAATTGAATATTTGATTTAAATTAAAAGGTATATCATTAATACAAAGGCACCTCATCTTTTAATACATCAATTAGACACTGGAATATATTTCATTAGCGTGCGAATATCAGACCTGGGATTCATTAGCTTCCCTCCAAACCACGCAGATCAAAACAACTTAAATTTGCTTTAACTATCTTACAAAGGGAAAATCTCACTCAAAAATGTTTATATAACCGAAAGCCTCAATCCAACTGGAATAGATACAAAATAAACCAATGATTTAACCATCCAACAAAAAGGTAGCTTTTTTTTTCTTTCTTTTTTTGTGTGGAAATATTGCTGTTCAATTTTTCATCAAAGATGTGAAAAGGGTTTCTATACTTCTTCTCAAATTGATGTATTTGCATCTCCCTATGGTCCCAAGGAAAAGAATGCTGCAAAAGAGTTGCAAAATCCAAAATAACTCCTCCAAGCCACAAAAATGGGCATCATTTCAAACATCAAGATGATTCATCTCATCTTTTGAATCCTCAACTCCAGGCAGGTCGTCATATGCAACTGGAACTCGAATTCTATCATGAACAGATGCGCATTTCTGTTCAACAAAAGATTGCTCAAGTTGGTCTTCTATATGAGATGTAAGCCGTGAACCATCTAAACTGTTGCCTGCTCCCTGATCTGGGGACTCGAGAGAAATTCCTTGAGAAGAAATTGCTTTGTTCTGCCTTGGTGGCTGCTTAACATCGCGTTGCTTGAATTGCTTCTGCAATGATAAAAACGTAATCCAGCTTTAATATCCACACTTAAATGAACATTGTATTTCAATGTAAAATGAAACAAGAGAAAAAAACTATATAAATTGACCTAGCCGGTTACCAGATATGTGCTCTAGTTGCTAACACAGAAATAAGCTATGAAAGGGATGTGATAAGCTATGACTAATACAATCCCAAATAAATAAAAGAAATTTAGAACATCTTTATCCAATTAGGCATTTGAATTAAGGCAAACTGAGCTTTAATTAAAAGGAATATTTAATGCAATTATCAAATACCATCCCTACATAAACTATCAAATTTGTCACATCTAAGACTCTAAGAGTGACCGTCCTTCTGATCAATATAATAGGGATTAAATATTAATTTGAGACTGAGGCTTTATGCCATTGTGGCTTTCGAGCATAGTTCTTCTTTTTCTATTTTCTCAAGTTCCTTATCCCATCTAGACCCTGTCCTACATCATGCCCTCCCTCAAATATAGGGCACACGTCCTCTTCTTTCAGGTCAAATACTCAGGAATTCATATCAACAAGATTGAAATCCCCAGAAGCCTATTTAATTTAAATGTGATAAGGAAATTCTCCAAAGAAATTCAGAAAAGAATCTTAAGCAATACATACATATCAACTCTTAAGGTGAATTTACTGAATCATGCAACCATCGACATAATCATCAAAACACCGAGTAAATTCCCTTCTGTTTGTTCTCCAGCCACTACTACCACACTAAAATAATCTCCTCTTTTACCAGATTAGTCATTTAGTCCTAATGGTGTAACAACTAAATCATGTTCCCTACCAGCTCCGTCCATAGCAACTATAACTCTTTCAGTCAGAGTAGTATAAGCATTGTGATCACCACATAATCATAGTTGTTAAGGCGTCGCCCGTCCAGGCAGTAAGTTTTAGTCAAGGCGAACGACCGACTTGGTCGATGGTGGAAAGGCGAGCGACCAAAAAAAAAAGGCGTCGCCTGGGACGCCGCGGCAACGACTTGGACGACTAACAGGGAAATCGACTGACTTGGTTTCGACGGGTATGGATCGACCCAAAACTGTACTGGGTTAAAAAAAAAAGACGTCGAAGGGATAGAAAACCAACCTAGTCGAACAGATCGGCAGCGAGAGAAAAGAGAGAAAACAGATCGATCGAGTCGAGCTCAAGAGAAAACAAAGAGAGGTGATCGGCAGAGAGTCGCGACAGAGAAAGGCTACGACAAAGTCGCCTAGCCCTAGTTGAAGTGTCGAGCTGATTCAGTAGAAGAGAAGAATATCGAGCCTTGCAGTAGAAGAGGAGTACTGCGACTGTTGACTCGACCGAGAGAGAGAGAGAAAGAGTACCTCTTCGAGACTTCGACTAAATTGTCGACTCCGAAGTCCTTCAGGCGAGGTTGCGCTACTCTGATTGGCACCTTCGACAGGTATGGCTTGATTATTTCTTCTTTTTTCCCTCTCTTTCTTCCCGATCGGCAGTTTGGCAGTCAGCACTCGTGACTCGACTTTGCTTCATTTTTTTTAACCTCTTTCTACTGTGCTTTGTGTTATATAGCCAGACTCAAGTTTGTTTTCTATTTAATTTTTTTTCCCTTTATCTGACTGCTTGTTATGTGTGTGTGTGTATATATATATATATTATAAACTTATTACTTATCCTTTTGATTGTTATATATTACTCCTTTATGTTTATGTTGATAGCAGTTTGTTTACTGTTTAGTTTTTTTTTTTCTTATCTGACTGCTTGTTATGACTGCTTGTTATCGTGTTATGTATATATATATTATATAAACTTATTAGTTATTACTTATCCTTTTGATTGTTATATATTACTCCTTTATGTTTATGTTGACAGCAGTGGTTATATATAAATTTATATATAACAACTAATGTTACATTCATCAAACATACAATGTGTCTTATATTTTTTATTTGATTGTATTGTGTAGAAAGTAAAATGGCGAAAAGTTCGGGGACCGATAATTATGATATAACGAAGGACCATAAAAGAAAAGCTAAATCGAACGATCCGGGTTGAAAATATGGATATTGGCCGGATTTAAGTAATAAGGATGTCGTGCAATATATACTTTGTGGGAATAAATGTCATTCGGGCATCAAAAGGCTCAAACAACATCTAGCCGAAAATTATGGAGATGTAGCTAAGTGTCCCAAAACAACAACAGAAATTATGAGGGAGATGCAAGCGGCTTTGAATAGTAGAAAGAAGAACAAGCCACTTGAGCTAGATGATGATGATGATGATGATGTAGTAGAAGTGCAAGAAACACAATCATCTGCTCGTCCAAGCATGGCTTCCAATACTTCTTCTAACATTATCCCAAGTTCTGGGACGGCTTCTAAAAGGAAGAATGTTGTATTTTAATTCCAAGTTCCACAACCAAAAGCTAAGACGGTTGAAGCACTTCTAAGGAAGACTCCCGAAGAAGTTGTAGAGGATAGACATAACAAGCGTTTGAGCCAAACGAGTATTGAAAGTCGGTTCAGGACACCGAAGAAAAAGGAGAGAGTCCAAATGCACGTTGCCGATTTTTTCTACAACAGTGGCATACCATTCAACGCTGCAAATTCAAGAAGATTTAAAGTAATGATCGAGTCCATAGGACAATATGGGCCGAGTTTTAAGCCTCTAACATATCACGAGTTGAGGGTTCCTTTACTTGAGACAAAGAAGAAAACCGATGACTTAAAGAAGGAACATGAAGTTGCTTGGAAGGAATACGGCTGCTCACTCATGTCGGATCGATAATGATGCCGATGTTGTTCATCCTGGGGGGATCTTATATGGAATTATGTGGATCGAGCAACCGGTGCATCCAACACGCTTGAGGGTCGCAATCTTTCAAAGAGTGTTCGTGCTAATACTAGTAATAATCTAATGACATATTCTCGACGTGGTGGTGGTTCAACTTCAAGGGAATCAAGGTTGATGGATTCCGACTCCGATAATGAAGTTGATGAAGAAGAGGGAATTCCAAATGATGATGAAGATGTGGAGAATGATTTTGAAAAAAGACCACCACCTACGCCTTTGAATGAGAGTAATTCTCGTGGAAGAGATGAAGATGACATTTTCTATGATGATTTTGATTGAATGGTGCTTCTAGACTAGTGTAGAGAGCCTAAACATTATTTTGGCTTGCTGTGGTGGTGTTTTATTAGTTATTAGACTATATATTTGTGATGGTTGGTTGCAACTTTATTTTCTATATAGTGTTTGTTGAATTCTTAATTTCTTTTACTAATTTTTAATATCAAGTGTATTGTTTTTGGATTGTTATTGCTAAGTATTTACATAATTATGCCTTTAATGGTATTCCATAGTGTTATGTTTTGAGTTTTAATGTATATAAAATTTTATTGCCAATATACTTGTTAAGTAAAATAAATAATATATAAGTTGCACATTATAAATAACTTGTCGTCTTACGGACGCCATGGCGGTCGCCTTGTCGCCTAGGCGTCCAGGCAGTCGGCTACCGCCATGACTCGTCGTGGCGCCGTAACAACTATGCACATAATACATAACCGAAAATCTATGTTTTTGCAATATATATTATTAGGTTCATTATCGAGAGATGAAGGGATTCTCCACTCCTTTCATTTTAAATTCTTACACTTTGAAGTTCCTGACGTTTGGACTTCTTTATCAAAATGCACAATATTAGTTTTTATTTAATTTCACCATTGTAGTTACACAATATCCTAATTCCTACACAACTTTAGAGAATCCATCAGTAGTGAGGTTAGACTGAATCATGGCTTTCGAAAATCTACTGCTCCCTTCATCTAACATTGTTAAAATGTTATATATTATGTGTACGCATATGTGTTCAGGCCCATGGATATTCAGAGAACGAAAGAAAAAGGAAATAGCTAAGTTGGCATATGATCAAAAAGCGAATTTCATTCTATTCACTAAAACAAGGTATATAACTAACCTCAAACTCATTCCCCTTTTTCATTATCTCCTTGTAGGCATTTGGATCACGTACTTTAAGAATGCCCCATAATATGCCGCCACCTGTTCGATAGCGTCTTCCATCAGCAGTCTTCTGACCTCCACAAGCCTGAATTGCATCTACCTACAATGTTTACAGCACATTATAAATTTGACCATATTACTGTAACTATGAGAAGGGCTATAAGGTCAAGAATGAAAGAAAAGACAATGAAGAAACAACCTTTCAAGAAATACTACAATAAATGTAAACTCTGAAGGCATAATCCCCAAGTGTATACAAATAGGACATTCTAGTGGAAAACACCAGTATTTGTTCTAGTTTATGTATAAATAATGGAGTCCTAAGGTTTGGATTGAACTGTTCATAACAAAAACTAATCTCACATATTCACCCGAGCTTAGCAAAACCACATAAAGTAGAATCTGTCACAAGAGCTCCTCATTGCATTATTATTGGAAACAATTTATGCTTTTAGTCAATTGATAGAGTCAAAATAGAACAACTCAACTCAACAAAGCCTTTTTATCCCAAGCTAGATGGGGCAGGCTGAAAATGAATCCCACATATACCACAACAAAAGACATATCACACGACTAGTGGACACAACTTTCTACAGGTTAACAAGGATGACATGTTTCCTTTCCCCTAGAAGTAACCAAGTCACTAGTGATAAATCTTAAAGAACTCAAATAAGCAAATAAACTCAAAGATTTAAGAAGCAGCAAACACGAAAAAATCTGTAATAACAAGCAGAAGAAAGCAGGAAGGAAGTAAGTAAGAACCAACTGTGACAAGCCAACACAACAATAAACTAGGTATATAAAAGAGAAGACTTCTGAATATCAAGATTGGTATTTTAAAAGGTTGTATTTACCTAGAGATTTTTTTTTTGTCTAAGGAACATATTGAGGAGATTTGTCCTTTTCTAAGGGGTCTATTTTTAACATTTTAGTGATGAATGTGTTTCTATGTTCATACCAAGAGATGAAACTGCAAAAGATACGTGAAACCATTTGATATGAATCTACACCAAATTCACCAATAAGTAAAATGGTGATTCAGCCAGGAGATATCTTGATTCAAAAATCCACAGGACTGGAAGCAATGAATGGCTTCTGCAAGTAATATCTGCGAGTGTAGGGAAACAACATTGAGCATCAGAAACTAAGAGAGACAGCAGTTTGTTAAACAGATTTAACAAGAGCCAGCCCTAGGCTGTCCCAAAATCAATAACAACCCCATATTCTCACCTTCTAACACAGAACCAATTGATTCATTCTTGTCTTTACCAAAAAACAATAAATAGAGTCTCTAAACTTTCATACTTAAGGGAAATTTGAAGTAATGAAAGATGGATCATGGGAAAAGATTGTTCTCGAGGATACTCACTTAGTAGCTTTAATCATATATACAGAAACAGTCAGTAGGCCAACAAATAAGCCAATTAGCTTAAGAGTGTTCAGCAGGGAGGAAATGGAAAAAGAATTAATAAAAATCAACTGCATTCTGATGGAGAAAGGTTAACAAACCACACAATTGCAATCTATTGAACAACATAAAAAATAATTTGCAACAAACACACATTTTCCACGAACAATAGTTATAGTTCAGACAAACACATACAATAGCATACATATCATATTTGACCATTCACTGATGGTATACAATGTGTGATTTCTTTTAGAAGAGAATGAAATATTGCTACTGACAAAGAAAGAAAGCGAGTACACTTCACAAAAATCCTACATTCTAATTATAGCTAACATTGGCCAGGGAACGTATCGTCATCTTAAGATGTAGATTTTGTCACTGGCAGTAACTATAAACTATACACGTTATATCATTTTCATATAAAATTCAATTAAATACAACTAACACATTTACTGATAAAGATGAACATGCAACATTAAATGCAATTACCAGATGAAGAAATTTGGGTTCAAAATCTAAGCTGATTGAAACTTGAAACATCAAATTTTAGGGAGACCAGGGTCGTAATAATATTTTCCAGGATTATCTCCTTACTATTATTCATTTTCTTATCAAATATAGTTGTTGAAAAACTGATAAAGAGAATAGCAGGAAGATTAGCAAATAGCAAGACCAAAGAGTATCTTAAGATATTTCTTAGCACTTCTGGGAAGGAAGATTATGTATTACATAAGTCCAGTGGCAAAAAATGAAGCCATGAACATAGTTTCTTAACACTTTTGGGAAGGAGAAAAACTGATGACGAAAAATAGCAGAAAGGATAGATCAATTGTAATAGTGGTATCTTAAAATTTTAAAGCAGATGATAAGAAATGAAGCAGTCAAAGACCAAAAGCAGTAACCTTTCAGATAATCCTTGGCAGCAGTTAGTAATTGACTACCTAAGCTTGCTGTGAGCAACAATATATTAAAGGTACTTTAATACAAGTGCCTTCAATATGTATAAAAATATTTTAACAACCCAACTTTTATAGCCAGAGACACCTTAATGCCCGAAGAATAATCAAGTATAAAATCTAAACTAGCAGTATGTAATATTTAAAAAATAGAAACTCCTGAATTTAAATAGAAACTCCTGAAATCATTTTTCCAGATAGCAAGAGATTTATGGTAGACAGAGTGGATAAACCATACCTCTTTAACAAGATCGCTGAAAGCAGAGACACCCAGACAACCTACAGCAGTCCATACCAGATAAGACTTTCTCTCTTTCAAGCGCCTACAAACATCAAGAACAAATCTGCAAGTAATAACTACAAACAATTAGGTGCCATTGGTGACTTTTTTCTCTTCAGAAAGAACAAGGGGGTAACAGAGACTGGCTATAAAGGTCTATTCAACAGAAATACTGACTAAAATTTGACAGCATAAATTGACATGCTACAGATGCATGCAGGGGAAAACCCCTAAGAAATTCATTCATGGAAGTCATGAAATTTCTACAATTTAACATCAGTGTTTACACTATAAACAGAAAATTTAAGGAAGTGTTCACGATCCAAACCATGAAGTAATTGCAATAAAGGAATTCAATGAGCCACGATTCGGAAGTTTATTTCAAATAATGTTTCTACAATGAACTTCCCTCTCTATGTTTTATTGTTCTAAATATAAACAGACGTATATGTATGTGAGTGAGTGTGTGTGTGTGGAAATATGAGATTAAAAAAATATTGGAAACATAATCTTATGCGAGATTATAGCCACCAAACATAAAATCCCCGCAGGACATGCCAAAAAGACAAATATTGTAGCCTGTAAGGCCTCTTCTTGTAAAGTAAATTGTACTGAAATGCCAGGTGCTAGAGGAATAAATATAAATAAAACGCAGTAGCTCTATATTTTTTCATAATGCTACAAGTGCAAAACAGGATTTAGCAATGAAAATAAAAAATTTATCTCATCAGCCAAAGCAAGAAAAATGTTTTGCAATGATAGGAACCTGTTAATATCTGTGACATTAGGCCCTGAATTGCCTTTCTTTCTCTTATGCTTCTTCTTATTATTCCTCTGCTTTCTATTCTTATTTTGAGATTCTTGACCTGTTATATTCCCATCTCCACCGCTACTTCGTCCCACTTCACAGCTACTTTGTCCCACTTCAGTCTTCAAATTATGTTCAGTCAACTCTCCTTCTTCCACATCAAGCATCTCAACATCCTCCAAGTTCTCCTCCTCAAAAATGGAATCAAGTATGCTATCTCCTCCCTCCATTCAACCAGCAAAACTGCAACGCCGCAAATGTATAAAACATTTTAAATAAAATCATATATAAACAATGACAATCAATGTGCAGAATGAGGCCAGATAACATATTCATTATAAAGGAAAACACACATGTAAGCAGCTGTACCCAAAAAGCAGTTTCGCAAAAAAAAATGCAATAAATTTGTAACTACAAAAATTAGAGAAAATCATAACACACGGATTGTTCTGTTATAAGTATCTCAAAATATATATATTTTTTGTTATCATCAGAAAAAAATTATCAAATATATCCAAAATTAGTTAACTACACGAAAAAATATGATCATCAATCAACACATATTAATCCATAACAATCCATACTTTTTGGAACATAACAAACCCTAATTGATGTTATTGGCATTAATAATAAGCTCGTTCATGAACTCGAAACCCTAGCACATACATCTACGGTAATATATGCAGAAATAGTAGATTATTAGGGTTTCAGCGGAAATGCGAACCTGAGACCGAGAGTATCAATAAAAGTGTTGTGTGGTGAGCCTCCGGTGGAGCACAAATTATCGGCGGGCTATAAAAATACGGTTTGGGTTTGAAATACGGACTTTCATTTATATAGTTTGCTGGCTGGATCAGTGGGGCACGTTAGAAAAAGAAATAATTGATATTTTTTTTAGTGGTGTTATTAATTATTATTGAGTTTATAATGAAAAATAATAATAAGTTTTATATTTACTTTATTATTTTATTTCTATACTAATTTTATTCGGTTTTTATGTCGGTATAAAAAAATTAAAAATTTTGTTTATATTATTTATCTTTCAAATTTTTTTATTTTTTGACAGAAAATTTCTATAAAAAAAAGTGGTAAACTTTATCCTTATTTTAAATTTTTTTGTTAATTAAAAATAAAAATAAAAGATTTCTCTTAATTTAATAACTCAATGTTAAGGACAGAATTGTCATTTCCACTAACAAAATAAAAATTACTATATTTTTGTTGGACTATAAATTTGCAACTTGTCACAATAATCGCATAAGCATCTAGAACAAAATTTATTTAAAGAAGTTAGGCATTTGCTATAAATAAATTAATAAGTTTTATTAAGCTTATCATCTTGTATTTTGTTAAATATTAAACAAGTTATGCTATTTTTTAATAAAATAAATACTCCAATAAAATTATAAGTAAAAAACTTTTAAAAATGCACATTAGTGTGGAGTTTGATTTTTTTTTTAAATTAATTTTAATGTTTCAAGGAAAAAAATATTAAAATTTTGCTATTATTATTGTAATTAAGCTACAGTTTAGTTACTTTTTATTGTATTGTTTTCGTGGACTCTTTTGGTTTGGGCTTGTCCGGTAGTTAAAACATTTAAAGTGGATTCGATCCAGTATATTTACTGTTAAAACATCAATTCTGTTATAATGTAAACGGATCCGGTAACTTCATGATAAGTTAGTCAATTGACCAATATAATATTGACACACAGAGAGAAATTATCTCCCGCTCTGCGTGTCGACACTAAGGCTATAAATGAACTGAGTTGAGTCGAGTCGAGTATTGAGTTCCTCAAGTTTGGTTCACAAAATTTATCGAGTATAAAATAAATAAAATAAGGTTTAATTAAGACTCGTTTAGCTACCGAGTCGAGAACGATCTCGAATCGAGCCTGGGCAGTTTCAACTTTTCGAACGAATATGATTCGAGTATCAATAAAAAATTACAATTTGAGGAGGTTCGAGTAATTTATCGAACTTTAAAATTTGCTCATATTTGAATCATTTATATTTCGAGTTGAACTCGAATCGAACTTTTAGTCGAGTAAGTACAAATCGATAGGGGTGCTCAAAAAATTCTATTTTTTTAGTTTTTTACCGAACCGGTTGATACCGAAACCGGCGGTACTGATTTTTTTGGGCACTGCTTTTTCGATTTTTTTACATTTTCCGGTATCTGTAGCGATAAGAAAAAATTTGAATTCGGTAAAAACCGAAATACCAAAAAAACCAACAAAACTTTGTACAAATTTAAAATTTAAAATTGAATAAAAAAAGGCTTAAAAAAGTTTAGCCTTGTTTTCAACTTTCTTGTTTTATTAGGCTAACTATGGCAAAACTATCGAACAAATTTTAAATTTTACATATCATTTTCTTAATTTGATCCATTGAAATCAACAAAACTTGCCGTAAACGAAACTCCTACTAGATTTAATTAATTTAAAATTAATTAATTCATGAAAAAAAACAAATGAGCAAAGAGATTGTTGATTGAGGCACAAATTATTCTTGCGTGTACAAATTTTCAATGTCTTCTTTCTCATATTTATTATTGAATTCACTTACCTACAGTCTAGGGTATAACAATAAGGAGTGAAGGGCTTGTGAGAGATACATATAGGGTTATAAGTTATATATTTTAATTTTATAAAATGAGTTTATTTTTTATAATTAAAATAGTAAAATTTAATTTTACGAATAAAAATATCATGCAAAAATATGAGTAAATATAATTTTTTTTATTTAATTTAAGATAGTGTAGCACTATTATTATTATATTGTAAAATAAATATATTTTTTGATTATTAAGATTAATTGAATTTTCATTACCATAAAGTCGATAATAGACATTACTAAATCATATGAAAATTTATATGTTCAAATATTTTTAGATGTTTTTTAAATTAGTATGATATTATATTTATCTAAAAAATCCTAAAAATAGATGTATTGACCCTATGAGGTATATTATTAGTTAGATACTTTATAGGATATATCCTTTTATTTCACACAAAAAATTACAGGAAAAAAAAAACTTTAATTATTGTGACTGTGATAAATAAGTTGATGCCCCCACCCTCAAAATGAGAAAGGAAACTGATATTTACATATGTTAAAATTATATTTTTACATGAGTTTTTTTTATATGAAGATAGGACTCACTCACTATTCATATAAGAGATATTATATGAAAATATTAATTTTTTATATAGAAATATCAGTTTGCAATGAGAAAATAGGTTAGAAATAAAGTACATTTTATACTAGTAAATAGTTATTAGAAATGAACCATTCTTATTAATATAATATAAGGGCTAAATACAGTTTATTACATAAAATACCATCATATTCATGATTAGGCACTTAAAGAATTTGTGCTTACACTTTACTATATCAAATATCTAATTTGATACAATTTAGCACCTCAATTTCATAATTCAACCAAAATTAGCCGAAATACCTAATTATTCGGCTAGATAAGAATTGTATATGGTTTGATTGTATAAAATACGGGCTAATAATACTTATGTTACATTAAGTACCACCAAATTCATAATTTATTACATCAAGTACCTAATTCGTATAAAATTTGTATAAATACATATTTTGACGCATTAAATCTGTATAAATCCTTATAAATAATTATTATATGTTAAATTATTAAAATAAAATATTAATACAAAGATTACCAAATATAAATTTTTTATTTTAAAATTTAAAAAAAGACTTAATTACCAAAAAAATCAATAAACTTTTAAACATACAAATTATATTTTTAACACGAATAACATTAAACTTTAAAATAGATGACATAAGTGCCCAAAATTTAATTACTTAAATAATATCATTTTTATATTGGAAGAGCATACAAAAGGATTAGGAAAAAATTGAAAAAGAAAAAAAAAGACCCATTTGTTTTCTCTCCTCTCTCCCTCCTCCCTAATCCTTCAAATAGTTTTGTTCCTTCAAATTTGAAAATTCTAACAAATTGTATGTATAAATTTTACAACATAAATTTTGCAAATTAGAAATTATATCATAAATTATAAATTTTACATCTTGAATAAATTATATCACAACTTAAATTTTACAAATTGTATTTATAAATATTTATAATTTTAAATTGTATAAATTGAAAAAAGAAAAAGAAAAAAATGACCCATTATGTAAGATCTCAACTTTTATAAATAAAGATGAATTTTCTATAAATATCATTTTTGAATATTATGGAGTTAATTTGATATAATGTTATAGTTGTGGGTAATATTTATAAATTTTGTAAAGTACGCAAGTTGTTATATAATATTCGATTGGTCGGGGAATATTCGTTTTAACAGGAAATATTCGTACAACGGCACAATCATTAGTGGACCCCACAACGGAATTATTGTCGGATTGAGAAAACGACAAAAATATTTTATTAAAAATAACAGCGGAAGTTTTACCATTGATACTGTTGAACTACTCGGTAGTAAAAGTACAGTAATACGTGTGGTTGCATAGTAGCACAAGGTATTGATTATTAATGCTTATGTGAGAAGTCACTCAGTTTGATTCAATTATTGTCAGTCAATAATATGAATTATTTAGCGATAATGACGTTTTGTTTTATTCGTATTATTAACGTAATAAAACAGAAACATCTTTTTATATAAAACAGAATACTTTATTAAAGTTATTTTATAAATAGAATATATTATATTTTATTTAAAAGATTTTTCTTTAAATATGGACCGTCAGATTAAAGTAATCAATCTGGAACGTTCATGGATTAGTTACTATGCATTTTATTTTTCTATAAATAGCAGCTCATTCCTTCATTATTTCTTACGAATTCACTGAACTCTAGAGAGAGAAACTATATAGAGAGAGAGAAGAAGAATATTCTGCTACTTAACTACTTCCTTATTTCAGCTCTTCTTTAAAACGGTAAGGGTTGTTATTCTTTCTTATTCATGAAGAGAACTGTTGTTATTCCATTTCTTATTATTCTGTTGGAATAACTTGTATACGCGGTCTACCCTATACTTGGTGACATTCTTCTATTATTCTGTTGGAACATCCTGTCTGTGTGTTTTACACCGGACCTGGTTCCATTTTTATTATTATTATGTTAGAACATCCTGTCTGTGTGTTTTACACCGGACCTGGTTCCGTCTTGTTATTATTCTGTTGGAACATCATGTCTGTGTGTTTTATACCGGACCTGGTTTCATTATTTATTATTCTGTCGGAATATCCTGTCTGTGCGTTTACGCCAGACCTGGTTCCATTATTTATTATTCTGTTGGAATAACTTGTTTGTGAGGTCTATCGCATGTCGGGTGATTTCTTTTGTTATTCCATTCTTTATTATACTCCGTTGGTTAAGTTTTGACTTCTATACTCCATGAAATTAGTGAAATATCCTTGATAATTGCGGTTCATCCAGTATCTTTTCATGAAAATATTCTTCTAAGTATTCTTGAATTTTACTCCACAAAGCAGTATCATGTTAACAATTTGGACGTTGTTAATTCTTAGATAAATTAATTCTTGAACTTGTTTTATTGAATTCTTATATCATTGTCATCATCCTCATGTTTATAAAATGTTGAAAGTCATCTGTGGCCTGTAGTGCATAGATGGACTTGGTATGATTATGACCAGGGATTATTCGGTATAATCATGACCGTAATGTTACAAATGATGTGGTAAAAGTCCTCATTGGGCCGTAGTGCATTGATGGACAGTTGTTGGCATGATCATGACTATTAATGAATACACGAATATCCTTGCCCATAGTGCAGGGATGATTCGATGATGTGGATTATTTTATTAAGCTGAGTCCCAGCGATTACAGTGTTGAAAAACCTTTTAAATCATAAAAGATAGTAGTGTTTATTTTTTACTTGACTCTTTTAATAGATTGCTTGTTCCGCTGCAGTTAAACTTGATGTCTATTATATTTTATCAGTTTAATATTGTTGAAGGCTAATGATAATTTATTCTACATTATCTTAGTCATAATATTTCTTACTGGGCTAGTTGAGCTCACCCTTTCTTTCACTGTTCTCTTCAGGAAATGAGAACGTAGCTGGGGCAAGTCGGGGAACGGAGTGATGGTCCAAATGATAGTATTAGTTAATAGTCCTCACTATTCTATGTAATAGTATGTTAATAAATGTAATGAGGACTCCTTTGAGTATGAATACTCTCTAAAAGATAATATTTGTATTCAAACTCACAGTTTATGTTTTGTCGTATTGTACACGACAGTTGTATTAGTAAGTTGTATTTGTATTCTGTACTATGTATCTGACGACCCAAGATGGGTGATGTATACCTAATTTTGGGGGCGTCATAGTTGGTATCAAAGCTTAGGGATATGATCCCTGGCTAAGATGTGAGAATAGAACTAGGAGGGGAAAGGCGGGGAATTCCTTCGCTAGTATGACCTACCTAAGTTTATTTGTATGGTATTTAATTGGTCGGTCATAATATAAGGATAATATATGACATATCAATTAACTTTTATTTTGTGGCAGTATATAAAAATGGCATCTGAGAATGTTGAGAATAGCAATGGAGCACATGCGACTGTTGATTCACCACATATCAATAATCAGGATAATGTGCATCAGGAAGGTGACAATCCTCATGCAAACAACAACATTGACCAGATGATGAATGATGGAATGTTCAAAAACTTTATGCAGTTCATGCAATAGCAGGCGAGAGCGGCTCTTGTCCAAAATATAGGTGGAAACACTGAAAACTCTCGGACGGTCACCGCTAAACAGTTCAAGGAGCGGGGACCACCAAAGTTTAAGGGAGAGCCAAAACCACTTATAGCGGAACCATGGATAAAGCAGATTATCAAGATATTTGATGTCTTGGGATGCTCCGAGGAGCAAAAGGTTCCCTTTGCCGCCTTTATGTTTCGAGGAGAGGCAGATTACTGGTGGGAATCGATTAAGCGTACTCAACCTGCCGCACTGAAGATGTCTTGGGAGAAGTTCCAAGAGCTGTTTAATGACAAATACTTTCCCGAAAGTGTTCGTCACATGAAGGAGGTGGAGTTCAGCAAATTAGAGCAGAATAATATGACCGTGTCGCAGTATGAGGCTAATGAAGAGCGAATGACACGAATGTTTTTGCGAGGTTTGAAACCTGAGATACGTCAACATCTTATTTCTCATAAACTGTGTTTGTATTCAGATGTTGTGAATAGGGCTCAGTTAGTGGAGCGCGATAACGAGTCAACGCAACCAAAAGAGAGCAGTCGGCAAAATGATAATACCAGTGAGAGCAGTCATCGAAGCGGTGACAACAAGCGTGGAGAGAATCAACATGCCAGAAATGGTAACCACTTCGGTGGTAATCAGGGCCAAAATAATAAGAATGGTCATTTCAAGAAGAGAAGATTCAACAATGATGGAAAGACGTCAGCACCACCACCCGTTGTTAAGAAAGGAGAACGACCACCTATCATATGTTTCAAATGCGGAGGGGAGGGGCACATCAGTCCAAACTGCGCGATGCCGTCTAAAGCATGTTATAATTATGGAAAAGAAGGTCATTTAGCTCGATTTTGTCGTTTACCAAAAACAAGTTCAGCCAAGATGGAGACACCAAAGGTCGTCCCAGAAAAGTCAAAACCGGTAGTGCAAGGGAGAGCGTTTGTTGTGACCTCCGAGAAAGCAAGGAACCTTAATGAGGTCATCACGGGTAAGCTTATCATAAACTCAAACGAAGTCTATACTTTATTTGATACCGGTTCTACCCATTCTTTTATTTCTCCTACTTGCGCTCATCGATTAAATTTGACTCCGGAGAAATTAGACTTTGATTTATCTGTTGAAACTCCATTGGGGGAAACCTTCATTACATCTGTAACGCCCCCAAAATAGGTCCATTCCATCCAACCCATTCTGAGTCGCCAAATACATGGTGTGACGCCCCCAAAACAGGTATACAACACCTATTCTGAGTCGTCAATAACATGGTACAGAAACAACTACAACTTTATTAATACAACATAAAAACTGTGAGTGTAAATACAAATATTGTCATCTAGACAATATCCACACTCAAATAAGTCCTCATTACAATTATTGGTACAATACTTTACAAAAAAAAATGGTGAGGACTACTAAAACAACTTCCTAGAACCTTCATTCCATACCCCGACTAGTACTTGCTACATTCTCGCCTCCTGAGAAGAAAATAGAACAACAAGGAAAAGGGTGAGCTCAACTAGCCCAGTAAAGAATATTATGACTAAGATAATATACAACAAATTATCGTTAGTCTTCAACAGGGAAAAATTTAATAGAATACAATAGACAACAAGTTTTAATTCATTATTCGCAGCGGAAAATAATAATTCATAGAGAAGTTACGTAGGGAATGAAATCTACGATTATCTATGAATTTAAAAGCCCATCATCAACATTTTATCCCTGTAACATCAATCAATAAATATCTTGAATCAAATAGTCATCTTTTCACTACAGGCCAAAGATATCCATCAGTTGGTCATGTTCACCTCAACACCTGTTCATCTTTGCACTACGGGCCAAAGATATTCATCAGAAATTATTCATCTTTGCACTACAGGCCAAAGATATTCAGTTATATCATCATTTAAGACTGAGGATGATGAAAAATATTTTAAAGAAAACGAATCCAGTGAAGCAAAATAACAAATATTAAGGATTCGTATTTCAATTTATCCATGTCCAAAAATACCTTATCATAGTGAAGTAAAATTCAAGAATGATCAAAACATGGATACAATCAAAGTTAGTATCCAGAATAGATATTTGGACGAAAAGAAGGAAATTTTATTTTTCGGTGAATAGTAACTCGTGAATAGTAACTCGTGAATAGTAACTCATGAATAGTAACTCATGAATAGTAACCCCGACATGAAAAGTTCCAAATTTGATAAAAATTCAGAACACTACTTTGGCATAATGATATTGAAGAAAATAATATCATTTAAGAAGAAATAACATCCCTTACCTCGGAAAGACGGTACTTCTGACTGGAATGCTAGATATAGTGCTGAAGGAAACTTGCACCGTATAGCAACACTCAAAGTATCAAATACTCACAAGAATACGCTCGATATAGAGAGAGAAATAGAGAGAAACTTGTGTTTCTGGTGTGATTTCAATTCTAACCTAAGCACCCTATTTATAGGAAAATGCTTAGAACACCAAAGCAGAAAATTTAATATAATAATAATATATTTATCAAATTTTCCTTAGCCCACCTCTAGACATCTGATCTCAGCCCATTCTTATCACATGTTGAGCCTACTAATTTGCAAAAAACGTTTTTCTTTAAAATAATAATTAAAACTTCTAAAAATCAATTATTTCGGAACTTCAGAAATTCAATAATTCATAATAAATAGCCCTTTTATCAGAAAATTCGAATCTCGCGAGTTTTTATAGGAAATTCAATTCTCTACAACTTTGCAGAAGAAAGTTTTTCCAAATTCCAAACAAAAATTGACCGAAATTCATAAACGGACGATTTTACAGTCAATAATAAATTTTTCGGTCAAGAATTGTGTCCACCAACACACAAAACATGTGTTAATCATTTAATGCCACAAAAATATTCTTCCTCCTCATATACTCATATATCCCACATTCATTGTAAAAATATCACCATCAATATATTATTAAAATAATATATTTAAATGAATTATTTTACCAGAAAAAGATAAAATATTAATTTTCAACAATTGTCACGTTAAAAATTTTCTCCATCTATATCCACATAAAATTAATATTTTTCTCATCATATAAATCAATAATTAATTATACACAAATAATATTACAGAATCACAGTACTGGCAACCAGGCCGTTCCCAAGAAAGAGGGGGCTTTCCAATAAGGATCTCTCCTTACTGGCGCGCAATTAGATGACCAAACCTCTCCTTAGACAGAACTTTCTAGACATTGCCAATAATGTTATCTAATAATATTATTCAGATAATATGAATTATTGTTCCGATAATAGAAAATACTGTGTAGTGACAATTATTAAAACAACAGTAATATAAAATATCAACACAGTAACTATTGAATCAATAAAATACAATATTGAACAGTAATTACTGTAACAATTATTGAGTAGTGTCTTCTTACGTAAGAATCAATAATTGGTGCAATACCGTGTGCTACTGTGCAACAACGCGTATTACTGTGTTTTAACCACCGGGTATTCCAACAGTATTAACGGTAACAACTACGCCGTTATTTATAAATAACTTATTTTTGTCGTTTTCTTCATCCAATCGTTTTCTGTTATGGGACCCACACAAGGCTGCGCCGTCGTACGAATATTCCCCGACAACAAGAATATTCCACGACCAAACAAATATTCTCCGACAATAATAAATATTTTAGGATCACTTGCTTATTTAAAATATTTGCGCATTTTACCCATAACTAACCACATTAATCAAATCAACCCTTACTATTTCAAAATAATAAATAGAGGAATTAAATTTCATTTATTAATAATTTGGGGTCTTACAACCTCCCCTCCTTATGAAATTTCGTCCTCGAAATTGACATACGTACCTGGTGTTTCGAAAAGATGAGGATACCTCGCTTTCATTTCCGTTTCCAACTCCCAGGTCATTTCCTCAATAGCATGGTTTCTCCACAAAACTTTAACTTGTGGTATGACCTTCGTGCGTAGGACATGCTCCTTCTTATCCATGATCTTGACAGGTACCTCCTCGTACGTTAAGTCTTCAGCTATCTCGTCCGGTTCTAACTCAATAACATGGTTCGGGTCTTTCACATATTTACGAAGCACAGATATATGAAAAACATTATGAACACGAGACATACTTGGAGGTAACGCAAGTCTATAGGCCACATTTCCTACTCGGTCAAGAATCTGAAATGGACCAATAAATTATGGATTGAGCTTTCCTCTCTTTCCAAATCTTGTAACTCATTTCCATGGAGCTACACGTAATAATACATGATCCCCAATGTCAAATTTCACGTCCTTTCGATGAAGATCTACATAACTCTTTTGTCGATCCTGTGCCGTTTGTATACGTTGTCGAATCGTTTGGATCTTCTCTGTAGTCATTCGTACCAACTCTGGTCCCAACAACGTTGCTTGTCCCACATCATCCCAACATACTGGAGAGCGACAGTTTCGTCCATACAATGCTTCAAAGGGAGCCACACCTATACTTGCCTGATAACTGTTGTTGTAGGAGAATTCCACCAATGGTAGGTACTTATCCCAACTTCCTTTGAAATCGAGGACACAAAGTCTTAATAGATCTTCAAGAGTTTGAATAGTCCTCTCTGATTGCCCGTCCGTTTGAGGATGGTATGCCGAACTGAACCGTAAATCCGTGCCCATAGCTTTTTGCAAGCTAACCCAAAATCTTGAAGTGAATCTTGGGTCATGATCCGAAACTATGGATACTGGCATGCCATGCAACCTTACAATCTCATTCACGTACATACTGTGACGCCCCCAAAATAGGTATACAACACCCATTCTGAGTCGCCAAATACATGGTATAGAAAGCAAACTACAACTTCAATAATACAAATGTCGTGCAAAATACGACAACACATACTGTGAGTTTAAATACAAATATTGTCTTCTAGACAATATCCACACTCAAATAAATCCTCATTACAATTATTCAAACACTATTTTACAGAAATAGTGAGGACTGCTAAAACATCTTTTTAGAACCATCACTCCATACCCCGACTAGATCCTGCTATGTTCTCACCTCCTGAGAAGAAAAATGGAACAAAAAGGAAAAGGGTGAGCTCAACTAGCCCAGTAAAGAATATTATGACTAAGATAATATACAACAAATTATCGTTAGTCTTCAACAGGGAAAAATCTGATAGAATATAATCGACAACAAGTTTTAGATCAACAACTGCAGCGGAAACAGCAAACCATTAGAAGAGTCAAGTAGAGAAAGAATTCTACTATCTTCTAAGATTTAAAAGTCCATCATCAATATTTTATCCCTGTAACATCAATTAATAATCATCTTTAACCAAATATTCATCTTTGCACTACAGGCCAAAGATATTCATTTGTATCACCTGTCAGTCATGTTCATCTCAACACCTGTTCATCTTTGCACTACAGGCCAAAGATATTCATCAAGTAATCATACATCTTTGCACTACAGGCCAAAGATATTCATTAATATCATCATTTAGGACTGAGGATGATGAAAAATATCTTAAAGAGAACGAATCCAATGAGACAGAAGGACAAATAGTAGGGATTCGTATAACAGTTTATCCAAGATCAATAATACTTCATAATAATCAATTGTGAAGCAGAATTCAAAAATAAAGATCAAAACATGGATACAATCAAAGATAGTAACCATAATAGACATCTTGGACAAAAAGGGAAAATTTTATTTTTCGGTGAATAGTGCCGTATTCGTGAATAGTACCGTATACGTGAATAGTGCCGTATACGTGAATAGTAACCCCGACACAAAAAGTTTCAAATTTGATAAAAACTCATATCAATATTTCAGCATAATGATATTGAAGAAAATAATATCATTTAAGAAAAAATAATATCCCTTACCTCAAAATATCAGTACTTCTGGTCGGAATACCGGTATAAGGCTGAAAGAAACTTGCTCTGATGAATAGAAACTCTCAAAGTATCTAAATACTCACAAAATACACTCAATAATCTAGAGAGAGAAAGAGAGAAAACTTGTTTCTGGTGTGATTTTCAATTCTAACTTAGCCCTCTATTTATAGGAAAATTTTGGTAGGTTTGACCTGCAACCTGATGGCTTTACCTGCTACTATTCCCACCCACCACATTTGAAATATAATTCAGCACATTTCTTCACCAACCACAAGTGGGGCCCACCAATTCTAGAATTTTCCACCAAAATGATAAACTCCGAAAATTCAACAATTTCTGAACCAGTCATCTTGTAAAATTCGTAATAAATCATACGTTCATTTTTAACGGTTCAAAATTTGTGGACATATACTCAACTTATATATGTATAACATATCCAAAAATTACCACGATCCAACGGTCGGATTAAAAATTATAACCCCCGCAAACTATCTCAAAAACCCTGATTTTTAATACCTCCATTCCGACAAAAATACTGACAAAAACCTCAACATTAACTCCTTCATTTTTAACCACAAAAATATATCCCTCATTTATATCCACATAAAATAAATATTTCCTTATCATATGAATCAATAATTAATTATTCACAAATAATATTACAGAATCACATTTATGACAACCAGGCCGTTCCCAGGAAAGAGGGGGCTTTCCAATAAGGATTTCTCCTTACTGGCGCGCAATTAGATGACCAAACCTCTCCTTAGACAGAACTTTCTAGACATTGCCAATAATGTTATCTAATAATATTATTCAAATAATATGAATTATTGATCTGATAAATGAAAATACTGTGCAGCAACAATTATTGAAACAACAATAATATAAAATATCAACGCAGCAATTATTGAATCAATAAAATAAAATATTGAATAATAACTACTGTAACAATTATTGAGTAGTGCCTTCTTACGTAAGAATCAATAATTGGTGCAATACCGTGTGCTACTGTATTTTAACCACCGGGTATTCCAACAGTATTAACGGTAACAACCAACTTATACTTGTCGTTTTCTTCATCCAATCGCTTTCCGTTATGGGGCCCACACAAGGCTGCGTCGTCGTACGAATATTCCCCGACAGCAAGAATATTCCACGACCAACCGAATATTCACCGACCAAAAATAAATATTTTATAACCACTTGCTTATTTTGCAAAATTTGCACATTTCACCCATAACCAAAGTATTATATCAAATTAACCCCTTATTATTCACAATAATATTTAGAGAAAATTTGATTTTATTCATTAATAAGTTGGGGTCTTACAACCTCCCCTCCTTATGAAATTTCGTCCTCGAAATTGACGTACGTACCTGATGTTTCAAAAAGGTGAGGATACCTCGCTTTCATTTCTGATTCCAACTCCCAGGTCATTTCTTCAATAGCATGGTTTCTCCACAAAACCTTAACTTGTGGTATAACCTTCGTGCGTAGGACATGCTCTTTCCTATCCAAGATCTTAACAGGTACCTCCTCGTACGTTAAATCTTCAGCTATCTCGTCTGGTTCTAACTCAATAATGTGGTTCGGGTCTTTAACATATTTACGAAGCATAGATATGTGAAAAACATTATGAACACGAGACATGCTTGGAGGTAATGCGAGTCTATATGCCACATTTCCTATTCGCTCAAGAATCTCAAATGGACCAACAAATCTTGGATTGAGCTTTCCTCTCTTCCCAAATCTTGTAACTCCCTTCCATGGTGCAACACGTAACAATACATGATCCCCAATATTAAATTCCACGTCCTTCCGATGAAGATCCGCATAACTCTTTTGTCGATCCTGTGCCGTTTGTATACGTTGTCGAATCGTTTGGATCTTCTCTGTAGTAATGCGTACCAACTCTGGTCCCAACAATGTTGCTTCACCCACCTCGTCCCAGCATACTGGAGAACGACATTTTCTTCCATACAACGCCTCGAATGGAGCCACACCTATGCTCGCCTGATAACTGTTGTTGTAGGAGAATTCCACCAATGGTAGGTACTTATCCCAACTCCCTTTGAGATCTAGGACACAAAGTCTTAATAGATCTTCAAGAGTTTGAATAGTCCTCTCTGATTGTCCGTCCGTTTGAGGATGGTATGCCGAACTGAATCGTAAATCCGTGCCCATAGCTTTCTGCAAGCTAACCCAAAATCGTGAAGTGAATCTTGGGTCACGATCCGAAACTATGGATACTGGCATGCCATGCAATCTCACAATCTCGTTCACGTACATACTAGCAAGACGTTCAAGGGAATAAGTCTCACGTATCGGCAAGAAATGAGCGGACTTGGTTAATCTATCAACAATAACCCAAATCGCATCTATGCCTTGAGAAACCTTGGGAAGACCTGTAACAAAATCCATAGTAATGTGTTCCCACTTCCATTTCGGAATCTCAAGTGGTTGCAATGGACCCTTTGGTACTTGATGCTCCGCTTTTACACGTTGACAAGTTAAACATCTCGAGATAAACTCCGCGATCTCTCTTTTCATATTGCTCCACCAAAATGTATGTCGAAGATCGTGATACATTTTGGTACTCCCAGGATGGATTGCAAACGGTGTGTTGTGTGCCTCCATCATTATTCTATGCTTCAAGTCAAAATCGTTAGGAACACAAAGTCTGGAGTTGACTCGAAGTATTCCTTCTTCATCGATTCTTGCTTCTGGAATAGCACCTTCTTGCACTTTCTTCTTCATACGCATCAGCTCTATATCCGTAGCTTGAGCAGCTTTAACTTTATCGATTAAAGTCGGTTCTACTCGTATATTTGATATCATCATGTGGGTACTTGGAGCCTTCATCTCTATCTCCATCCTTTGCAAGTCATACAAAATGGGCCTTTGTGTTAACAACATTGCACTCGTACCCGCATATGATCTTCTACTCAATGCGTCAGCTACTACGTTTGCTTTTCCAGGATGATATTGGATGGTATGATCGTAATCTTTCAACAGCTCGAGCCAACGTCGCTGCCGCATGTTGAGTTCCTTTTGGGTGAAGAAATATTTGAGGCTTTTATGATCTGTATAGATCTCCACTTTCTCCCCATACAGGTAGTGTCTCCAGATCTTCAACGCAAAAACGACTGCTGCCAACTCCAAATCATGAGTAGGATAATTCCTCTCATATTCTTTGAGTTGTCGTGAGGCATAGGCTATGACTTTCCCATGTTGCATGAGAACACATCCTAACCCTTTGCCTGAAGCATCGCTGTAGATAACAAATCCATCCGAACCAGATGGTATTGTCAGAACAGGTGCCGAAATGAGTCTCCTCTTGAGTTCTTGAAAACTCTTCTCACATTCCTCACTCCATACGAATTTTGTATCTTTCCGAGTCAGCTGAGTTAACGGAGTAGCGATTCGAGAAAATCCTTTCACAAATCTCCGATAATAACCAGCTAAGCCCAGAAAGCTACGTACTTCGATTATTGACTTAGGTTGCTCTCAACTGTGACTCATATCCCAATCTTGGATTGTACGTCACAATGACACCTATCAGTTTACTACCGCACGAATATGGCGTCCCCTACGGAGAGTTTGGCTTCAGTGCATTCCGCAAAGGAAGTCACCAGATATAGGCTCGGGTACAAACTTCTACAGTTAGGTTTTTAACTCCTGAAGTTCAATATGAGCCATTCGATATGAGATTTTAGTAGTGGATTTTGTACTGGATTCAAATATGATACAAAATTCAATATCACGCTCTGGAGGTAGACCAAGAAATTCTTTAAGAAATACGTCAGGAAATTCTCTAACAATAGAAATATTATTCAAATCTGACGTATTTTTGTTCAAATCCATAACATGGGCTAAGAAAGCTTGACATCCGTTTTTCAATAAACGAATGACTTTACGGCTTGATATGAAAGAGTTTGACTTCAATGGTTTGTTGCTTGAATTTGAATAACAGGTTGCTTAGGAATATGAAAACTAACAACCTTACGAAAACAATCAATTTTAGCATGATGAGTGGTTAACCAATCAATTCCTAAAATCACATCAAAAGCAAGTATCTTTAAAGAGATAAGATCAACAGGTAATGTGATAGTGCCAACTTGGATCATGCAAGATTTATAAACTGTAGATGTAACGAAGGTTTCACCCAACGGAGTTTCAACAGATAAGTTAAAGTCCAATTTCTCCGGAGTCAAGTTTAAACGTTGAGCACAAGCAGGAGAGATAAAAGAATGGGTAGAACCGGTATCTAGTAAAGTATAAACTTCGCAAGAATTCAAGATTAGCTTACCCGTGATCACCTCGTTCGGGTTTCTCGCGTTTTGGCCAGTCACGACAAACGCCCTTCCAGGAACCGCTGATTTCGACTTATCCGGGATAACTTTTGGAGTCACCATCCCCGCTGAACTTGGTTTTGCTACAGAACACTCTCGAGCTATATGACCTTCCTTTCCACAGTTATAACATACCTTGGATTGTTGTGGGCAGTTTGGGCTGATATGTCCCTCTTTCCCACATTTGTAACATACGACCGGTGGTCGTTCTCCTCCCCTAGAAACAGTTGATGTTTGTGCTGACGTCTTCACGTTATCATTGTTGTACCTTCTCTTCTTGAAATCTCCTCCCGACTCGCTCCTTCTATTATCACGACCACGATTACCACCAGAGTGGTTACCGCTTTTGTCCGAATGTTTTCCTCCCTGCTGGTTTTCATTGCTTCGATGACTGCCGCCACCGGTATGACCCTGGTTGTGGTCCCTCGGTTGAACATACTCATTATCTCGCTCTAATAATTGAGCCCTGTTTACAACATCTGAATATAAAGAAAATTTATGAGAGATAAGATATTGCCGAATCTCGGGTTTTAGACCTCTCAGAAACATCCTTGTCATTCGTTCCTCATTTTCGACCAAATGAGGTGCAAACCTGGATAACTCTGCAAACTTCGCCTCGTACTGGGACACCGTCATGTTGTTTTGTTCCAGTCTGATAAACTCCACCTCCTTCATATGACGAATACTTTCAGGAAAGTACTTGTCATTGAACAGTTTTTGAAATGTTTCCCAGGACATGTTGAGTGCGTCAGGCTGGGTACGCTTCACAGACTCCCACCAGTAGTCTGCCTCACCGCGGAACATAAATGTGGCGAATGGAACCTTCTGTTCCTCCGTGCATCCCAAGACATCAAATATCTTGGTAATTTGCTTGACCCACGTTTCCGCCATGATCGGATCCGGCTTTCCCTTAAATTCTGGTGGTCCCAATTCTTTGAACTGCTTAGCTGTGACAAACCGCGCGTTGTTATCATTTCCACCCGTATTCTGCACACGAGTCTCCCTCGTCTGATTTTGCATGAACTGCAAAAAGCTCCTAAACATTCCATCATTCATCGTTTGCTCGGTAACGTTGTTTACAGGAGGAATATTGCCTTCCTGTTGCACGTTCCCCTGGGTAGTGATCAAAGGTGTCTCCACGGTCTGATTTACTCCATTATTAACGTTCTCAGCTGCCATTCTTAAATACTGCCATAAAACAAGGGTTAATAGTCATGTCATATATTATCCCTATACTCTGACCGACCAAATAAACACCAAATAAACTTAGTCAGGTCATACTAGCGAAGGAATTCCCCGTCTCTCCCCTCCTAGTTCTTGTCTCACATCTCAGCCAGGGATCATATCCCTAAGCTCTGATACCAACTGTGACGCCCCCAAAATAGGTATACAACACCCATTCTGAGTCGCCAAATACATGGTACAGAAAGCAAACTACAACTTCAATAATACAATTGTCGTGCAAAATACGACAACACATACTGTGAGTTTAAATACAAATATTGTCTTCTAGACAATATCCACACTCAAATAAATCCTCATTACAATTATTCAAACACTATTTTACAGAAATAGTGAGGACTGCTAAAACATCTTTCTAGAACCATCACTCCATACCCCGACTAGATCCTGCTATGTTCTCACCTCCTGAGAAGAAAAATGGAACAAAAAGGAAAAGGGTGAGCTCAACTAGCCCAGTAAAGAATATTATGACTAAGATAATATACAACAAATTATCGTTAGTCTTCAACAGGGAAAAATCTGATAGAATATAATCGACAACAAGTTTTAGATCAACAACTGCAGCGGAAACAACAAACCATTAGAAGAGTCAAGTAGAGAAAGAATTCTACTATCTTCTAAGATTTAAAAGTCCATCATCAATATTTTATCCCTGTAACATCAATTAATAATCATCTTTAACCAAATATTCATCTTTGCACTACAGGCCAAAGATATTCATTTGTATCACCTGTCAGTCATGTTCATCTCAACACCTGTTCATCTTTGCACTACAGGCCAAAGATATTCATCAAGTAATCATACATCTTTGCACTACAGGCCAAAGATATTCATTAATATCATCATTTAGGACTGAGGATGATGAAAAATATCTTAAAGAGAACGAATCCAATGAGACAGAAGGACAAATAGTAGGGATTCGTATAACAGTTTATCCAAGATCAATAATACTTCATAATAATCAATTGTGAAGCAGAATTCAAAAATAAAGATCAAAACATGGATACAATCAAAGATAGTAACCATAATAGACATCTTGGACAAAAAGGGAAAATTTTATTTTTCGGTGGATAGTGCCGTATTCGTGAATAGTACCGTATACGTGAATAGTGCCGTATACGTGAATAGTAACTCCGACACAAAAAGTTTTAAATTTGATAAAAACTCATATCAATATTTCAGCATAATGATATTGAAGAAAATAATATCATTTAAGAAAAAAATAATATCCCTTACCTCAAAATATCAGTACTTCTGGTCGGAATACCGGTATAAGGCTGAAAGAAACTTGCTCTGATGAATAGAAACTCTCAAAGTATCTAAATACTCACAAAATACACTCAATAATCTAGAGAGAGAAAGAGAGAAAACTTGTTTCTGGTGTGATTTTCAATTCTAACTTAGCCCTCTATTTATAGGAAAATAGAGGGATATACGAATTTGATATCCTTCCGAGTCAGCTGAGTTAACGGGGTAGCGATTCGAGAAAACCCTTCTACGAATCTCCGATAATAACCAGCTAAGCCTAGAAAGCTACGTACATCGGTCACCGTCTTCGGTTGCTCCCAGCTTTGTATTGCTTCAATCTTCGCCGGGTCCACAGATACTCCATGTTTCGACACCACGTGCCCTAAGAATGCTACTTCCTCAAGCCAGAACTCGTATTTCTTCAACTTAGCATATAGCTTGTTTTCACGCAGCCTTTGGAGTACCAGCTTCAAATGGTGCTCATGATCTTCACGGCTTTTGGAATATATGAGGATGTCATCAATAAAGACAACAACGAACTGATCCAAATAATCTTTGAATACTCGGTTCATCATATCCATGAAAACCGCAGGAGCATTAGTCAATCCAAAAGACATGACTAAGAATTCATAATGCCCGTACCGAGTTCTAAAGGCAGTCTTTGGAATATCCTCAGTTTTAACCTTCAGCTGATGATATCCAGAACGAAGATCGATTTTTGAAAAGAATTATGCTCCTTGTAACTGGTCAAACAGGTCATCAATACGAGGTAGCGGATACCTATTCTTAATAGTGACATGGTTTAATTCCCGGTAATCGATACAAAGTCGCATACTCCCGTCTTTCTTCTTTACAAATAAAACAGGAGCACCCCAAGGAGATGTACTAGGACGAATGAAACCGATGTCCAACAACTCTTGTAGTTGGACTTTTAACTCCTGAAGTTCAATATGAGCCATTCGATATGGAGTTTTAGAAATGGGCTTTGTACCAGGTTCAAGATCAATGAAGAATTCAACTTCACGTTCCGGGGGTAGACCGGGAAGTTCTTCAGGAAATACGTCAGGAAAGTTACTAACAACAGGAATATTATTCAAATTTGACGTGTCTTTATTCAAATCCATAACATGGGCTAAGAAAGCTTGACATCCGTTTTTCAATAAACGAATAGCTTTATGACTTGATATGACAGTGATTGATTTTAATGGCTTTGTTGCTTGAATTCGAACAACAGGTTGATTAGGAATATGAAAACTAACCACCTTACGAAAACAATCAATTTTGGCATGATGAGTAGTTAACCAATCAATTCCTAAAATCACGTCAAATGCAAGTATCTTTAAAGAGATAAGGTCAACAGGTAAGGTGATGGTGCCAACTTGGATCAAACAAGATTTATAAACAGTGGATGTGATGAAAGTTTCCCCTAACGGAGTCTCCACAGATAAATCAAAGTCTAATTTCTCCGGAGTCAAGTTTAAACGTTGAGCACAAGCAGGAGAAATAAATGAATGGGTAGCACCGGTATCTAGTAAGGTATAAACTTCACATGAATTTATGATTAGCTTACCCGTGATAACCTCGTTTGGGTTCCTCGCATGTTGACCAGTCACGACAAACGCTATTCCAGGAACCGTTGACTTTGACTTTTCTGGGGCAGCCTTTTGAGTCACCATCCCCGCTGAACTTGGTTTCGCTATCGTACAATCTCGAGCGATATGTCCTTCCTTTCCACAATTATAGCATACCTTGAACTGTTGTGGACAGTTTGGGCTGATATGTCCCTCTTTTTCACATTTATAGCATATGACCGGTGGTCGTTCTCCTCCCTTGGAACCAGTTGCTGCCGGTGCTGACGTCTTCGTATCATCATTGTTGAATCTCCTCTTTTTAAAATCTCCTCCCGACTCGCTTCTTCTATTTTCATAGCCACGATTACCACCAGAGTGGTTGCCGTTCTTGTCTGTACTTTTCTTTCTCCGCTGATTATCATTGTTCTGATGATTGTTGTCACCAATATGATCCTGGTTGTGGTACCTCGGTTGACCGTACTCGTTATCTCGCTCTAATAATTGAGCCCTGTTGACAACATCTGAATAGAGAGAAAATTTATGAGAAATGAGATATTGACGTATGCCGGGTTTCAAACCTCTCAGAAACATCCGCGTCATACGTTCCTCATTCTCCACCAAATGAGGTGCAAACCTGGACAACTCCGCAAACTTCGCCTCGTACTGGGACACCGTCATGTTATTCTGCTCCAGTCTAATAAACTCTACCTCCTTCATATGACGAATACTTTCAGGAAAGTACTTGTCATTGAATAGTTTCTGAAATATCTCCCAAGACATGCTGAGTGCGACTGGATGGGTACGCTTCACAGATTCCCACCAGTAGTCTGCCTCGCCACGGAACATAAAGGTGGCGAATGGAACCTTCTGTTCCTCCGTGCATCCCAAGACATCAAATATCTTGGTAATTTGCTTGACCCATGTCTCCGTCTTAATCGGATCTGGCTTTCCCCAGAATTCTGGTGGTCCCAACTCTTTGAACTGCTTGGCTGTGACCAGCTGTGCGTTGCCATTGTTTCTTCCTATATTTTGAACAGGAATCTCCTTCGTCTGGTTTTGCATGAACCGCAAAAAGCTTCTAAACATCTCATCGTTCATCGTCTGCTCATTGGTGTTGCTCACAGGAGGAACATTGCCAGCATGTTGCACGTTCTCCTCGTTGGTGAGTACATGTGTCTCCACGGTTTCATTTACTCCACTGTTAACATTCTCAGTCGACATTCTCAAATACTGCCATAAAACAAGGGTTAATTTAACAAATTAACAAATCACATAATATTCCTATATTATGACCGACCAACAAATAAGCTTAGGTAGGACACACTAGCGAAGGATTTACTCGTCTCTCCCCTCCTAGTTCTATTCCCCGATCTCCGCCAGAGATCATATCCCTAACTCTGATACCAACTGTGACGCCCCCAAAACAGGCATACAACACCTATTCTGAGTCGTCAATAACATGGTACTGAAACAACTACAACTTTATTAATACAACATAAAAACTGTGAGTGTAAATACAAATATTGTCATCTAGACAATATTCACACTCAAATAAGTCCTCATTACAATTATTGGTACAATACTTTACAAAAAAAATGGTGAGAACTACTAAAACAACTTCCTAGAACCTTCATTCCATAGCCCGACTAGTACTTGCTACATTCTCGCCTCCTGAGAAGAAAATAGAACAACAAGGAAAAGGGTGAGCTCAACTAGCCCAGTAAAGAATATTATGACTAAGATAATGTGACGCCCCCAAAATAGGTATACAACACTCATTCTGAGTCGCCAAATACATGGTACAGAAAGCAAACTACACCTTTAATAATACAATTGTCGTGCAAAATACGACAACACATACTGTGAGTTTAAATACAAATATTGTCTTCTGGACAATATCCACACTCAAATAAATCCTCATTACAATTATTCAAACACTATTTTACAGAAATAGTGAGGACTGCTAAAATATCTTTCTAGAACCATCACTCCATACCCCGACTAGATCCTGCTATGTTCTCACCTCCTGAGAAGAAAAATGGAACAAAAAGGAAAAGGGTGAGCTCAACTAGCCTAGTAAAGAATATTATGACTAAGATAATATACAACAAATTATCGTTAGTCTTCAACAGGGAAAAATCTGATAAAATATAATCGACAACAAGTTTTAGATCAACAACTGCAGTGGAAACAGCAAACCATTAGAAGAGTCAAGTAGAGAAAGAATTCTACTATCTTCTAAGATTTAAAAGTCCATCATCAATATTTTATCCCTGTAACATCAATTAATAATCATCTTTAACCAAATATTCATCTTTGCACTACAGGCCAAAGATATTCATTTATATCATCAGTCGGTCATGTTCATCTCAACACCTGTTCATCTTTGCACTACAGGCCAAAGATATTCATCAAGTAATTATACATCTTTGCACTACAGGCCAAAGATATTCAGTAATATCATCATTTAGGACTGAGGATGATGAAAAATATCTTAAAGAGAACGAATCCAGTGAGACAGAAGGACAAATATTAGGAATTCGTATAACAGTTTATCCAAGATCAATAATACTTCATAATAATCAATTGTGAAGCAGAATTCAAAAATAAAGATCAAAGCATGGATACAATCAAAGATAGTAACCATAATAGACATCTTGGACAAAAAGGGAAAATTTTATTTTTCGATGAATAGTGCCGTATTCGTGAATAGTGCCGTATACGTGAATAGTGCCGTATACGTGAATAGTAACCCCCGACACAAAAAGTTCCAAATTTGATAAAAACTCATATCAATATTTCAGCATAATGATATTGAAGAAAATAATATCATTTAAGAAGAAAATAATATCCCTTACCTCAAAATATCAGTACTTCTGGTCGGAATACCGGTATAAGGCTGAAAGAAATTTGCTCTGATGAATAGAAACTCTCAAAGTATCTAAATACTCACAAAATACACTCAATAATCTAGAGAGAGAAAGAGAGAAAACTTGTTTCTGGTGTGATTTTCAATTCTAACTTAGCCCTCTATTTATAGGAAAATTTTAGTAGGCTTGACCTGCAACCTGATGGCTTTACCTGCTACTATTCCCACCCACCACATTTGAAATATAATTCAGCACATTTCTTCACCAACCACAAGTGGGGCCCACCAATTCTAGAATTTTCCATCAAAATGATAAACTCCGAAAATTCAACAATTTCTGAACCAGTCATCTTGTAAAATTCGTAATAAATCATACGTTCATTTTTAACGGTTCAAAATTTGTGGACATATACTCAACTTATATATGAATAACATATCCAAAAATTACCACGATCCAACGGTCGGATTAAAAATTATAACCCCCGCAAACTATCTCAAAACCCTGATTTTTAATACCTCCATTCCGACAAAAATACTGACAAAACCCTCAACATTAACTCCTTCATTTTTAACCACAAAAATATATCCCTCATTTATATCCACATAAAATAAATATTTCCTTATCATATGAATCAATAATTAATTATTCACAAATAATATTACAGAATCACATTTATGACAACCAGGCCGTTCCCAGGAAAGAGGGGGCTTTCCAATAAGGATTTCTCCTTACTGGCGCGCAATTAGATGACCAAACCTCTCCTTAGACAGAACTTTCTAGACATTGCCAATAATATTATCTAATAATATTATTCAAATAATATGAATTATTGATCTGATAAATGAAAATACTGTGCAGCAACAATTATTGAAACAACAATAATATAAAATATCAACGCAGCAATTATTGAATCAATAAAATAAAATATTGAATAATAACTACTGTAACAATTATTGAGTAGTGCCTTCTTACGTAAGAATCAATAATTGGTGCAATACCGTGTGCTACTGTATTTTAACCACCGGTATTCCAACAGTATTAACGGTAACAACTACGCCGTTATTTATAAACAACTTATACTTGTCGTTTTCTTCATCCAATCGCTTTCCGTTATGGGGCCCACACAAGGCTGCGTCGTCGTACGAATATTCCCCGACAGCAAGAATATTCCACGACCAACCGAATATTCACCGACCAAAAATAAATATTTTATAATCACTTGCTTATTTTGCAAAATTTGTACATTTCACCCATAACCAAAGTATTATATCAAATTAACCCCTTATTATTCACAATAATATTTTGAGAAAATTTGATTTTATTCATTAATAAGTTGGGGTCTTACAGATAATATACAACAAATTATCGTTAGTCTTCAACAGGGAAAAATTTAATAGAATACAATAGACAACAAGTTTTAATTTATTATTCGTAGCGGAAAATAATAATTCATAGAGAAGTTACGTAGGGAATGAAATCTACGATTATCTATGAATTTAAAAGCCCATCATCAACATTTTATCCCTATAACATCAATCAATAAATATCTTGAATCAAATAGTCATCTTTGCACTACAGGCCAAAGATATCCATCAGTTGGTCATGTTCACCTCAACACCTGTTCATCTTTGCACTACGGGCCAAAGATATTCATCAGAAATTATTCATCTTTGCACTACAGGCCAAAGATATTCAGTTATATCATCATTTAAGACTGAGGATGATGAAAAATATTTTAAAGAAAACGAATCTAGTGAAGCAAAATAACAAATATTAAGGATTCGTATTTCAATTTATCCATGTCCAAAAATACCTTATCATAGTGAAGTAAAATTTAAGAATGATCAAAACATGGATACAATCAAAGTTAGTATCCAGAATAGATATTTGGACGAAAAGAAGGAAATTTTATTTTTCGGTGAATAGTAACTCGTGAATAGTAACTCGTGAATAGTAACTCATGAATAGTAACTCATGAATAGTAATCCCGACATGAAAAGTTTCAAATTTGATAAAAATTCAGATCAATACTTTGGCATAATGATATTGAAGAAAATAATATCATTTAAGAAGAAATAACATCCCTTACCTCGGAAAGACGGTACTTCTGACTGGAATGCTAGATATAGTGCTGAAGGAAACTTGCACTGTAAGACCCCAACTTTTATAAATAAAGATGAATTTTCTATAAATATCATTTTTGAATATTATGAAGTTAATTTGATATAATGTTATAGTTGTGGGTAATATTTATAAATTTTGCAAAGTAAGCAAGTTGTTATAAAAGATTCGTTTGGTCGGAGAATATTCTTTTTGTCGAGGAATATTCGTACGACGGCACAATCATTGGTGGACCCCACAACGGAATTATTGTCGGATTGAGAAAACGACAAAAATATTTTATTAAAAATAACGGCTGAAGTGTTACCGTTAAAACCGTTAAAACTGTTGAACTACTCGGTAGTAAAAGTACAGTAATACGCGTGGTTGCATAGTAGCACACGGTATTGATTATTGATGCTTACGTGAGAAGTCACTCAGCTATACTCAATTATTGCTATAGTAATTGCTGCATCATATCTCTTAAATTATTGTCATAGTATCGTCTGTATAATATGTTATATTATTAAATCAATAATTGAGACGTTGTGGTAAGTTTGGTTATTTTATGGGGGGCCATATGTCATCATCTAAGAGTCTCTTCGTCAATAGTAATTACCGTCGTCAATAGTAATTACCGTCGTCAATAGTAATTACCGTCGTCAATAGTATTTACCTTGGTCAATAGTAATTACCTTCGTCAATAGTATTTACCTTGGTCAATAGTATTTACCTTGGTCAATAGTAATTACTTTCGTCAATAGTAGTTGTCCCTTCAATATTACCAAGAGTCATTTGACCCTTCGTTAAGACCAAGAGTCATTTGACCCTTCGTTAAGACCAAGAGCCACCCTCAGTTTTCTATAAATAGAGGCCTAGGGCTTCATTATTTTTCACGAATTCATTCAAGCTATAGAGAGAGAAAGTATAGAGAGAATAAGAGAGAGAGAATAAAAGTATTCTGCTACATCACTTTTCCAATATCCAGTTCTTTTAAGGTAGGGAATATTATTTCTTTTATATTCATGAAGAGAACTTCTGTTATTCCATTTGTTATTATTCTGTTGGAATAACCAGTATACGCGGTCTACCCTATACTTGGTGACATTCTTCTATTATTCTGTTGGAACATCCTGTCTGTGTGTTTTACACCGGACCTGGTTCCGTTTATTATTCTGTTGGAACATCCTGTCTGTGTGTTTTACGCCGGACCTGGTTCCGTTTTATTATTATTCTGTTGGAATATCCTGTCTGTGTGTTTTACACCGGACCTGGTTCCATTATTTATTATTCTGTCGGAATATCCTGTCTGTGCGTTTACGCCGGACCTGGTTCTATTATTTATTATTCTATTGGAATAACCTATCTGTGCGGTCTATCGCATGCATGGTGATTTCTTTTGTTATTCCATTCTTTATTGTACTCAGTTGGTTAAGTTTTGACTTCTATACTCCATGAAAGTTGTGGAATATCCTTGATAGTTGCGTTTCATCCAGTATCTTTTCAAGAAAATATTCTTCTAAGCATTCTTGAATTTTACTCCACAATGCAGTATCATGTTGACAATTTGGACGTTAATTCCTGGATAAATTAATGCTTGAACTTGTTTTATTGAATTCTTATATCATTGTCATCATCCTCATGTTTATAAAATGTTGAAAGTCATCTGTGGCCTGTATTGCATAGATGGACTTGGTATGATTATGACCAGGGATTATTCGGTATAATCATGACCGTAATGTTACAAATGATGTGGTAAAAGTCCTCATTGGCCCGTAGTGCATTGATGGACAGTTGTTGGCATGATCATGACCATTAATGAATATACGAATATCCTTGGCCGTAGTGCAGGGGTGATTCGATGATGTGGATTATTTTATTAAGCTGAGTCTCAGCGATTACAGTGTTGAAAAACTTTTTAAATCATAAAAGATAGTAGAGTTTATTTTCTACTTGACTCTTTTAATGGATTGCTTGTTCCGCTACAGTTAAACTTGATGTCTATTATATTTTATCAGTTTAACATTGTTGAAGGCTAATGATAATTTATTCTGCATTATCTTAGTCATAATATTTCTTACTGGGCTAGTTGAGCTCACCCTTTCTTTCACTGTTCTCTTCAGGAAATGAGAACGTAGCTGGGACAAGTCGGGGTACGGAGTGATGGTCCGAATGATAGTATTAGTTAGTAGTCCTCACTATTCTATGTAATGGTGTGTTAATAAATGTAATGAGGACTCCTTTTGAGTATGAATACTCTCTAGAAGATAATATTTGTATTCAAACTCACAGTTTATGTTTTGTCGTATTGTACATGACAGATGTATTAATCAGTTGTATTTGTATTCTGTACTATGTATCTGACGACCCAAGATGGGTGATGTATACCTAATTTTGCGGGCGTCACATGCACCGTATAGCAACACTCAAAGTATCAAATACTCACAAGAATATGCTCGATATAGAGAGAGAAATAGAGAGAAACTTGTGTTTCTGGTGTGATTTCAATTCTAACCTCAGCACCCTATTTATAGGAAAATGCTTAGAACACCAAAGCAGAAAATTTAATATAATAATAATATATTTATCAAATTTTCCTTAGCCCACCTCTAGACATCTGATCTCAGCCCATTCTTATCACATGTTGAGCCTACTAATTTGCAAAAAACGTTTTTCTTTAAAATAATAATTAAAACTTCCAAAAATCAATTATTTCGGAACTTCAGAACTTCAATAATTCATGATAAATAGCCTTTTATCAGAAAATTCGAATCTCGCGGGTTTTTATAGGAAATTCAATTCTCTACAACTTTGCAGAAGAAAGTTTTTCCAAATTCCAAACAAAAATTGACCGAAATTCATAAACGGACGATTTTACAGTCAATAATAAATTTTTCGGTCAAGAATTGTGTCCACCAACACACAAAACATGTGTTAATCATTTAATGTCACAAAAATATTCTTCCTCCTCATATACTCATATATCCCACATTCATTATAAAAATATCACCATCAATATATTATTAAAATAATATATTTAAATGAATTATTTTACCAGAAAAAGATAAAATATTAATTTTCAACAATTGTCACATTAAAAATTTTCTCCATCTATATCCACATAAAATCAATATTTCCCTCATCATATAAATCAATAATTAATTATACACAAATAATATTACAGAATCACAGTACTGGCAACCAGGCCGTTCCCAGGAAAGAGGGGGCTTTCCAATAAGGATCTCTCCTTACTGGCGCGCAATTAGATGACCAAACCTCTCCTTAGACAGAACTTTCTAGACATTGCCAATAATGTTATCTAATAATATTATTCAGATAATATGAATTATTGTTCCGATAATAGAAAATACTGTGTAGTGACAATTATTAAAACAACAGTAATATAAAATATCAACACAGTAACTATTGAATCAATAAAATACAATATTGAACAGTAATTACTGTAACAATTATTGAGTAGTGTCTTCTTACGTAAGAATCAATAATTGGTGCAATACCGTGTGCTACTGTGCAACAACGCGTATTACTGTGTTTTAACCACCGGGTATTCCAACAGTATTAACGGTAACAACTACGCCGTTATTTATAAACAACTTATTATTGTCGTTTTCTTCATCCAATCGTTTTCTATTATGGGGCCCACACAAGGCTGCGCCGTCGTACGAATATTCCCCGACAACAAGAATATTCCACGACCAAACAAATATTCTCCGACAATAATGAATATTTTAGGACCACTTGCTTATTTAAAATATTTGCGCATTTTACCCATAACTAACCACATTAATCAAATCAACCCTTACTATTTCAAAATAATAAATAGAGGAATTAAATTTCATTTATTAATAATTTGGGGTCTTACAACCTCCCCTCCTTATGAAATTTCGTCCTCAAAATTGACATACGTACCTGGTGTTTCGAAAAGATGAGGATACCTCGCTTTCATTTCCGTTTCCAACTCCCAGGTAATTTCCTCAATAGCATGGTTTCTCCACAAAACTTTAACTTGTGGTATGACCTTCGTGCGTAGGACATGCTCCTTCTTATCCATGATCTTGACAGGTACCTCCTCGTACGTTAAGTCTTCAGCTATCTCGTCCGGTTCTAACTCAATAACATGGTTCGGGTCTTTCACATATTTACGAAGCACAGATATATGAAAAATATTATGAACACGAGACATACTTGGAGGTAACGCAAGTCTATAGGCCACATTTCCTACTCGGTCAAGAATCTGAAATGGACCAATAAATCGTGGATTGAGCTTTCCTCTCTTCCCAAATCTTGTAACTCCTTTCCATGGAGCTACACGTAATAATACATGATCCCCAATGTCAAATTTCACGTCCTTTCGATGAAGATCCACATAACTCTTTTGTCGATCCTGTGCCGTTTGTATACGTTGTCGAATCGTTTGAATATTCTCTGTAGTCATTCGTACCAACTCTGGTCCCAACAACATTGCTTCTCCCACCTCATCCCAACATACTGGAGAGCGACACTTTCGTCCATACAATGCTTCAAAGAGAGCCACACCTATACTTGCCTAATAACTGTTGTTGTAGGAGAATTCCACCAATGGTAGGTACTTATCCCAACTTCCTTTGAAATCGAGGACACAAAGTCTTAATAGATCTTCAAGAGTTTGAATAGTCCTCTCTGATTGCCCGTCCGTTTGAGGATGGTATGCCGAACTGAACTTCCAAAAATCAATTATTTCGGAACTTCGGAACTTCAATAATTCATAATAAATAACCCTTTTATCAGAAAATTCGAATCTCGCTATTTTTTATAGGAAATTTAATTTTCTACAACTTTGCAGAAGAAAGTTTTTCTAAATTCCAAATAGAAATTGACCGAAATCCATAAACGGGCGATTTTACAGTCTATAATAAATTTTCGGTCAAGAATTGTGTCCACCAACACACAAAACATGTGTTAAATATTTAATTCAACAAAAATACTCTTCCTCATCATTTATTCATATATCCCACATTCATTGTAAAAATATCACCATTAATATATTATTAAAATAATATATTTAAATGAATAATTTTATCAGAAAAAATAAAATATTAATTTTTAACAATTGTCACATTAAAATTTTTCTCCATCTATATCCACATAAAATCAATATTTTCCTCATCATATAAATTAATAATTAATTATTCATAAATAATATTACAGAATCACATTACTGACAACCAGGCAGTTCCCAGGAAAGAGGGAGCTTTCCAATAAGGATCTCTTCCTTACTGGCGCGCAATTAGATGACCAAACCTCTCCTTAGACAGAACTTTCTAGACATTGCCAATAATGTTATCTAATAATATTATTCAGATAATATGAATTATTTCTCCGATGATAGAAAATATTGTGTAGTGACAATTATTAAAACAATAGTAATATAAAATATCAACGCAGCAATTATTGAATCAATAAAATAAAATACTGAACAGTAATTACTGTAACAATTATTGAGTAATGCCTTCTTACGTAAAAATCAATAATTGGTGCAATACCGTGTGCTACTGTGCAACAACGCGTATTACTGTGTTTTAACCACCGGGTATTCTAACAGTGTTAACGGTAACAACTACGCCGTTATTTATAAACAACTTACTCTTGTCGTTTTCTTCATCCAATCACTTTCCATTATGGGGCCCACAAAAGGCTACACCGTCGTATGAATATTCCCCGACTGTAAGAATATTCCACGATCAAACGAATATTTCCCGACAACAATGAATATTTTATAACCACTTGTGTATTTCGAAAAAAAAATTCATATATCACCCTTAACTTTATCATTTATCAATTTAACCATTTACTAAATAGTAATTATAAGAAAAATTGAATACTTTTATTTCATAAAATTCGGGGTCTTACAACATCTGCGGTTTATAAGTCTTGTTTGGTTCAAGTTGGTACTCACACATTACCTGTCGATCTGATTTCATTAAAAATACTTACATTTGACGTGATTCTAGGGATTGATTGGTTAACTACTCATCATGCAAAAATTGATTGTTTTCGTAAGGTTGTTAACTTTCATATTCATAATCGACCTATTAGGCCAATTCAAGCAACCAAACTATTAAAATCAATCGCTGTCATCTCAAGCCATAAAGCTATTCGTTTATTGAAAAACGGATGTCAAGCTTTCTTAGCTCATGTCACGGATCTAAACAAAAATACGTCAGTTTTGAATGATATTTCTATTGTTAACAAATTCCCTGACGTATTCCCTGAAGAACTTCCTGGCCTACCCCCAAAGCGTGAAATTGAATTTTGTATCGACCTTGAACCCGATACAAAACCCATTTCTAAAGCCCCATATCGAATGGCTCCTATTGAACTTCAGGAGATAAAGATCTAACTGCAGGAATTGTTAGACATTGGCTTTATTCGTCCTAGTACTTCTCCTTGGGGTGCTCCTGTGCTATTCGTGAAGAAGAAAGATAGAAGTATGCGACTTTGTATTGATTATCGGGAGTTGAATCATGTCACCATCAAAAACAGGTACCCATTACCACGTATTGATGACCTGTTTGACCAGTTGCAAGGAGCACAATTCTTTTCAAAGATCGATCTTCGTTCTGGATATCATCAGCTGAAGGTTAGAACTGAGGATATTCCAAAAACGGCTTTCAGAACTCGGTACGGGCATTATGAATTCCTAGTCATGTCCTTTGGATTGACTAATGCTCCTGCTGCCTTCATGGATATGATGAACCGGGTATTCAAGAAATATTTGGATCACTTTGTGGTCGTCTTTATTGATGACATCCTTATTTATTCTAAAAGCCGTGAAGATCATGAGCAACACTTGAGGCTGGTACTCCAAAAGCTTCGTGAATACAAGCTTTATGCCAAGTTAAAGAAATGGGAGTTCTGGTTGGAGGAGTTAGCATTCCTTGGGCACGTAGTATCAAGTCATGGAATATCGGTTGACCCGACAAAGATTGAAGCTATTCAAAGCTGGGAGCAACCTAAATCAGTGACCGAAGTACGTAGCTTTCTTGGTTTAGCTGGTTATTATCGGAGATTCGTGGAAGGATTTTCTCGAATCGCTACTCTATTAACTCAGCTGACTCGGAAAGATACAAAGTTCGGTTGAAGCGAAGAATGTGAGAAAAGTTTTCAAGAACTCAAGAGGAGACTCATTTCAGCACCTGTTCTAACAATACTATCTGGCTTGGGGGGATTTGTCATCTACAGTGATGCTTCGAGCAAAGGGTTGGGATGCGTTCTCATGCAACATGAAAAAGTCATAGCCTATGCATCAAGACAACTCAAGGAATATGAGAGGAATTATCCTACTCATGATCTAGAGTTAGCAGCTGTTGTCTTTGCACTTAAAATTTGGAGGCATTACTTGTATAGGGAGAAGGTGGAGATCTTTACGGATCATAAAAGCCTCAAATATTTCTTCACTCAAAAGGAACTCAACATGCGACAACGACGTTGGCTTGAACTGTTGAAAGATTATGATCATACCATTCAGTACCATCCTGGAAAAGCGAACTTGGTAGATGACGCATTGAGTAGAAGATCATATGCAAGTACGAGTGCAATATTGTCAACACAAAGGCCCATTTTGTGTGACTTGCAAAGGATGGAGATAGAGTTAAAGACTCCAGGGACCCATGTGATGATGGCGAATATACGAGTAGAACCAACTTTAATCGATAAAGTTAAAGTTGCTCAAGCTACAGACCTGGAGCTGATGCGTATGAGGAAGAAAGTGCAAGAAGGTGCTATGCTAGAAACAAGAATCGATGAAGAAGGAATACTTCGAGTCAACTCCAGACTTTGTGTTCCTAACAACCCTGATTTAAAGTATGAAATCATGATGAAGGCGCACAACACACCGTTTACAATCCATCCTGGAAGTACCAAAATGTATCATGATCTTCGTCATACATTTTGGTGGAGCAATATGAAGAGAGAGATAGCGTTGTTTATCTCAATGTGTCTAACTTGTCAACGAGTCAAAGCGGAGCATCAAGTACCAAAAGGTCCATTGCAACCACTTGAAATTCCAGAATGGAAGTGGGAGCACATTACCATGGATTTTGTTACCGGTCTTCCTAAGGTTTCTCAAGGTATAGATGCGATTTGGGTCATTGTTGATAGATTGACCAAGTCTGCTCATTTCTTATCGATACGAGAAACTTATACACTTGAACGTCTTGCTCGTATGTACATAAACGAGATTGTAAGACTGCATGGTATGCCAGCATCCATAGTTTCTGATCGAGACCCAAGATTCACTTCACGATTTTGGGTTAGTTTACAAAAAGCTATGGGCACAGATTTACGATTTAGTTCGGCATATCATCCTCAGACGGACGGACAATCAGAGAGGACTATTTAAACTCTATAAGATTTATTAAGACTCTGTGTCTTTGACTTCAAGGGAAGTTGGGACAAGTTCTTACCATTGGTGGAGTTTTTCTACAACAACAGTTATCAAGCAAGTATTGGCATGGCTCCATTCGAAGCATTGTATGGAAGAAAATATCGTTCTCCAGTATGCTGGGATGAGGTGGGTGAAGCAACGTTGTTGGGACCGGAGTTGGTACGTATGACTACAGAAAAGATTCAAACGATCCGACAACGTATAAAAACCTCACAAGATCGACAAAAGAGTTATGCTGATCTTCATCGAAAGGACGTGGAATTTGATATAGGAGATCATGTGTTCTTACGTGTTGCTCCATGGAAAGGAGTTACAAGATTTAGAAAAAGAGGAAAGCTCAATCCTCGATTCATCGGTCCATTTTTAATCCTCGATCGAGTAGGAACTGTGGCTTATAGACTCGCTTTACCGCCAAGTATGTCTCGTGTTCATAACGTTTTCACATATCCATGTTACGCAAATATGTGAAAGACCCGAACCACATTATTGAGTTAGAACTGGACGAAATAGTGGAGGATTTGACGTATGAAGAAGTTCCTGTTCAAATCTTGGATAAGAAGGAACATATTCTACGCTCCAAGGTTATACCTCAAGTCAAAGTTTTGTAGAGAAACCACGATGTTGAGGAAATGACTTGGGAGTTAGAAACTGAAATGAAATCAAGGTATCCTTACCTCTTCGACATACCAGGTACGTACCCTAATTTCGAGGGCGAAATTTCATAAGAAGGGGAGGTTGTAAGACCCCAACTTTTATAAATAAAGATAAATTTTCTATAAATATTATTTTTGAATATTATGGAGTTAATTTGATATAATGTTATAGTTGTGGGTAATATTTATAAATTTTGCAAAGTACGCAAGTTGTTATATAATATTCGATTGGTCGGGGAATATTCATTTTAACAGGGAATATTCGTACAACGGCACAATCATTGGTGGACCCCACAACGGAATTATTGTCGGATTGAGAAAACGACAAAAATATTTTATTAAAAATAACGGCGGAAGTTTTACCATTGATACTGTTGAACTACTCGGTAGTAAAAGTACAGTAATACGTGTGGTTGCATAGTAGCACACGGTATTGATTATTAATGCTTATGTGTGAAGTCACTCAGTTTGATTTAATTATTGTCAGTTAATAGTATGAATTATTTAGCGATAATGACGTTTTGTTTTATTCGTATTATTAACGTAATAAAACAGAAACATCTTTTTATATAAAACAGAATACTTTATTAAAGTTATTCTATAAATAGAATATATTATATTTTATTTAAAAGATTTTTCTTTAAATATGGACCGTCAGATTAAAGTAATCAATCTGGACCGTTCATGGATTAGTTACTATGCATTTTATTTTTCTATAAATAGCAGCTCATTCCTTCATTATTTCTTACGAATTCACTGAACTCTAGAGAGAGAAACTATAGAGAGAGAGAGAAGAAGAGTATTCTGCTAACTATTCATAGAAAAATTGGTTTTTTTTTCTGACCAAATTATCGTTGATTTATGAATGTTGCTCTTGAAAATAAATGCAGTTGTTGATAATATTATTTTTATTATGACATATAATATTTTTATAATCCTGATGTTGAATTTCTCTTTCACTTGAGTGTAAAGATGGGTAAATTATTGGTATGATCGTGACTGAGGAATATCTTTGGCCTGTAGTGCAAAGATGAATTGTTAACTGGTATGATCATGGCCATTGAATTTATAATTGAATATCTTTATCTTAAGTGTAAAGATGAATTGATTAACATGATTATAATTATTGTTTATATAAATTCTGAAATGATTATATATTTCTTTGAGATATTAATATCTTTGGCCTGTAGTGCAAAGATGAACTGTTGTTGAATATCTTTGGCCGTAGTGCAAAGATGGATTTATTAGTATGATTATGAACAGGAACTGTGATTTGGTATAACCATGATCTTTGATGTTTCAGGTAAAGACAGGTGATGAAAATATTCTTCGTCCTGGGTGCGAAGAAAAATTTAGAATCACAATTATGATTATGAGTTATTCATATGATTGTGGAAAGGAACTGTTGAGTGATGTTACATGGATAAAACATTGTTGGTGGACTTTTAACATGGAGAAGATAATAGACTTTATGGTCTATTTGACTCTTCTAATGGATTGCTCGTTCCGCTGCAACTATGGTTGAAAATTTTTATCATCTACCATATGTTCTAAATCTCTGATTTATTACTGATGAAGACTATTGATAATTTATTTATCTTTAGTCATGATATTCTTTACTGGGCTAGTTGTGCTCACTCTTCTGTTCACAATTCTTTTCAGGTAATAAGAGTGTAGCTGGGTCGAGCGGGAGTAACAGGGGAATAGAACGGTGATCATCATTTAGGAGTTATATTTGGTGAATCATCTAGGGTGAGGTGAACCCAACGTTGGAAGGGTATTTTGTCACTATCATACAAGATGTCTAATGACATACAACCTCGTGTCATCATAAGACATGATTGTGCTCATCCACTTGCTGAGTATATCTACGAGCACTACCTATATAATCTTGGTATTTGTTTGAAGTATAATTCACGATTAGAGACAGTGGAGATAATGATAAGTCAAGAGAAGACTCATCATTGGGAAGAATATGATAGTAAACTTCTCGTTTTTTGGGGGTATATTGGGTCAACTAAGGATAATTCTGTGGCCATATGATATCTATCACAACCTAGAAGCATGGCCTCCCATGTACAAAGGTTTCCTTGAGCACTTCCCAAATATTCTAATTTCTAAAATAATTTTTGACTATACCTTTATGTAAGGTGTCATTGTGAGGTGATGTCCACGGTTGGGACATGAGTCACATTTGGTATATATTGTATCCAAACTCACAGCATATGTGTTGTTGTATTTTGCACGACAATTGTTGTAATAAAGTTATAGTTATTTTCTGTACCATGTATTTGGCGACTCAGAATAGGTTGGATGGAATGGACCTATTTTGGGGTCGTTACAGTAATGATGCATGTACTTATAGTAAGAAAATGAAGAACACGTTTCCCTAAGCAGGAAAAGCAGAAGGTTAATATGACGTAGGGTGTGACGCCCCCAAAATAGGTATACAACACCCATTCTGAGTCGCCAAAATACATGGTACAGAAACAACTACATCTTTATTATTACAACACAAGAACTGTGAGTTTAAATACAAATATTGTCATTTAGACAATATCCACACTCAAATAAGCCCTCATTACAATTATTGATACATTATTTCACAAAAATAGTGAGGACTACTAAAGTAACTTCTAGAACCATCATTCCATACCCCGACTAGTACTCGCTACATTCTCGCCTCCTGAGAAAAATGGAACAAAAAGGAAAAGGGTGAGCTCAACTAGCCCAGTAAAGAACATTATGACTAAGATAATACAGAACAAATTATCGTTAGTCTTCAACAGGGAAAAATCTAATAGAATACAATAGACAACAAGTTTTAAATCAATAACTGCAGCGGAAACAGCAAACCATTAGAAGAGTCAAGTAGAGAATGAGTTCTACTATCTTCTAAGATTTAAAAGTCCATCATCAATATTTTATCCCTGTAACAACAATCAATAACCATCTTAAATCAAATATTCATCTTTGCACTACAGGCCAAAGATATTCATTTGTATCACCAGTCGGTCATGTTCATCTCAACACCTGTTCATCTTTGCACTACGGGCCAAAGATATTCATCAGTTAATCATTCATCTTTGCACTACGGCCCAAGATATTCAGTAATATCATCATTTAGGACTGAGGATGATGAAAAATATATTAAAGAAAACGAATCCAGTGAAACAAAATAACAAATATTAAGGATTCGTATTTCGATTTATTCATGTCCAAAAATACCTTATAATTATTCATAGTGAAGTAGAATTCAAGAATGATCAAAACATGGATACAATCAAAGCTAGTACCCAGAATAGATATTTTGGACGAAAAGAAGAAAATTTTATTTTTCGGTGAATAGTAACTCGTGAATAGTAACTCGTGAATAGTAACTCATGAATAGTAACCCCGACGTGAAAAGTTCCAAATTTGATAAAAATTTCCAACCAATATTTCGGCATAATGATATTGAAGAAATAATATCATTTTTGAATAAAATAACATCCCTTACCTCGTACAGACAGTACTTCTGGTCGGAATACCGGTATAAGGCTGAAAGACACTTGCTCTGATGAATAGAAACTCTCAAAGTATCTAAATACTCACAAAATACACTCAATAATCTAGAGAGAGAAAGAGAGAAAACTTGTTTCTGGTGTGATTTTCAATTCTAACTTAGCCCTCTATTTATAGGAAAATGTTAGCACGCCGAAGCAGACTTAACCTGCAACCTGATGGCTTTACCTGCTACTATTCCCACCCACCACATTTGAATAAAAATCTCAGCACATTTCTTCACCAACCAAGAGTGGGGCCCACCAATTCTAGAATTTTCTACCAAAATGATTAACTCCGAAAATTCAACAATTTCTGAACCAGTCATCTCGTAAAATTCATAATAAATCATACGTTCATTTTTAACGGTTCAAAATTTGTGGACATATACTCAACTTATATATGTATAACATATCCAAAAATTACCACGATCCAACGGTCGGATTAAAAATTATAACTCCCGCAAAATATCTCAAAAACCCTGATTTTTAATACCTCCATTCCGACAAAAATACTGATAAAAACCTCAACATTAACTCCTTCATTTTTAACCACAAAAATATATCCCTCATTTATATCCACAAAAATAAATATTTCCTTATCATATGAATCAATAATTAATTATTTACAAATTACAGAATCACATTTATGACAACCAGGCCGTTCCCAGGAAAGAGGGGGCTTTCCAATAAGGATTTCTCCTTACTGGCGCGCAATTAGATGACCAAACCTCTCCTTAGACAGAACTTTCTAGACATTGCCAATAATGTTATCTAATAATATTATTCAAATAATATGAATTATTGATCTGATAATGGGAAATACTGTGTAGTGACAATTATTGAAACAACAGTAATATAAAATATCAACGCAGCAATTATTGAATCAATAAAATAAAATACTGAACAGTAATTACTGTAACCATTATTGAGTAGTGCCTTCTTACGTAAGAATCAATAATTGGTGCAATACAGTGTGCTACTGTGTAACAACGCGTATTACTGTGTTTTAACCACCGGGTATTCCAACAGTATTAACGGTAACAACTACGCCGTTATTAATAAAAAACATATACTTGTCGTTTTCTTCATCCAATCGCTTTCCGTTATGGGGCCCACAAAAGACTGCGCCGTCGTACGAATATTCCCCGACAGGAAGAATATTCCACGACCAAACGAATATTCCCCGACAACAATGAATATTTTATAACCACTTGCTTATTAAAAATATTTACGCATTTTACCCATAACTAACCTCATTAATCAATTTAACACTTACTATTTCAAAATAATAAATAGAGGGAATTTAAATTTCATTTATTAATAATTTGGGGTCTTACAACCTCCCCTCCTTATGAAATTTCGTCCTCGAAATTGACGTACGTACCTGGTGTTTCGAAAAGATGAGGATACCTCGCTTTCATTTCCGTTTCCAACTCCCAGGTCATTTCCTCAATAGCATGGTTTCTCCACAAAACTTTAACTTGTGGTATGACCTTCGTGCGTAGGACATGCTCCTTTCTATCCAAGATCTTGACAGGTACCTCTTCGTACGTTAAGTCTTCAGCTATCTCGTCCGGTTCTAACTCAATAACGTGGTCTGGGTCTTTCACATATTTACGTAACACAGATATATGAAAAACATTATGAACACGAGACATACTTGGAGGTAACGCAAGTCTATAGGCCACATTTCCTACTCGGTCAAGAATCTGAAATGGACCAATAAATCGTGGATTGAGCTTTCCTCTCTTCCCAAATCTTGTAACTCCTTTCCATGGAGCCACACGCAACAATACATGATCCCCAATGTCAAATTCCACGTCCTTCCGATGAAGATCCGCATAACTCTTTTGTCGATCCTGTGCCGTTTGTATACGTTGTCGAATCGTTTGGATCTTCTCTGTAGTCATGCGTACCAACTCTGGTCCCAACAATGTTGCTTCACCCACCTCGTCCCAGCATACTGGAGAGCGACACTTTCGTCCATATAATGCTTCAAATGGGGCCACACCTATACTTGCCTGATAACTGTTATTGTAAGAGAATTCCACCAATGGTAGGTACTTATCCCAACTCCCTTTGAAATCTAGGACACAAAGTCTTAATAGATCTTCAAGAGTTTGAATAGTCCTCTCTGATTGTCCGTCCGTTTGAGGATGGTATGCCGAACTAAATCGTAAATCTGTGCCCATAGCTTTTTGCAAGCTAACCCAAAATCTTGAAGTGAATCTTGGGTCACGATCCGAAACTATGGATACTGGCATGCCATGCAGTCTCACAATCTCATCTACGTATATACGAGCAAGACGTTCAAGGGAATAAGTCTCCCGTATCGGCAAGAAATGAGCAGACTTGGTTAATCTATCAACAATAACCCAAATAGCATTTATGCCTTGAGAAACCGTGGGAAGACCCGTAACGAAATCCATGGTAATGTGTTCCCACTTCCATTTCGGAATCTCAAGTGGTTGCAATGGACCCTTTGGTACTTGATGTTCCGCCTTTACACGTTGACAAGTTAAACACCTCGAGATAAACTTTGCAATCTCTCTCTTCATATTATTCCACCAAAATGTATGTCGTAGATCACGATACATTTTGGTACTTCCAGGATGGATTGCAAATGGTGTATTGTGTGCTTCCATCATGATCTTGTACTTCAAATCAGAATTGTTAGGAACACAGAGTCTAGAGTGAACTCGAAGTATTCCTTCTTCATCGATTCTTGCTTCTGGAATAGAACCTTCTTGCACTTTCTTCTTCATACGCATCAGCTCTATGTCCGTAGCTTGAGCAGCTTTAACTTTATCGATTAAAGTCGGTTCTACTCGTATATTTGATATCATCATGTGGGTACTTGGAGCCTTCATCTCTATCTCCATCCTTTGCAAGTCATACAAAATGGGCCTTTGTGTTAACAACATTGCACTCGTACCCGCATATGATCTTCTACTCAATGCGTCAGCTACTACGTTTGCTTTTCCAGGATGATATTGGATGGTATGATCGTAATCTTTTAACAGCTCGAGCCAACGTCGCTGCCGCATGTTGAGTTCCTTTTGGGTGAAGAAATATTTAAGGCTTTTATGATCTGTATAGATCTCCACTTTCTCCCCATACAGGTAGTGTCTCCAGATCTTCAACGCGAAAACTACTGCTGCCAACTCCAAATCATGAGTAGGATAATTCCTCTCATATTCTTTGAGTTGTCGCGAGGCATAGGCTATGACTTTCCCATGTTGCATGAGAACACATCCTAACCCTTTGCCTGAAGCATCACTGTAGATAACAAATCCATCCGAACCAGATGGTATTGTCAGAACAGGTGCCGAAATGAGTCTCCTCTTAAGCTCTTGAAAACTCTTCTCGCATTCCTCGCTCCATACGAATTTGATATCTTTCCGAGTCAGCTGAGTTAACGGGGTAGCGATTCGAGAAAACCCTTCCACGAATCTTCGATAATAACCAGCTAAGCCTAGAAAGCTACGTACTTCGGTCACCGTCTTTGGTTGCTCCCAACTTTGTATTGCTTCAATCTTCGCCGGGTCAACAGATACTCCATGTTTTGACACCACGTGCCCTAGGAAAGCTACTTCCTCAAGCCAGAACTCGCATTTCTTCAACTTGGCATATAACTTATTTTCACGCAGCCTTTGGAGTACCAGCTTCAAATGATGCTCATGATCTTCACGGCTTTTGGAATATATGAGGATGTCATCAATAAAGACAACAACGAACTGATCCAAATAATCCTTAAATACTCGGTTCATCATATCCATGAAAGCCGCAGGAGCATTAGTCAATCCAAAAGACATAACTAGGAACTCATAATGCCCGTACCGAGTTCTGAAGGCAGTCTTTGGAATATCCTCAGTTTTAACCTTCAGCTGATGATATCCAGAACGAAGATCGATCTTTGAAAAGAACTGTGCTCCTTGTAACTGGTCAAACAGGTCATCAATACGAGGTAGCGGATACCTATTCTTAATAGTGACATGGTTTAATTCCCGGTAATCAATACAAAGTCGCATACTCCCGTCTTTTTTCTTTACAAATAAAACAGGAGCACCCCAAGGAGATGTACTAGGACGAATGAAACCGATGTCCAACAACTCTTGTAGTTGGACCTTTAACTCCTGAAGTTCAATAGGAGCCATTCGATATGGGGTTTTAGAAATGGGCTTTGTACCAGGTTCAAGATCAATAAAGAATTCAATTTCTCGTTCCGGGGGTAGACCGGGAAGTTCTTCAGGAAATACGTCAGGAAAGTCAATAACAACAGGAATATTATTCAAATTTGACGTGTCTTTATTCAAATCCATAACATGGGCTAAGAAAGCTTGACATCCGTTTTTTAATAAACGAATGGCTTTATGGCTTGATATAACAGTGATTGATTTTAATGGCTTAGTTGTTTGAATTCGTACAACAGGTTGGTTAGGAATATGAAAACTAACAACCTTACGAAAACAATCAATTTTGGCATGATGAGTAGTTAGCCAATCAATCCCTAAAATCACATCAAAAGCAAGTATCTTTAAAGAGATAAGGTCAACAGGTAAGGTGATGGTACCAACTTGGATCACACAAGATTTATAAACAGTGGATGTGATGAAAGTTTCTCCTAACGGAGTCTCCACAGATAAATCAAAGTCTAACTTCTCCGGAGTCAAGTTTAAACGTTGAGCACAAGCAGGAGAGATAAAAGAATGGGTAGAACCGGTATCTAATAAAGTATAAACTTCGCATGAATTTATGATTAGCTTACCCGTGATCACCTCGTTTGGGTTCCTCGCATGTTGACCAGTCACGACAAACGCTCTTCCAGGAACCGTTGACTTTATCTTTTCTGGGACAGCTTTTTGAGTCACCATCCCCGCTGGACTTGGTTTTGCTACAGTGCAATCTCGAGCGATATGTCCTTCCTTTCCACAATTATAACATACCTTAAACTGTTGTGGGCAGTTTGGGCTGATATGTCCTTCTTTTCCGCACTTATAGCATATAACCGGTGGTCGTTCTCCTCCCTTGGAACCAATTGCTGTTGGTGCTGACGTCTTCGTATTGTCATTGTTGAATCTCCTCTTTTTAAAATCTCCTCCCGACTCGCTTCTTCTATTTTCATAGCCACGATTACCACCAGAGTGGTTGCCGTTCTTGTCTGTATTTTTCTTTCTCCGCTGGTTATCATTGTTCTGATGACTGCTGTCACCGATATGATCCTGGTTGTGATCCCTCAGTTGACCGTACTCGTTATCTCGCTCTAATAATTGAGCCCTGTTGACAACATCTGAATAGAGAGAAAATTTATGAGAAATGAGATATTGACGTATGCCGGGTTTCAAACCTCTCAGAAACATCCTCGTCATACGTTCCTCATTCTCCACCAAATGAGGTGCAAACCTGGACAACTCTGCAAACTTTGCCTCGTACTGAGATACCGTCATATTATTCTGCTCTAGTCTAATAAACTCTACCTCCTTCATATGACGAATACTTTCAGGAAAGTACTTGTCATTGAACAGTTTTTGAAATGTCTCCCAAGACATGCTGAGTGCGGTTGGATGGGTACGCTTCACAGACTCCCACCAGTAATCTGCCTCGCCACGGAACATAAAGGTGGCGAATGGAACCTTCTGTTCCTCCGTGCATCCCAAGACATCGAATATCTTGGTAATTTGCTTGACCCACGTTTCCGCCATGATCGGATCCGGCTTTCCCTTAAATTCTGGTGGTCCCAATTCTTTGAACTGTTTGGCTGTGACAAACCGTGAATTGCTATCATTTCCTCCTGTATTTTGAACACGAGTCTCCCTTGTCTGGTTTTGCATGAATTGCAAAAAACTTCTAAACATTCCATCGTTCATCATCTGCTCATTGGTGTTGTTCACAGGAGGAACATTGCCAGCCTGTTGCACGTTCTCCTCGTTGGTAAGCACCGGTGTCTCCACGGTCTCATTTACTCCACTATTAACATTCTCAGTCGACATTCTCAAATACTGCCATAAAACAAGGGTTAATTAAATAAATTAACAAATCACATAATACCCCTATATTATGACTGACCAATAAATAAGCTTAGGTAGGACACACTAGCGAAGGATTCGTCTCTCCCCTCCTAGTTCTATTCCCCGATCTCCGCCAGAGATCATATCCCTAAGCTCTGATACCAACTGTGACGCCCCCAAAATAGGTATACAACACCCATTCTGAGTCGCCAAAATACATGGTACAGAAACAACTACATCTTTATTATTACAACACAAGAACTGTGAGTTTAAATACAAATATTGTCATTTAGACAATATCCACACTCAAATAAGCCCTCATTACAATTATTGATACATTATTTCACAAAAATAGTGAGGACTACTAAAGTAACTTCTAGAACCATCATTCCATACCCCGACTAGTACTCGCTACATTCTCGCCTCCTGAGAAAAATGGAACAAAAAGGAAAAGGGTGAGCTCAACTAGCCCAGTAAAGAACATTATGACTAAGATAATACAGAACAAATTATCGTTAGTCTTCAACAGGGAAAAATCTAATAGAATACAATAGACAACAAGTTTTAAATCAATAACTGCAGCGGAAACAGCAAACCATTAGAAGAGTCAAGTAGAGAATGAGTTCTACTATCTTCTAAGATTTAAAAGTCCATCATCAATATTTTATCCCTGTAACAACAATCAATAACCATCTTAAATCAAATATTCATCTTTGCACTACAGGCCAAAGATATTCATTTGTATCACCAGTCGGTCATGTTCATCTCAACACCTGTTCATCTTTGCACTACGGGCCAAAGATATTCATCAGTTAATCATTCATCTTTGCACTACGGCCCAAGATATTCAGTAATATCATCATTTAGGACTGAGGATGATGAAAAATATATTAAAGAAAACGAATCCAGTGAAACAAAATAACAAATATTAAGGATTCGTATTTCGATTTATTCATGTCCAAAAATACCTTATAATTATTCATAGTGAAGTAGAATTCAAGAATGATCAAAACATGGATACAATCAAAGCTAGTACCCAGAATAGATATTTTGGACGAAAAGAAGAAAATTTTATTTTTCGGTGAATAGTAACTCGTGAATAGTAACTCGTGAATAGTAACTCATGAATAGTAACCCCGACGTGAAAAGTTCCAAATTTGATAAAAATTTCCAACCAATATTTCGGCATAATGATATTGAAGAAATAATATCATTTTTGAATAAAATAACATCCCTTACCTCGTACAGACAGTACTTCTGGTCGGAATACCGGTATAAGGCTGAAAGACACTTGCTCTGATGAATAGAAACTCTCAAAGTATCTAAATACTCACAAAATACACTCAATAATCTAGAGAGAGAAAGAGAGAAAACTTGTTTCTGGTGTGATTTTCAATTCTAACTTAGCCCTCTATTTATAGGAAAATGTTAGCACGCCGAAGCAGACTTAACCTGCAACCTGATGGCTTTACCTGCTACTATTCCCACCCACCACATTTGAATAAAAATCTCAGCACATTTCTTCACCAACCAAGAGTGGGGCCCACCAATTCTAGAATTTTCTACCAAAATGATTAACTCCGAAAATTCAACAATTTCTGAACCAGTCATCTCGTAAAATTCATAATAAATCATACGTTCATTTTTAACGGTTCAAAATTTGTGGACATATACTCAACTTATATATGTATAACATATCCAAAAATTACCACGATCCAACGGTCGGATTAAAAATTATAACTCCCTCAAAATATCTCAAAAACCCTGATTTTTAATACCTCCATTCCGACAAAAATACTGATAAAAACCTCAACATTAACTCCTTCATTTTTAACCACAAAAATATATCCCTCATTTATATCCACAAAAATAAATATTTCCTTATCATATGAATCAATAATTAATTATTTACAAATTACAGAATCACATTTATGACAACCAGGCCGTTCCCAGGAAAGAGGGGGCTTTCCAATAAGGATTTCTCCTTACTGGCGCGCAATTAGATGACCAAACCTCTCCTTAGACAGAACTTTCTAGACATTGCCAATAATGTTATCTAATAATATTATTCAAATAATATGAATTATTGATCTGATAATGGGAAATACTGTGTAGTGACAATTATTGAAACAACAGTAATATAAAATATCAACGCAGCAATTACTGAATCAATAAAATAAAATACTGAACAGTAATTACTGTAACCATTATTGAGTAGTGCCTTCTTACGTAAGAATCAATAATTGGTGCAATACAGTGTGCTACTGTGTAACAACGCGTATTACTGTGTTTTAACCACCGGGTATTCCAACAGTATTAACGGTAACAACTACGCCGTTATTAATAAAAAACATATACTTGTCGTTTTCTTCATCCAATCGTTTTCCGTTATGGGGCCCACAAAAGACTGCGCCGTCGTACGAATATTCCCCGACAGGAAGAATATTCCACGACCAAACGAATATTCCCCGACAACAATGAATATTTTATAACCACTTGCTTATTAAAAATATTTACGCATTTTACCCATAACTAACCTCATTAATCAATTTAACACTTACTATTTCAAAATAATAAATAGAGGGAATTTAAATTTCATTTATTAATAATTTGGGGTCTTACATAGGGAAATAGAAGGTTATTGAATGGAATATCTTTTATGCCCAAAGTAGGGAAGTATTTATAGAAGGTTTATGACCGTTGCATTCAACCGTTTAAAAAGACGTAGTATGAGATACATAACTTAAACAAAATAAATAAATTTTATATATTAAAAGTTATATATCACAGACCCGCCATATTACAGACCCGCCCGAACCCGAACCCGACTTTAAAGTCAATTTTCTCATTCAATTTAATTTCATTTCTAACAATTATATTAAATATTATCAAGAACTATACTTAAAACTAGCAAGATAGTCTTTGGTAGGTATATTTTCCAAAATTTTGTAAGCCTAACATTTTATTTATTTATTTTTGCTAAATATTGTAAGCCTAACATTATGTGTCAAATACTCCCCCAGTCCAAAAAAAAATGAACATAGTATAATTTATACACATTAAAAAAAAATAGTAAAAAAATTTAAATTTATTTTTAGTAGTCCCATAAAATTATATAAAGTGATAAATATTTTTATTTTTTATATTAATAAATTTTACTAAATGACATATTTATTTTTCATTTCATTTTATATACTTTATTTTATTTTATTTTGAATATAAAAACAAATTATACCTTTAATCGTTATTTTAAAGACGGAGGAGGGAGTATTATGTTTATAACATAGTGTGACGTGACCCATGAAGAATAATTAAGAGTCCTTCTACGCCAACCGGCGTTTTCCGACCGGGGTAGTGACCGGTCGGAATTTTTTTTTTTTTTTTTTTTTGCTTTTGATTACAAAATAATTAATGTGATTTATTGGAACTGAAATTTTTATAAAATGCAGTGATTTAGGCGTCCGTTTGGATACACGTAACAAACAGGGTTGTACAGTCTGTATAACCTGTTTGTTACGTGTATCCAAACGGACGCCTAAATCACTGCATTTTATAAAAATTTCAGTTCCAATAAATCACATTAATTATTTTGTAATCAAAAGCAAAAAAAAAATAAAATAAAATAAAATTTCCGGCCGGTCACTACCCCGGTCGGAAATAACCGGTCCCCCTAGATTTTATCAATAATTAATAAAATGAATGATATTTGAAAGAGAGTGAGTACTAAAATTTAAAAACCAATGGGCAGCACTTTTAATTTAATTTAATTTTTTTAGTGAAAAGGACGACAGTGGCATACTGGCATTGCATTGAAAAGTCAAGCCGCCCCTAGGAAAAAAACATAAAAATGAAAGGAAATAGACATCTTACTTACGTATATTATCCTATCATAACCCTCATTAGTCTCACTCATGTTAGCTGATTGTCTTTTTTCTAAAGATTCCTTCATAACCACGGACCACAGTGTAGAATAACGAGCACATACACGCACACGATATTAAAGAATTAATACAAATATTTATAAAGTTTTTTAATTTAAATACTCACAGATAATTTGTTATTTTATTGATAATTTTAGTTACATAGGGCTTTACAATTGATAGTATTTATAGCTATTAATCATATTTTAATCTTACTTCACATTATAACTCAAATACCCATAATTCCGTTCCAAAAACGACTCATTAAAACTCAGTCCGTCGATCGACGCGTCCCGCGCCGCTTCCTGACTTCCACTGGTTCGCCCCCCTCACCCCCTCGCCTTTGGTTCAACCCTGATGGGTTAGTGCTTCGCTACGCTACACTCCGATTCACACTAACCTTTTTCAGTAGCTTCTAAGTTATGAGTCACAAGTCCCAACAATTCATTCGTTCCGTATTATTTTATTATTATTAATTTTTAAAAATTAATTTAACAGATTTTAAACTTGAAATTTACGTAATTTTTTAAAGTTTTAATCAATATAATGACGATTTTTTTTATAAAAAAATCTCAGTTTTAAGGAGTACAAAATAATTAATAATCAAGTCATATTTGAGTCCTAAAAATATCACAGTACCTCAGTCTTAACCATTAAGTTTAGACCTCAACATATAATAATAAATATTGTAAACTATTTAAAAAGTATTAATTAAAACTATTATAAATTTTATTGTTTCATATTTTTTAATGAGTTATCTCAATTTTTGATTTTGAAAATCTGTCAAATTAAGTTTTAAAAGTCAATAATAGTTATATAATTTGGAACACAAGGAGTATTGCTTTTTTTTTTTTTGAGGTTTACAAAAAAAATTTAAACATTATTCTTATAAATATTAATGATGTATTTTTGTGTTTAGTTTTAAAAATATTGAACTACTTCCTCTGTTATATAAAAAATATCTTAAATATACTTTTTATATGAATTAAGAAAAATAAAAGAAGAAATATTAATAAGTTACATAAGTTATCATTTATACCCACAACAGATCCCTTTATATAAATACATTTTAAAGATTCTTTCTTTTTTAGATAGTGATTGTATATGATGCAAGACTAATAGTAGTGGGCTCTCAATTTTTTGGAAGTATACAATGGTCCCTTCTTCCTAAATGAATTATGTTTTGACTTTTAAATTTAATTTATAATTTTTTAAAATTTATAATTATTAAGAAATATATTTAAATTTTCGTTATGTATTGCGATAAATTTATTTTTTAATTTTAATTATTAAATTTATAAATTAAAAATTATAATAAATTTAATTTATATTCAATAAAATATTGACACTCAATCTGCATGTCAACATTATACCGGAGTTCACCGTCGTGAGCTAGCGTAGCAAGTACTCTTCTTAAATTCGTTTCTCCCATATAGATGGGACCCACTGATCAATACGGGATCCAATAAAAAGGGCGAAATTCCAATCTAACGGCTCTGATTCGTCCAACATTACCAATTAAAGTCGATCGATACATGAAGAGGATATTTTATTACTACTGCTTTTAGAATATAGGAGTATAAATACACCTCTGTCTCCTTCTCTTCATATATCTATCGCCGGCGACGATGACGACTAGGATGATTCGATACTCCGACGTTGCATTGCTTCTTTTAGTCCTCTTGGCCGTCGTCGAGAGCCGTGATACTGTCCGCGATGTGCTCAAATTGCCGTCGGAAGTTCCCAACTTCTTCCGTCATGCTGCTGATGTTAGTAACGCCGGCGATGATTACACCGTCGGGACCAGGTGGGCGGTTCTGATTGCTGGATCCAACGGTTACTGGAATTACCGGCACCAGGTGATCATAAACTCTGATCCTACTTTTTTGTTTGATTTTTGTGAATTATTGTAAAATTATATTCCAGGTACGATTGGGTATTTAGCGTTTTATATGTTATATTTTCATTTGACTTTGTATTGAAGATGAGCTTAATGTTTGCTTTGATTCAACTATTTTTTATTTTTTGATTGCTGTATTATAAGGTGGGAAGACTAGAAGTTTTAATCTTTTTCTGCCAGTTTTTTTTTATAAATTTTATGAATCCAAAGGTTTATGACAGCTAGGATTTAGAATTGTTGATTTTTGTTGTGTATAACATAGTTTTAGCGTATTTGATAAAATTGCCCAACTCAGCTCCACACAGCCTTGTTCCTATTGTAGTAAATTGAAAATTTGATATTGTATTGTTCGTCTAAAATTTTGGTTAATCTCCCTGTTCGAATTATGCAGTCTTCAATATTATGTATTGGTTTCTGAGAAATTGTAAGGTAGCAAGGAGGTTCTTTCAATTTTCTCACTTTCTTTGTTAGATGAGAAAAGTCTGGGATTGGACTTTATTTTAGGCAGCTAGATTTTACTTGGGTACCGTACAAGGCAACAATTGTGTTCTAATCTTACTTTTTTTTCTCACCAATTAGATGTGCGGACCTAGGAGAGTGGAGTCTGCTAGAGAATGAAATTTGCACATACTTACAAAAAAGTTGCACAGGCCTTAGGGGGTGTTTGATAAAAATTGAATGAATCTGAATCTGAATCTGAATGAGCTGAATCTGAATGAAAAAAACTGTTTGATAACTGACATATCTTAAAGATCTGAATGACATATTTTTAATATTTTACCCCTCTGAAAAAATTCAAAGTTGTTGTAAATTTATTTAATATTACATAATATAATAGTTAATATTTTTTTATTATTTTTATTATTATTTTTAATTTTTTTTACCTTATTCAGCCAACCATTCAACTATTCAGACCAAAAATTCGGACTTAACCATTCAGCCAGCATCTGACCGATTCAGCCATTCAGACGATTTTTTTTCAAAACAAACACACTTAATGATTCAGCTACTTACCGATTCAGCCATTCAGACCCATTAAGTTCTAAACAAATAGCCCCTTAGTGTCACCTTGTGTGTTCAGTTGTGTTTACTTTGTTTTGTTGCATTTCTGGATTGCTTTGAAATTAAATTCAATCATGTGTGAGAAATTTTTTTATGTACTTAGAGAGATCTCTGTAGGAACTGTTGGTGGAAAAAAGTGGATAGAGCTTGTTGAATTGTGTGGATGTTCTTGGTTCCATACTTTTAGTGAGTTGTAATGGACATCCATTAAGTTCTGCATCACTTGTATTGGTGTTAGAACTGTGCACTGCCTTTATTTTATTGGTTTTAGTTCCTGTCAGACTCATAAAATGGTCATTACATCTTCGTGTTAAATTTATATTTTGTTCTTTCTTGATGTTGTTGACTTGCATGTGAGTGACAACCAAATATCACCATTGTTCAACTTGAGTTTTCTGATTTTGAATTGGCAGCAAGCAAATGGTTTCCTTATATGTGCGTGTGTGTGTGTCTTTGGTCACACTACTAATGTTACTTCAGCATACGAGGGAATTTTTGTATTGTTTCTTATGCCATCAAGCTTAGACATGAATAAGTTCGGATTGTGACTGTGCTAATCACAAACATGCATAGTTTGTTGATTTCTACAAGTAGGAAATTTTTAGAATTTATAGTTACTGGAAGAATGGTTAGAGGAAACAATAGTTAAAAGCTGGTGGAAGGGGATTGAAATGTGTGTATTAGTTCATGCCACTGGTTTAGTAACAGAAAGGCAGAAATCTTGCAACAAATTTGTGTCCATTGTGGAGGCTGTCATCTATACCACGGTTATGTTCAAAAAAACTTGGTCGTAGATGCAATTGCATCTGAATTACATGTTTATGATCATAACACATTTAGTGACATTTTTTCTCCCTTCTTATCTCCTGGTTTATCCTGTTGAAGTAAAAAGTGAGAACTTTATTCTCTTAGATTTTTTCTAATAGTTGCCCTTTTTTTGTTCCAGGCTGATGTGTGCCATGCCTATCAACTCTTGAAGAGAGGTGGTATCAAAGATGAAAACATTGTCGTTTTCATGTATGATGACATTGCTTATGATGAAGAGAACCCTAGGGCTGGAGTCATCATTAACAGCCCACATGGTTCTGATGTTTACAATGGTGTTCCGAAGGTTGGATTTATCTGAGCATTGGATCATTAGAAAATACTTAAATGTACTTCTCTTTTTCTCACATAGTACATTTTCTTGAGACAGGATTATACTGGGGAAGATGTTACTGTAAACAACTTTTTTGCTGCTATACTTGGAAACAAATCTGCTATTACAGGAGGTAGTAGGAAGGTTGTGGATAGCGGTCCAAATGATCACATTTTCATATACTACACTGACCATGGCGGTCCCGGGGTACTTGGTAATTTTAGCTGTTCTGTGATCTCTATCTCAAGAAGTGTTTCATTGGTTCCTTGATATACACTTTATTTCTTATGAATGGGAATAATCACAAAAAATTTCTATAGCTTTCTTTTACCTTGGAAAAGGTGTCATTTGCATCTGATATTCACACCTGAGTTATAGGAACTGACCATAGTTGGGGATGATGTTCTTGCATTGGGAATGACCAACAGTCCAACCAATGAAAATATATATTTAATTCTTCTCTTGTGAAAATACATATTTTACCGAATATTTCTGCTATTACCATTATGTGATCACAATTACGATTACTCAACCTGAAAATTACTATAGAAATCACGAGTACTGGACCTGAATCATCCATAATTTTCCATTGGCTATTGAGAAGGTGAAGTAAGGGAAAGAAATTATCATTGTACAAATTGCTATGAACTTCCATTAATTATTCTTCTTGGAAACCAAATCTTTTGTTATTTGTTTTTGTTGTTGTTGAAATTGTAGTCAATATAAATGTTTTTAGAAATATCTTTTGGGCCTTAGAGGCATAAACCCACAAAAATAATTAAATTTTTATTGCTTTTTCTCCTTTTCTATTTTTTCTTGCATCTTGCTCTCCCACCCAGCTACCTACTTATTTTTTCGTTTCTTTCTCTCTGCAAATTTTAAGCTATCATTCTTAATCTTGATAAGTAGTGAATATGGATCATGTACTTAATACCAAAATTTTAGCCTCACCACAGAATCAGGTCAGCCTAATTATGAATAATCAGTTCCTGGAAAGATAATTAGCTGTTCATGATTGAGAGAATAGCTATACTGTTAGAATTAGTGTCTTGAACCTGTGTGTTCTATTAGTTCGTTTGTATACTTTGGTTGATCTTTTCCTTCTGAACTTCTCTTAACATAGTTTGTATTTTGAATAGTTGCACTAACTGCATAATGGCTCTGTTGTATGTGAATCAGGGATGCCAACAAATCCTTACATTTATGCAGATGATCTTATAGATGTCTTAAAAAAGAAGCATGCTTCTGGAACATATAAAAGCTTGGTAAATCATTTTTTACTGCCGTTTATACTGCATTAATTCTATATTTGATTTTGTGAAATTTATACTTTTTGAATTATGTTGTGAATCTGTAGGTATTTTACCTTGAAGCTTGTGAGTCTGGAAGTATCTTTGAGGGTCTGCTTCCTGAAGGTTTAAATATTTATGCAACCACAGCATCAAATGCAGAGGAGAGCAGCTGGGGAACCTATTGCCCCGGAGAGTATCCTGGCCCTCCCCCAGAATATGACACCTGTTTGGGTGACTTGTATAGTGTTGCCTGGTTGGAGGACAGGTATGCTCAACTGCTCTGAATGTTAAAGTTTTGTCATTAAAAGAGCAAAAGTAATACTTAATATATATTGGCTTTTGGAGTTATCTCAATTGCACTATGATGGGCATTAAATTAGAGGCTATTTTTTTCCTAATTTTTGCTTGATGGTGCATATAGCGAATATGCACCATTAAGAATATCCATAGACCACTAAATGAATTTTGGCCTTTTGTTTCATATTTCTTAGATGAGTAGGGTCCCCATGTTGGATTATTTTATTACATAAAACATCATCATAGCCCAGGATTGGAAAACTTCAAAGAACATAATTATCTAGCTGCATCTTAAATTTTAAATTGAGGGATTAGATGAATTTGAGGATTAGACACATGCCTGCTCCCAGTACACGTACCAAAGTCCGTGCAACAAGGTTAGTTGGTATGCCTCTGGGCCTCTGGTTCAGTACACATACCAAAGTCCGTGAAATCAGTTCTATGTGATTTCATTTGACTGTGAAAACCTAAATCTTTGTTTTTGATTGCATCGGTTGAATAAATTTGACTTTGATGTTCTTTAATGTTGTAGTAGTTAACATTGAAAGCTTTCAATTTTGCTAAGGTGTAACAATTTCTTGCTAGTAATCAAAATCTTCTCTACTTTTTGAGCAGTGATAAACACAATTTGCGAACAGAAACGCTGAGACAGCAGTATGAACTGGTAAAGATCATGTTGCACCTGCTTATGTGAAATTATTTGGTAGATGTGGTGAGACAAGGTGTGGAGATGTTTCTATCAAACGGTCTTGCTGGAAAACATCTTATATGCCCTCCCACGTTAAATGCTCTTGTGAATTGCTTTAGATTGTTCTAAAACTTCCATTATGCTATATGTGTAGGTTAAAAGGAGAACTTCAACTGACAATTCGGCTTACGGTTCCCATGTAATGCAATATGGTGATCTCAAGCTTAGCAAGGAGGACCTTTTCAAATATATGGGTACAAATCCTGCAAATGATAACTTCACTTATGTGGATGATAACTCCGTGTGGCCATCTTCAAAAGCTGTTAACCAGCGGGATGCTGATCTATTACATTTCTGGAACAAGGTTTGTGTACAACCTTCTCTGTATTACTCTTGTTAGTTTTAATGTGTGTCCCACGAGTTTCAATGTCACAACTATGTCTTGTGAGGACGTAGGAGATGGATGCTTAGATTACGCGAGTGGAACATTTAAGATGAGCAAAATAAATTACTCGATGCTTATGGCGGTGCTGCCAAATATATTGCATTCTACAGGTTTTTGTTGTTGGATGGAACTGTGAACCGTAAAACTTGCTCTACTACATTTGTTTTGAACCTTATTTATCTTAGCATTCTGTTTTTCTTACAGTTTTCTTTCTTCATCTTTTGCTAAATTTTTCTTTTTTAACTTTGAACAGTACCGCAAGGCTCCTGAAGGTTCTGATAGGAAAGTTAGAGCTCAGAAGCAGTTTTCTGAAGCTATGTCACATCGGATGCACTTAGATGACAGTATAAAACTTATTGGGGAGCTTCTTTTCGGAATTGAGAAAGGTCCTGAAGTGCTAAAGACAGTTCGACCTGCTGGACGACCTCTTGTTGATGACTGGCACTGCCTTAAAACATCGGTAATCACCCAACTCCTTATACATTTGTGCAATCCTATGTTATAATCACCCAACTCCTCTCATAATGTTTGTTTATTTTGTACCTAAAATGTTAAAAGTGGGTGATTACGCTAGTAGGGTTCTGTTTGTGTTCCAATCACCGTTTTAACTAGAAACGCGAAAAAATTATAAAGATATTTGTCTCTGTGATGCGAAATTTTACTTAATATTGATTTGAACCATCTTAAACTGAATTTCAGGGAAGAATTATTTTTGGGTTTTCCTATTATGGGTTGTACTTTGTAAGAAAATGCAATGCTTTTTGTCAAATGTGCAGGTCCGGACATTTGAGACACATTGTGGATCCTTGTCCCAGTACGGTATGAAGCACATGCGGTCCATTGCTAACATCTGCAATGCTGGAATCCAGGAGGAGCAAATGTCCGAGGCATCAGCACAAGCTTGTGTGACCATTCCTAGTAATCCTTGGAGCTCTGTCCACAAGGGGTTTAGCGCATGATGACGGACTGACCATCCAAAGGAGCAACTGTCTGCTGGTTCCTTCTGTATAATGTATTGGTTTCTATATAATGACTTTTATCATCCAAAGCCCAAAGGAGCCATTATCTGCTTTATATTACTGCAAATTATTGCTTCCATGTGAATACAGTTAAGAAGCACATCTATACTAGACTGGTTTGATCCTGAACTCTAGGCTTCAGCTGTTTGCATTGTAATGTTGCTGCTTGTATAAATTACAAAGCATAGCCTGTAATCTGTATATAGAAACTATATCTCAACATGAAGGGATTTGTAGAATAAGTATTGGGCCATTAGCATTTTAACCGCATACATTTTTATTTTAAGAGATCCTCTGAATAGTTTAAACTCGTATTTATATTTTAACTTATTTAGAGGACCTCTTAATACTAATATGTGGGCTCTTAAGAGGTGGACTGTTAAGATTCATTAAGTTGTAATCAAACACCACTTTAGATATTTAAATGCATGAAGTGTTGTGATATATAATAAGAAATTAATGTTGCTATTAAATACTGGCTTAAGTGGATACATGAAATCAAAGTCATACTATTTTATCACTTATTAGTCCACATATTAAATAATTTTCCTTATACATATTTTTAACTCAAAAGTTGAAGTGGAGGGAACTTGGCTGCCTTTAGTTATAATTTTATTTTTAGTCTATCCTAAAATTAGAAATATATTTTTTAATCTATATGTAGAAGTAATTTGGTTCAATTAGATTTTTAAAAGACCGAACTCACCTAGCGAAAGATTTTAAAAATAAATATTTCAAATACTATTTATTACTTCTTCCGTCCCAAATTATCTGTTTTTTTAGAGTTCCACACATACTAATATGTGTAATAAAAATACTAAAATACCCTTATGTGTTGATTTTTTTGTTTTCTGCGCATAAATCATGAGAATATGAAAAGATGTTTAAAAAGAGGAGAGGCATGAATAAGAGTAATGACTATCATTAATTAGGATAAAGGGACAAACTTGAAAAACAAAGCGAAAAAATATATTGAAATCTTGAAAAAGCAGATATTGTGGGACAATTTTTTTTTACTAAAACAGCAGATAATTTGGGACAGAGGAAGTATTAAATACATGCAAAAACATTTAAGTAAAGCCCACAAAACAAATAGCTTAAAGTTTTAATTCCATAAGACTATAACATGAGGAAACTGAAAATTTAATTTTATGAATCTTTAGTACAAAGGTAGTTAGTTGGTCATGATGTAGCTTAACTGTTGCTAGACTCAAACTTCTTAAAACCTACTTACTTAGACAGTTAGACTTGGGAGGGTGTTTGATAAGAATGAATTTGAATTTGAATTTGAATTTGAATTTAAATTTAAATTTGAATCTGAATCAGAATAAGTTGAATCTGAATCTGAATAAAAAAGGTTATTTGATAATTAACATATCTAAAATAACGAAATGACATAATTATATTAATTTACCCCTCTGAAAAAATTTAAAGTTGTTGTAAATTTAGTTAATATTACTTAATATAATAGTTAATATTTTTTTTCAATTTTATAATTTTTTTAATTTTTTTTTAGTTTATTCAACTGCTCATTCAGCCAAAAAAATCAAACTTAGCCATTCAACTCAATCATCTGACCGATTCAGCCATTAAGACAATTTTTTTTCAAAACAAACGCACTTAATGGTTGATCGAATGTATTCAGTCTTAAACAAACAGCCCCTTATTCATAAGATTTTTCATATGTATAAAAGTTAAAAGAGAAAACATGTGAATAATTTCTTCTTATTAATTTCTTTTAATAATCTTATAAATAAAAATTTTAAAATAGTTTCAGACAGGCCCATCATATATACTAATATAGTTGACATATGTATTAGTAGGGGTGCTCAAAAATTTCGATTTTTCGATTTTTTACCAAATCGGTTGGAACCGAAACCGGCGGTACCGATTTTCTTCGGTACCGATTTTTTGATTGTTTTATATTTTTCGGTACCGGTAGCGGTACTTATCATTTTGCATTCAGTACAATACTGAAATACCGAAAGAGTCAAAATGGTATTGCTTAAAGAAATCACCATAAAATAGGGATCCGGTTAGTATTAAGTTTATTTTTGGGTAAGTTGGTCAATTGGCCAATAGAATACTGACACACACAGAGCCTCGCCTGCGTGTCAGTACTCTATTGGCCAATTGACTAATTTACTCAAAAATAAATTTCATGCTAACCACTTCCATAAAATAGATACCATACCCATTATCCAGGATGAAAGTAGTCTGCAACAGGATTGTCCAGCTTAATAGTTGGCATTAAATGGAATGCCTGAACTGCAGTGAAATTGGTTTTAGTCACATCTCTGACTTCATAAAAGGCCACACTAATGGTTGCCAGTATGCACAGTTAATGTGACAAATGATTAAGTAAATAGTTAAGTTATCAGTTTATTGATGAAAAGCCAGTTATCAGATGGATCAAACTAGGGATAAGTAAGAGGAGTTCAAAAATTTGAGAGACTTCAGCAATGAGCACATCTCTAACTGAAAGAAAATATATATATTCCATACAACTGAAATTATCTAAACCATGCAACTTAATACAAGATCCTGGACAAAAGGAAAGCTTAAAACTTAAATGCCATTTTGGAGGGTGAGACATTTTAGAAAAAAGTCATAGAGGACCTAGCTAAGATGGAGTAATCTACCCTATTGAGTGTTAAAATATATGTTTGACTGTAATGTTCAGAAAACATGCCTAGTATACCCTTCTCTGTAATCTACACCTTTTTCTTGAATATATTAATTAAAATTATTTAATTATTATTATTTATTAATAATTATATATATTAGTTTATTACCATGCGATATAACCGAAAACCGAACCGAAAAAATTGGTACAAATTTTGTACCGAAATCGATAATTCGGTACCGGTTCTTATTTTTTTGCTAAATTCGGATTGGTACCGGTTCGATTTTTTCGGTACCGATTCGGTTTTTTACCGATGAGCACCCCTATATATTAGGGTTCTTTACAAAAATATACAACAATTAGAAAGTAATTACACAATTAGTGCATCAACAAAATAATTACACCATTAGTGCATCCACAAAATAATTACAAAAAGAGTGTAACAAATTCAAACCATTCAATTTCACATTAATAAGGAAACTTAAAATCAAGGAAAAATAATCGCCATAATTAATAATTCAAATTTAAACAATTTAATTTCACATTAATAAGAAAACCTAAAATCAAAGAGAAATAACCGCCATAATTAATAATTCAAATCAAAATTTTGGGATCTAACAACAAAAATAAATCTATAATTCAAATCAAAAGGAGGAAAAAGCAAAAAAAATATCTTTTTCATCCTAATCTTCATCTCCTTCACCGCTCATTATCTTCATCACCGCCTCCTCTCTCTTCTCCTTCATTATCCTACTCCGTCGTGAATATCCAGAAATTCTTGGTTGCGCTGTCGTTACATCGCCCTCTCTTCCCCTTCATTATCCTCCTCCTCCTCCTCCGCCACAAATATCCGGAAGTACTGTTCTGAATTTTTTTTGACGATTTGGTTGCCCACAAAAACTAAAATAGTTACCTTTGTATGAAGGTTTGGCTACCAACTACATCACATTCAAAATAAATTTGTAACATAATAAAACTGAATTGATTACATTTGTCTGAAAGTTTGGCAATCAACTGTATAAAGGTTTGACTACTAACTGCATCACATTCAAAATAAAACTAGTAACATAATAAAACTGAATAGGTTACTTTGGTATGAAAGTTTGGCTACCAACTTCATCACATTCAAAATAAATTGGCAACCTAATAAAACTGAATAGGTTACCTTGGTATGGAAGTTTAGCTACCAACTGCACTATGAAAAAAAATAAATTTAGGTGACGGTTAATGGAGGCGGAGAAGGAGGCGGTCATAATGGCGGCGGCAGAGGAGGAGGTGGAGGTAGAGGTGGAGGTGGCGGCGGAAGGCGATAATAATAGAGGCGGAAGTGGTCATAACAGAGGTGGTGGAGGCGGAGGAGGAGGCGACCAAAACGGAGACGACGGAGGAAAAGGTGAAGGTGGCGGCGGAAGGGGAAGCGGATCGGGAGAGGAGGAGATGGCGAAGGGGAAGCGGATCGGGAGGGAATGAGATGGTGGTGGAGGAGGTGGAGGCGGCGGCGGGAGGAGAGAAGATAACAAAGGGGAAGCGGATCGGGAGGGGAGGAGATGGCGGTGGAGGTGGCGGCGGTAGGGGATGATGTAAGACCCCAAATTTTATGAAATAAAAGTATTCAATTTTTCTTATAATTATTATGTAGTAAATGGTTAAATTGATAAAAAAATTAAAGTTAAGGGTGACATATGAAAATTTTCAAAATAAGCAAGTGGCTATAAAATACTTATTGTTATCGGGGAATATTCGTTTGGTCGTGGAATATTCTTATTGTCGGGGAATATTCATACGATGGCGCAATCATTTGTGAGCCCCATATCGGTAAACGGTCGGATGAAGAAAACGACAAATTTGAGTTTTAACAATTAACGGCGTAGTTGCTACCGTTAACACTGTTGGAATACCCGGTGGTTAAAAACTAGTAATATGCGTGGTTGCACAGTAGCACACGGTATTGTATAATATTGAATTATTGATTCTTACATAAGAAGGCACTACTCAATAATTGTTACAGTAATTACTGTTCAATATTTTATTTTATTGATTCAATAATTGCTGCGTTGATATTTTATATTATTATTGTTTTAATAATTATCGCTGCACAGTATTTCTCATTATCAGATCAATAATTCATATTATTTGAATAATATTATTAGATAGCATTATTGGCAATGTCTAGAAAGTTCTATCAATGAGAGGTTTGGTCACCTAATTGCGTACCAGTAAGGAGAAATCCTTATCGAAAAGCCCCCTCTTTCCTGGGAACGACCTGGTTGTCATATTTGTGATTCTGTAATATTATTTATGAATAATTAATTGTTAATTTATATGATAATGAAATATTTATTTTGTGTGGATATAAATTGTGACGCCCCCAAAATTAGGTATACATCACCCATCTTGGGTCGTCAGATACAAAGTACAGAATACAAATACAACTTACTAATACAACTGTCGTGTACAATACGACAAAACATAAACTGCGAGTTTGAATACAAATATTATCTTCTAGAGAGTATTCATACTCAAAAGGAGTCCTCATTACATTTATTAACACACTATTACATAGAATAGTGAGGACTACTAACTAATACTATCATTCGAACCATCACTCCGTTCCCCGACTTGCCCCAACTACGTTCTTATTTCCTGAAGAGAACAGTGAAAGAAAGGGTGAGCTCAACTAGCCCAGTAAGAAATATTATGACTAAGATAATGCAGAATAAATTATCATTAGCCTTCAACAATGTTAAACTGATAAAATATAATAGACATCAAGTTTAACTGCAGCGCAACAAGCAATCCATTAAAAGAGTCAAGTAGAAAATAAACTCTACTATCTTTTATGATTTAAAAGGTTTTTCAACACTGTTATCGCTGGGACTCAGCTTAATAAAATAATCCACATCATCGAATCACCCCTGCACTACGGCCAAGGATATTCGTGTATTCATTAATGGTCATGATCATGCCAATAACTGTCCATCAATGTACTACGGGCCAATGAGGACTTTTACCACATCATTTGTAACATTACGGTCATGATTACACCGAATAATCCCTGGTCATAATCATACCAAGTCCATCTATGCACTACATGCCACAGATGACTTTCAACAGAATATAAACATGAGGATGATGACAATGATATAAGAATTCAATAAAACAAGTTCAAGAATTAATTTATCCAGGAATTAATAACGTCCAAATTGTCAACATGATACTGCTTTGTGGAGTAAACTTCAAGACTGATCAAGAGAATATTTTCATGAATAGATACTAGATGAAGCGCAAATGTCAAGGATATTCCACTAATTTCATGGAGTATAGAAGTCAAAGTTTTAATCAACTGAGTATAATAAAGAATGGAATAACAAAAGAAATCACCATGCATGCGATAGACCGCACAGACAGGTTATTCTTTACAGAATAATAATAATGGAACCAGGTCCGGCGTAAACGCACAGACAGGATATTCCGACAGAATAATAAATAATGGAACCAGGTCCGGTGTAAACGCACAGACAGGATATTCCGACAGAATAATAAAGAACAGTATAATAAATAATGGAACCAGGTCCGGTGTAAAACACACAGACAGGATATTCCGACAGAATAATAATAAAGACGGAACCAGGTCCGGTGTAAAACACACAGACAGGATATTCCAACAGAATAATAGGAGAATGTCACCAAATATAGGGTAGACCGCGTATACAGGTTATTCCAACAGAATAATAAAGAATGGAATAACAGGAGTTCTTTTCATGAATATAAAAGAAATAATATTCCCTACCTTAAAAGAACTGGATATTGGAAAAGTGAAGTAGCAGAATACTTTTATTCTCTCTCTCTTATTCTCTCTGTACTTTCTCTCTCTATAGCTTGAATGAATTCGTAAAAAATAATGAAGCCCTAGGCCTCTATTTATAGAAAAACTGAGGGTGGCTCTTGGTCTTAACGAAGGGTCAAATGACTCTTGGTCTTAACGAAGGGTCAAATGACTCTTGGTAATATTGAAGGGACAACTACTATTGACGAAAGTAATTACTATTGACCAAGGTAAATACTATTGACGAAGGTAATTACTATTGATCAAGGTAAATACTATTGACCAAGGTAAATACTATTGACGAAGGTAATTATTATTGACCAAGGTAAATACTATTGACCAAGGTAAATACTATTGACGACGGTAATTACTATTGACGAAGAGACTCTTAGATGATGACATATGGCCCCCCATAAAAATAACCAAACTTACCACAACGTCTAAATTATTGATTTAATAATATAACATATTATACAGATGATACTATGACAATAATTTAAGAGATATGATGCAGCAATTACTGTAACAATAATTGAGTATAGCTGAGTGACTTCTCACGTAAGCATCAATAATCAATACTGTGTGCTACTATGCAACCACGCATATTACTGTACTTTTACTATCGGGTAGTTTAACAGTTTTAACGGTTTTAACGGTAACACCTCAGCCGTTATTTTTATAGAAATATAATTTTGTCGTTTTCTCAATCCGACAATAATTCCGTTGTGGGGTCCACCAATGATTGTGCCGTTGTACGAATATTTCCTGTTAAAACGAATATTTCCCGACCAATCGAATATTATATAACAACTTGCGTACTTTACAAAATTTATAAATATTACCCACAGCTATAACATTATATCAAATTAACTCCATAATATTCGAAAATGATATTTATAGAAAATTCATCTTTATTTATAAAAGTTGGGGTCTTACATAAATGATGGAATTAATGCTGAGGTGTTTTATCAGTATTTTGTCGAAATGAAGAACGAAATATGGGATTTTCAGAAAAATTAGTTTATTACTTGATCTTGTAAAATCTATAACTCGTTGTGTATAATGAGTTAGGAGATGAGCCATATATCAAAAGAAAGCCCTGGAAGTAAGCTAAGCGTAGAAATTTGAATCACCCAAATATTCTTTGTGGATTTTTTGTGGTGACTGTTTGAGTGAAACTGGTACGAGGGACTTATAGTCCGAAAATCAAATTAATGTTCTTAAAGCTATATTGCGTGAGTTATAATTTTAATCCGACCTTTGGATCGTTGTGATTTTTGGATATGTTATACATATATAAGTTGAGTATATGTCCACAAATTTTAAACCGTTAAAAATTAACGTATGGTTTGTTATGAATTTTAAAAGGTGTTAAAAATCATCCGTTTGTGGATTTCGGATATTTTCTGTCTAGAATTTGGAAAAACTTAAAGCTACAAAGTTGTAGAGAAGTCAATTTCGTATGAAATGGACATAAAATTCGTATATTTCTGATAAAAGGGCTATTTATTATGAATTATTAAAGTTTCAAAAATTAAAATATTTTTATTTAAAATATGGGTGGGCCCCACTTTTGGTTGTTGGGGAAGATGGCTGATTTTTGGTGGGTAGAAATAGTAGCAGGTAAAGCCATCAGGTTGCAGGTCAAGTCTGCTTTGGTGTTCTAACATTTTCTTATAAATAGAGTGCTGAGTTAGAATTGAAAATCACACCAGAAATAAGTTTTCTCTCTTTCTCTCTCTATATTATCGAGCTTATTTTGTGAGTATTTAGATAGTTTGAGAGTTGCTAATCAGTGCAAGTTTTCTTCAGCGTCATATCCGATATTTCAGTCAGAAGTACTATTCTTTTGAGGTAAGGGATTGTAAGGGATTATAAGGGATAGTAAGGGATGTTATTTTCTTCCCAATGATGTTATTCTTTCAATATCATTGTACCAAAATATTGGTATAAATTTTATTGTAGAATTTCTACCTTTTTTATGTTGGGGTTACTATTCACGTATACGACACTATTCACGTATACAGCACTATTCATGTATATGACACTATTTACGTATATGATATTATTTACGTATACAGTACTATGTACGAATACGGAGTACTATTCGTGAGTTACTATTCACAAGTTACTATTCATGAGTACTATTCACGATAAAATTAGTTTTTTTTTCTGACCAAATTATCGTTGATTTATGAATATTGCTCTTGAAATTAAATGCAATTGTTGATCATATTATTTTTATTATCATATATAACATTTTTATAATCCTGGTGATGAAATTTCTCTTTGACTTAAGTGTAACTATGGGTAGATTATTGGTATGATTGTAACTATGAGTTCTCTTTGGCCAGTAGTGCAAAGTTGAATTATTGATTGGTATGATCATGACCATTGAATTTATAATTGAATATATTTAGCTTAAGTGCAAAGGTGAATTGATCAACATGGTTATAATTATTGTTTATATAAATTATAAAATGATTATATATTTCTTTGAGATATTAATATCTTTGGCCTGTAGTGCAAAGATGATCTGTTGTTGAATATCTTTGGCCTGTAGTGCAAAGATGATCTGTTGTTGAATATCTTTAGCCAGTAGTGCAAAGATGAACTGTTGACGAATATCTTTGGCCCGTAGTGCAAAGATGAATTTATCAGTATGATTATGAACATGAACTGTGATTTGGTATAACCATGATCTTTGATGTTTCAGGTAAAGACAGGTGATGAAAATTATATTCGTCCTGGATGAGAAGAGGAATTTAGAACCACAATTATGATTATGAGTTATTCATATGATTGTGGACCAGAATTGTTGATTGATGTTACAGGGATAAAATATTGTTGGTGGATTTTTAACATGGAGAAGATAATAGACTTTATGGTCTATTTGAATCTTCTAATGGATTGCTCGTTCCGCTGCAACTATGGTTGAAAAGATTTATCATCTATCATATGTTCTAAATCTCTGATTTATTAATGATAAAGGCTATTGATAATTTAATTATCTTTAGTCATGATATTCTTTACTGGGCTGTTTGTGCTCACCCTTTTGCTTCACAATTCCTTTCAGGTAATAAGAGTGTAGCTGTGTCGAGCGGGGGTAACAGGGGAATAGAACGGTGGTTTCTAGCTGTGGAGGTTCTCCCTAAACAGTATGAAAATAATTTTATTGAGAACTTTAGAATAGTGTGTTATATTTTATACATCATTTAGTAGTTATATTTGATGAATCAGATAGGGTGAGGTTAACCCAACGTTGGAAGGGTATTTTACCACTATCATACAAGATGTCTAATGACATGCGACTTCGTGTTATCATAAGACAGGATTGTGCACATCCACTTGTTGAGTATATCTATGAGCACTACCCATATAATCTTGGTGTTTGGTTGAAGTATAATTCTCAATTAGAGATAATGGAGATAATGATATGTCAAGAGAAAACTCACCATTGGAAAGAATATGATAGTAATCTTCTCATTTTTCTTTGGGGTCTATTGGGTCAACATAGGATAATTCTGTGGACATATGATATCTATCATAACCTAGACGCATGGTCTCCCATGTACGAAAGTTTTATTGAGCACTTTCCGAATATTTTAATTTCTAAAACAGTTATTGACTATACCTTTATGTAAGGTGTCATTGTGACGTGCAATCCAAGATTGGGATGAGAGTCACAGTTGGCATATATTTGTATCAAAACTCACAATATATGAGTCGTTGTATTTTGCACGACAATTGTAGTAATAAAGTTGTATTTATTTTTCGTACCATGTATTTGGCGACTCAGAATAGATTGGATGGATTGGACCTATTTTGGGGGCGTCACAGATGAGATGGCGAAGGGGAAGCGGATCGGGAGGGGAGGAGATGACGGTGTAGGTTGCAAATCTGAAGTGTTTATTTTTGATGATGATGATGACAATAATGAAGATGATATTTAAAATACCCACCTAAATTAAAGGGATAATAAATACATTACTTTTGTAAATAAAAAATTTAAATGCATTAATTGTATAAATATTTTATGAGTGCACTATTGTTGTAAATATTTTTAAAAATGTAATAGAAAGTGTAATTGTTCCTATATTATATGTGCGTGCAATTTATATAAACAGGTTAAAGAAAAATAAGGGTGGGGGAGAGAAGGGAATTTTTTAAGAAAAAGTAGAAATAGTTTTTAAATTGCAACAAATACTCAAGATAAAGCAATTATTTTCCTCCCTCTCCCGCTATATAATAGATATTTGAAGAGGTAATGTAGCACTTCAAACCCGCTATAAGCTCAATATGTCGCAAATTCAAAGACTTGCAAGGCGACTAAAATTCAATTGTGCCGTTCAAAACAATTACGAAACTAAATAAATAATGTAAGTATTAAAAATCTCAATAAAATTTTTATCGAATGAGCAAAAGTCTTGAGCCTAAAACAATATCAATGGAGGTACTGCAACTCCTTTAAATCAAAATCTAACAAAATCAGACCATAATATTATACCGAAACTTAAATTAATCATCTCATATTTATCCTTCATTTGACCCTCTTAGTTTGTAATACTGTAAGGGGTGAGCGATGAACCCCAACAAGTAGCAATTTTTTTTATCTAGCGGGATCAAGTACAATTTGAAAAAATACTTTTCAATCAAAAGGAATATTTGTTTTGATAAATTTCAATAGTAAATATACTTTCAAACATGCTAATTAAACCTGGACCGGACCGCAGGTTCGACTGGTAAAAATAGAAATCGGTCGACACTCCGATCTGATTTGAACAAAAAAAACATTGTTGGTCAAAACCCGGTCAAACTCCGTGACCCGACGTTTAGATTGGTCGACCCAGTGACCTAGTAACCTGGTAACCGGTTTTACCGGTTCCCTACCTTTTTTGTGTGCGCACTAATTTAAGCCTTTGAATTTGCTTGAATGTATCATTGATTGAATTTTGAGTTATGATCATGATTTAATATCTTTCTTTTCATAAAAATTTAGTATTTATTTGAATTGTATATAGTAAACATTGTATAAATATATTATTATTTTTTTTTGCCAAATTTGATTGAATGTATCCTAGAGATGTTTATTATTTGTGTATGATTTTATCACTATTAAGTCTTGAGTTATGATCATGATTTAATATTTTTTTTTATATATATTTAGTTTTTATTTGACTTGTATAAAGTAAATATTGTACAAATAAATTTTAATTTTTTTATAGATAAATTGATTAATTTTATATATTTACTAAATATAATATATAATATATAGTAATAATTAATATACTTAATTATTTATTATATATTAATGATGTCACTAGGTTAATAACGATCCGACCACTGGTTGGACAGGTGACCCATCCACCCAGTAGCCTTTTCGGTTCGATGACCGGTCCGGGTCTGAAAATATTGCTTTCAAAATCAAAACAAATTATAACAAAGCAAATTCACATTCAAAAATAATTTTAATGTGTACAATATATCTTTTAATGCACAGCCCTAGCGACTAAGGTTATAATAGCCCTATAACACGACCCATAAGTTTGATAATGTCAATGATCACACACTTTATGTGACGCCCCCAAAATTAGGTATACATCACCCATCTTGGGTCGTCAGATACATAGTACAGAATAAAAATACAACTTACTAATACAACTGTCGTGTACAATACGACAAAACATAAACTGTGACTTTGAATACAAATATTATCTTCTAGAGAGTATTCATACTCAAAAGGAGTCCTCGTTACATTTATTAACATACCATTACATAGAATAGTGAGGACTACTAACTAATACTATCATTCGGACCATCACTCCGTTCCCCGACTTGCCCCAGCTACGTTCTCATTTCCTGAAGAGAACAGTGAAAGAAAGGGTGAGCTCAACTAGCCCAGTAAGAAATATTATGACTAAGATAATGCAGAATAAATTATCATTAGCCTTCAACAATGTTAAACTGATAAAATATAATAGACATCAAGTTTAACTGCAGCGGAACAAGCAATCCATTAAAAGAGTCAAGTAGAAAATAAACTCTACTATCTTTTATGATTTAAAAGATTTTCCAACACTGTGATCGCTGAGACTCAGCTTAATAAAATAATCCACATCATCGAATCACCCCTGCACTACGGCCAAGGATATTCGTATATTCATTAATGGTCATGATCATGCCAACAACTGTCCATCAATGCACTACGGGCCAATAAGGACTTTTATCACATCATTTGTAACATTACGGTCATGATTATACCGAATAATCCCTGGTCATAATCATACCAAGTCCATTTATGCAGTACAGGCCACAGATGACTTTCAACAGAATATAAATATGATGATGATGACAATGATATAAGAATTCAATAAAACAAGTTTAATAATTAATTTATCCAAGAATTAACAACGTCCAAATTGTCAACATGATACTGCTTTGTGGAGTAAAATTCAAGAATGATCAGGAGAATATTTTTATGAAAAGATACTGGATGAAACGCAATTATCAAGGATATTCCACAAATTTCATGGAGTATAGAAGTCAAAACTTAACCAACTGAGTATAATAAAGAATGGAATAACAAAAGAAATTACCATGCATGCGATAGACCGCACAGACAGGTTATTCCAACAGAATAATAAATAATGGAACCAGGTCCGGCGTAAACGCACAGACAGGATATTCCGACAGAATAATAAATAATGGAACCAGGTCCGGCGTAAAAGCACAGACAGGATATTCCGACAGAATAATAAATAATGGAACCAGGTCCGGTGTAAAATACACAGACAGGATGTTCCAACAGAATAATAACAAGACGGAACCAGGTCCGGTGTAAAACACACAGACAGGATGTTCCAACAGAATAATAATAAAAACGGAACCAGGTCCGGTGTAAAATACACAGACAGGATGTTCCAACAGAATAATAGGAGAATGTCACCAAGTATAGGGTAGACCGCGTATACAGGTTATTCCAACAGAATAATAAGAAATAGAATAACAACAGTTCTCTTCATGAATAAGAAAGAATAACACCCCTTACCGTTTTAAAGAAGAGCTGAAATAAGGAAGTAGTTAAGTAGCAGAATACTCTTCTTCTCTCTCTCTATAGTTTCTCTCTCTAGAGTTCAGTGAATTCGTAAGAAATAATGAAGGAATGAGCTGCTATTTATAGAAAAATAGAATGCATAGTAACTAATCCATGAACGGTCCAGATTGATTACTTTAATCTGACGGTCCATATTTAAAGAAAAATCTTTTAAATAAAATATAATATATTTTATTTATAGAATAACTTTAATAAAGTATTCTGTTTTATTACGTTAATAATACGAATAAAACAAAACGTCATTATCGCTAAATAATTCATATTATTAACTGACAATAATTGAATCAAACTGAGTGACTTCTCACATAAGCATTAATAATCAATACCGTGTGCTACTATGCAACCACACGTATTACTGTACTTTTACTACCGAGTAGTTCAACAGTAACAATGGTAAAACTTCCGCCGTTATTTTTAATAAACTATTTTTGTCGTTTTCTCAATCCGACAATAATTTCGTTGTAGGGTCCACCAATGATTGTGCCGTCGTACGAATATTCCCCGACAAAAAGAATATTCCCCGACCAAACGAATATTTTAAAACAACTTGCTTACTTTGCAAAATTTATAAATATTACCCACAACTATAACATTATATCAAATTAACTCCATAATATTCAAAAATGATATTTATAGAAAATTCATCTTTATTTATAAAAGTTGGGGTCTTACACTTTATACTAAGGTATTTATAAAATGCACGCTCTCCGAATGACATCTAAAATGTGTGCACTTTAATAGGTCATATATTAGCTTCAAAACTAAGCATAAACACTAATGAGTTCTATACATAGTCGGACTACGAATTTCAAAAACGTTTTTCAATATTATTGATATTCTAAACGATACTTATTTTAAAATTCAAAATCATATAATCTCATTTTCTTAATTATAATTCTAGTTCGATACTGAATTTTAAAATAAGATAGTAATGTTTTAATTTAAAGGGAAATCTTAAATAAAATATAACAAATTTTGAAACAATACATTTATGCATCCAAGTAATTTCTAAGTCATACATAAAAATAAACGATAATTTAAAAATACTAAATTGTTCGAAAAATACAATACAAGTATCCAAATGATTAATCCCGTGATACAAAATATCGTCTCAAACAGAGAATCAATCATTCCCAAATCATAAATCTTAAACATCTAATTCCCAAATCTGTCCAAATCTCAGGTGACTATTTCTCCCTAAACTTCTTCATATTAAATTTATTTTCTAAATCTAAAATTATAAACATAAGCGAGACTTTAATCACTACAATTTAGCCTCAAGAATCACTCAAATCAGACATAAAACTACCAAATCATCAATTTTTGAAGATTAGTATAAATTGCAGAAAATCTACTGCAAAAAATCCAGATCAACAATCTCCTAAATTCCTTAACAAATAAAATACTTAACTTCAACGATTCAAAATTAGTAGACACGCTCCCAATTTATATAACTACAACATATCCGAATTTGAGAACGATCCAACGATCAAATTAAGAGTTATTGACCAAGCAACAGATTGTCAAAATAATAAAAATAGATTTTCAGATCTAACTTTCTTACCTTCAATGAAGTTTTTTTCCTTTCCTGATTTCCATTAATTTTCACTTCCAATTCTCCCAAGAAAAATCTCCACATATCCAAAATACAAAATTAATATTTATCAATTAAAATCAAAATTAAAGAAGAAAATGAAGAGATCTTCAAATTTCAAGTTTCCATCTTCAAATCTTTCACCCATTTTTTTCTATTCTCTCTTTTTATTTCTCTTAATCTAATTAATCTGGAGTAATTTTAATCTTTTTTATATTTTACTTGGGTTGTCTTATTTATTATAACAATAATTATTTTTTTTAATATGCAGGAAAACTAGTCACTCTGACAAATAGACAAGAAGCATCCATTTACATTAAATTTAACTACCTAATAGAGAAACCATGGTTACTTGTACCAAGTACCAACCCTAGTTATGCTAGAAGAGTCTTTGAACTTTGGTTACATAAATTTAAGTGTTAAATATTCCGTCAAATCGGCTAACGCCGTGAAATAGTTTAGATTTTAAAGCCGCCAACTGACAGCGTAACGGGATCTTCATAATGCGAGAAATGTGGACCGTTGGATGGACAACAAACGGTCGGATATGAAGAGTTAGGACATAACGGCGTTAGAAAAGGAAACGGGAGGGTATAAAAGAAAGGGTTTGAATGGGGGAGAGAGAGCATTTCGTTGCATCTGAAACAGAGAGCTTATTTTTTTTGTTCTCTGGATTTTCTTTAACTTTCTCAGAAAATCGGAAAACTGAGAAAATTTTCATTTTGCCGGAAATTTGGCAAGTGAAAATGATGAATTTGTTCGTTTTTCTAGATTAAGATCTATGGTGCTCCTGAAGATTCAGAGTGAAACAGAGAATTTTAGAAACATTGAATTTTTGCGGGCTTTTAAATTAGTGTTCTCAATTTGAAGAGGTTCGTGAAGATTTGACTTTGTTCAGTCAGAGAAGTATTGTAATTGAGAATAGAGTTTCATTATATAACTTGTTTGTTGTTTAATTTTTGTTTTCCAGGTGCATTTTCAAGCTGATTTAAGGAGTTTTTGAAAGGATTTTAAAGTGGATTTAGATTGTTTTCGAATTATTGTAGCGTGAAGATTGATTTCTAGAGAGAGAAAGATAGAGCGGTGGAGTCAGAAATTGGAGTTCTGAGGTTCATAATGGATGCTGATTGCTGAGTTTGATTATATGTGATTGTTCTTCGACCTGTCCTGGAAATTAACTTGGTATTTTCGTTTGAATCTTTGTTTGTCAGGTACATTTTGAACAGATTTGGGACTGATTTTATAACCTAGCTGCTTTTGAAAGATCGGAATTGAAATCTAGCACCCAAATTCTGAAGCTCTATAATTGTTCTGGAAAACTTGAAAAATTAAGAAGGAACAAATTTTCTACGAATTCTCGGTAATCTGGTGATTGAAAAGGGGAAAATTCTATGCTAATTCATGACAGTATAATGATGAATCGAAGTGAATGAGGTGCGATTGGAAATCTGTACCTTTTAACAAAATCAGGCACATTTGATATTTGTGCAATTGAGCTGATGATTTTGTGGCCTCGGTTTTCATTTTGTAGTTCCAACGACTATATCTCTGACAATTTCATCCATTGGTTCATCGAATTTCTGGCGTGGGATCTGTCGTTCTGCTCTGCAAATAATCTGCTTTGCTGAGTTTTGAATTCTAATGACGGAGAAGCGAGAAAAACTAGGAATTTTGAAGTTTTCTTTCTAAAGGTAATGCGTTAATTTCCTAGGGAATTGTATCACAGCATCACTATCGCCATCTTCTTATCTTTTTGGCTTCTGATTTGAATTTTTTTCATTGGTGAACCAGTTTAATTAGTTTCATCCACAAATTTAGTTCCTTTTCTTTGTGATTTTTTCTAATTTTTCTTAATTACAACGTTCTGTTTTTCCGCCCATGCTTTTCTATGTCTGGGTCTTAGCTGTTTTGTATTATTATTTTGAAATTTTGGTAACTTCACTTTATTCCTTTTTCCTTCTTCTGAGTTCTTCATCAATGGAGAATCAACAGTCACTCTTCAATTCTCTCTCTCTCTCTCTGTTTTTGGCAATTGTTGTATGTACTATTAAATGAATCTTAACCTTTAAAAAATTCCAAAATTTCCATCTTCCATTTTGTCTAAAGAAAAACAAAGTTCCATTCACTCCCAATTGTTAATTGTTAGATCTTCTACATACCCATTTTCAGAAACTTGAACTTATTTGCACTCTTCATGCTACATAATCTCAAAATTTGATCCTGATCCACTTTGAATTTATCACCCTCATTTTTAATCTCTATATTCTTTTATCTAATCTATTGAAATATATTAAAACGATGAATTATTACAAATGATCGAAAACATTACAATATTCTTCTTTCTTTTGAATTATCAAAATCATTCAATCTTTCAGACCAGAAATTCAAATATGTTTCTATACTGTCTTTTTTATTTTTTTGTGATTTTTTCTCATTTTGAGGAAAAATTCTAACTATAGTTAGATAATGAAATTAACCCGGGTCAATGATTGATGACGTGACAGGTGTCCAAATATAAGAAGCCAGATACATAATGGAGAAGCATATTAATAGCAGCAGGAATCGAAATGGATTGTTATTGAGATCACACCACCAGACAGATATCAGATCACAGCTGCCTACGACGTCGTCTGATTTCGTTTTGCAGTGGGGAAACCGGAAGCGATTGCGTTGTATGAAGGTAAACAACGACTCGGCCGGTCCGGCTCCGGTTCAGCGATCAACGGCTCGGGTTGATCACCGGGTTGTTAGGTCCGGTCATAATCAGAAGGAGCCTTCCACTTCAAATCAACCACAACCCACCGTTGTTAATAATAGTAACGGTCACTTGAATCTCCGGCAACGGCTGGCGTCACCTCAACGCATTCTCAGGTTGGAGCATTTCTATTCTCTTTTTTATTGAATTGAAGCATTTGTTTGAGTGCGTGTGGTGTACGCTCCGGTGAAGATTTGAATATTTGATTAGGTTAGTTTATTTTTGGGTGGTCACGTGAGTGGGGTGTGCGTGGAGGCCATAATGGGAAAGGACTAGAGGGTGGTGAATGAATGGTGGTTTATTAGGTGATCAAAGGTTAGTGGAATAGTGCAGTGGGGATTAATTGGGCCATTTTATTTTTGTTATTGGCTTGTTGTGTAGTTTAGTCATTAGTTTTTAGGCTTTGATTAAATGTCATTTGGTTCTTTTCAATATTTTAATGTTACCCAAATTTTCCGAATATTTTGTTTTTGGTATTATTAAAGATTACATTTCAATATCACCACAATTTGATCCCATAACTTCAGCTATACAAAGATCCAACTAAAATTCAGTAGTAAGCTAAGGTGGTAATTACAAGTGTTGAGATGATTGACTTATACTTATGCGTATGCGTGTTCGTGTTCGATTAATAGTCATTACGATAGAGTAGTCGAGTCTTAAATTTTATTAATATATTGCCTAATGAATTTAAGTTTATATTATAACAGTCAGGATTTGTCGGTTATTATAAAATATTATTTGGTGTGTGAATTATTATAGAGTATGTGAGACATTTTATAAATACATTAGACAAACAAGAATAGTCAAATTGGTGAACCTGAGTATATATCGTGTGTTCTTAATTTTTCGTTCTTCATATAATATCTGTGTGCTATTATTCGTTTTTAAATTCTAACAAGAAAGAAAATATTTATTACAATGGTGACTGTAATATGATAAAAGAGAATAGGACTCATCAAATCTCTTGTAATTTAATAAGAAATTATTGGTATATATTAGAGTATAGGACTAATCTATTTCCAGAGTAGTTGTACCATCTAGGCAAACGAGTAATGGTTTTGGGGTTGGGTAACAGGTGGGCCTCAATTTAAAACTCCTCTATTTGTTGTGGGTTTTTGGGCCCTTATTAGGGTCGCTAATTGTTGGATTGCATTTTGGGCTTTGGAAGTAATAATCAATTCAAGATTCCTCGTTTCATAAGCAAAATAAATGATATTTTTACAAGATGCTCACATGAACATTAATTATTTGTTTATTATATTTAAATTTTTGGGTGTTTTTCTTTGAATGCAATTTTTGGGTGTTAAATGTGCCTTTATATTAAAATCGAAATTATTACATGTCTATCAAATCATATTATTAAATCAAATAAATAATTAGTAAATTACCTTTTCTCACCATGTGATGACCGGTGAGTGGAGATTATATGTTTTATGCTTATGATGCTACATTTTTAATTATTTTCTAGTAAGTGCGATTGAGTAATAAATTATAGAATTTAATTGATATTATGAATCTTATGATCCACTATCCACCATCATTTGTATCTTTTATCAAACTCTTTTTTATTGGTCAACTTAGGGTAGAGGCGTAAATAAAACGAATCGAGTCGAGTCGAATCGAGTATTGAGTTATTTAAATTTAGTTCATAAAATTTATGGAGTTTGAAATAAAGTTTAATTGAGGCTCGTTTAGCTATCAAGTCGAGCACGATCTCAATTCAAACTTGAGCAATTTGAATTTTTCAAGTTAATATGATCTGAATATTAACAGAAAATTATAATTTGAAAAGGCTCGAGTAATTTATCGAATTTTAAAATTTGTTTATATTTCTAGTTGAGTTCGAATCAAACTTTTAATCAAGCGAGTAAGACAAATTCGAACTATTTGGTTCATTTTAGGTAAGACTGTAAAATGAACAAACAGTTTGTGCTCGATTCGTACTCGCTCAACTAAAAGTTCGATTTGAGCTCGACTCGAAATATAAATGAGTCAAATATGAGCAAATTTTAAAGTTCGATAAATTATTCGAATCTCCTCAAATTGAAATTGAATATTGATATTCGGATCATATTTGTTCGAAAAGTTCAAACTGTTCAGGCTCGACTTGGTAACTATATAAGTCTCAATCAAGTCTTAATTTATACTCGATAAATTTTGTGAACTAAATCTGAGTAACTCAATACTCGGTTCGTTTACATCCTTAATTTTAGAATTAAGGTCTTAAGTGGACATAAAAGTCATTTGAAGCTCCAAAATTAAAAACAAATTATTCTTGAGCCACGTGTCCTCCCAATTGCAGACCCAAATTGATTATTCCAAAACCCCCTCCAATTCCATATGGGATGTGGAAATCCGGTCCATTTTTTTCTCTCATCCCATTGGAAAACCATCTGTTTGACACGTACCCCTTTTTCTCCCAAACAGAGGGAAAATCCTAATCCAACGGCTAAGATCTCGCCACCAAAACCAAACACTCGTCATTTCCCAAATCTGCACGTACAAATATCCCCTACACGAGTCACTCCAATTTCCAGGAGAGAAAAAACAAAAGTAGAGAGAGAAAGTCGGAGAATTTTAAAACCCAAATTAACCTTCATTTCCCTTCAATTTCAAACGATCTAGAGAGTTTTACACCAACCTGAAGGGTAATTTTGTATTTTCACTTTTAACCCGTTAGATATTTACCTTTTCTCACCTTTTGAATTATTATCATTTTTTTTGTCGTCTTTTTGTTTAATTTTGATGATTTTTCGGGGTTTTTTTATTTTAAAATTTATTTATTTTGTAGGAATTCAGATTGTGGAGTTGCTATGAAGGGACAAAGCAATGGTGTAAGGGGATTGTGTTCACAGGAGAGAGGTGGTGGTGCGCAGGATAAGAACAGTACAAAAAACCCTACTAGTAATAATAATGGTAGGAATAAAAATCCTAACGGTGGTAGTGGTGGTGGTGGTTCTGGGTCGTCGGAAACGGCGCATGATAGCAAGAAAGGTGGGTCGTCGTCGGGAGGCGATGCGATCCCGACGGTGTGGCCACCCAAGTTTGTGATTGGGTTGACAAACAAAGAGAAAGAGGAGGATTTTCTGGCTATTAAGGGCTCCAAGCTTCCTCACAGACCCAAAAAGAGGGCAAAGTTCATTCAACGCACACTCAATGTGAGTTTTCTCTCTCTCATGTATTTTGACTTTTTGAATTTAATTTTTAAAATTTAAAAATTCAGAAATTCTATGAATTTATTTTGTTTTGTCACTATTATATCTGTTGAGGACATTTTCTTTTATATATATTGATATATAATTAGTTATGTCATAACTACCATTTGTCTTGTTCAATTCCGTGAAAGATTTTTCTTTTTAATTTTCTTAGTATTACTTTTTGGCAAAATATATTTTAAAGTTTTAAACTAAGAGAATATATACTACTACTATTTTTAAATCTTATTCATTGCGTATGTATATATTTTGGACGTATTTCATACTTATAAGAATTGGTAAAGTTTCAAGTCTTTTTTTTAGTATATTCTACTCGAGAAAGGAATCTCTAAAATCATTTAGTATTTATTTTGAAGGTCAAACCGTTAAAGAAAAGCGTAATCTTAAAAATCAAAACCATGAATAACTATGACTACCATAATGACGAGTAATGTTATAAGTTTCAAATTTTTACAAAATTAAATATTTTAATAATAATTTATAGCATAGTCAATTACATGAAATCTATTCAATTAATATTATGGTGATATATTATTTAAAATATTTTTTGAGATAAAAAATTTAAAATCACTAGCATCATCCTTTTGTTAAAATATTCTAATAAAATTTGGTAAGGTCTAACAAAAGCGAACTACTATTTTGAGATATTTTATTAGAATTGAAAAGGAAAACAAATTGAGGCACTCTCATTAATAGATAATTTTTCTTCTTTTAGACTGTCAAGTAACTTAAGTCTGTCAATAACACTAATTGAGTGTTTTTTTTCTAATATATTTAAGAAATATTAGCATCAAATTTTATCCAGCTTAGGAGTCCTATGTGTTTTTTTTGGGGGTGGGGGGTGTTGGGTGTGGGGGGGGGGGGGTGGAGAGAGGGGGGATTTTTGACGGGGCCACAATATATATGCGAAGGTGGCTATTTGCCTGTTTTTTTTTTCTTCAAACAATGTTACTATCACATTAAAAAAAAATTATATAATATTTATATATACACACATGCATATTGTGAGTTTTAACCTGATATATGGGATCCGTAATATATGTGTGTATGTAAGCGTTACGTAATTTTTTTTATGGGATAGCAGCATTATTTTTTCCTTTTGGCCTGATATATAGTGGTCGGAAGGCCAACAGGTGGCGTTGTAGATGTGAGCTTGTCAGCTAAATCTGAACCGTACACCTGCATGAACTCATCAGTCTGTTATATTGAATTGGTGATTGACCAATGACCATTTAACAGCTGTCTTGCTTTTAGTAATTTTTCAAAATATGTCCTACTCTTTAATCAAATAATACCAATCCACGCGATTAGTATTTGGTCTGCCTTTTTGAATTAGATAAACCATTTCTTTTGGAAAGTGTCGCTATAGCGACATTTTTAATGTGAAAATATTAAAAAATATTGTAGAAATATCAATTTTATTTATTTTTAATTCTTATAAAGTTGCATTTTTTTTGGATAATTTTTTCTTAATGAAGGGTGAGAATATGCAACTTTTGTACTCCATCCGTAGTTTAGAATTTTTTAGTCAAATTGATATATTTTAGGAATTCAAATTAAGCTTATTTATTTATATTTTTAAACCGATGAAAATTGGAAGTAATAGTATTTATAGTTATTGCACTTATATTTAAAAACAAAAATATAAATTTTGATTACAAAAATGGTTAATTTGACTTACAAAGTGAAACTAAACCAGGTTTTATTTTTGAAGAGTAGAAATACAACTTGTTTATGTATCAACTTCACGGAGTGTGAATACATTTTTGTCCTTGTATTCATGGGATGCATCAAAAGGAAAAGGGAAAATGAAGAATCTCTATATATATATATTATTTCTGGGTTGTTCTCTCTATTCCGGTGGATCAATTTTTCTTTTTATATTTTGATATTAAAAGGCAAAATGCGATACCAACTAGCTTTAACTCAAATGGTATCAAAAGCAGCAGAAATTCTTTTAGAAGGTTTTACAGGCTGTTTTGACCTTTTTAGTAGTCTTAGAACTATTCTACAACCGTTATACCCTATAAAAATAGATTCCATATTCACTCTACCAGGCCACTATGATTATGATAGATCAATTTTGAAAATAAAATAAAAACTTCGAATGCATTTTTTCTTTTCATATTTGGCATCAAAACATGCATTTATTGATCAGAATTGTTTGCATATTTCATATTTTTAAGAGTCTCTTGCATTTACTTGATATCCACAGAAGCTAGTGATTTGATCGTACGAGGTAATTAAAGAAAATATCGTTATTTTTATTAAGAAGATGACAATGTCGATAACTACTACTTAATATCACCAGATATATAATTTTCTACATCTTAGAGCTGTCTGTGATTTTGATCCTGATTTGTAATAATGAATTATTTAGATATAAACAGATCGATATGATGTCCAATTTTTCAAATGGTGTGGCTAAATAAACAGTTAAATTATCGTATATATTATTTTTTTTGTCATTTAGATTGATGTTCTGCATTTGGTCTATGTTATATCTCACGCAGTTGGTTAGCCCGGGTGCATGGCTATGTGATCTGACCCTAGACCGATACGAGGTCATGGAGAAGAAGGTCACTAAGAAGGTACACATGAAAAAACAAATGGTATATACCTTGATTTCTTTTAATTTTACATCGAATCTCCCATTCATAATTAATTTTTTTCAATTTTGTTAAGAGTTAATTTATATATATCTCGAGGTTATGTTAAATAAATACTCCATCTGCAGAGACCTAGAGGGCTAAAGGCTATGGGAAACATGGAATCAGACTCTGAATAAAGAAAAAAACATGGTATAGATAGCAACAAGATTACTGTTGTTAATGAGAAAGGAGGTGAAGATGCATGGGGGATGTATATTTTCTCTTCGATCTGTGTAGGTTTTTAGCATTTCTGCAAAAAATGTGCACCATCATCAATTCATTGTTTTGCACCTTATAAAGATATCCACAACAAAAAATGATATTTTCACATGAAAATCGTTGATATAAGTCCTATAGCGATGATTTTCACCGTCGCTGTACATCTATAGCGACATTTTTTATGTGCAAATATCAAAAAGTATTGTGAAAATATCAATTTCTGTGTATAAAAGTTTTATCCTTTTACTCTTTGGCCTTCAAGAGGAGGTGTACCCTCTTGTTTTGGTTGGTTTGGGTTGGGGAGGGTTCACATACAATATAATAGTTTGTCTTTGGCCTTTAAGAGGTAAACATACACTTTACTTCTCTAGCAAATGAAAGCAAAAAGGCTTCAATTTATTGTTTCAATTCACTTTCTCAAAAATATCCTCATTAGCAGCAATTTAGAACCATTACATGACAAATTATTCTATATAGTTTGATGTGAAACTATGTTGTTACGAGAGCATATCCTCTGTCCCTAATTTTTTTTTTTCTCTCTGTGTCCCCTCACATCAATTTTGACACATAATCTCTTACTTAACACCAATTAATTCTAAAATTAAATAAAAAGACATGTGTCAAAATTGAGGTGGGGGACAGAGAAATTGAGAACAGAGGATTTGCTCTCGTGTTGTTACAATATCTTTCACATTTTTGGTATGATATTTTAAGGGTGGTGTTAGGGTTTTTAAATTTTTTGTTTTAAAAAGTGTCTCAAATGACATGTCACATTAATATTAATTGGGTAGATTTTATTTGTATGTCATATATTATTATTAAAATATTTAATATCATGTCATTTGAGACCTTAATATTATTTTATTTTAATATATTTAAAATTGACATTCGATAACTTGATTAAGTTTACTTCGGTACAAAAAAAAATTAACTAAAAATATTAAATCAGTATAAAGAGTAAAAAAAAAGAAGACAACATTTAAAAATATCAATGACAATCCGAAATTTAAGATTTAATGTCGAATAGAAAAGTGAAAGAAATGGAATGGAGAGTGGCATGGGTGCCATTTCAGCTGAGATGAGTTATTAAAATTCACAAATTTGGTAGAAATAAGAATAATTTATTTAATTTTTAAAAAAAGAAAAAAGGCAATTTTTTTTCATAATAAGAATGAGTCAAACTATTCTCATATTTATTCCTGCAATCCAAACGTAACATCGATCCGGATCTGGATCCGAATAACTTTAAATATTAAATCAGTATAAAGAGTAAAAAAAAAAAGACAACATTTAAAAATATCAATGACAATCCGAAATTTAAGATTTAATGTCGAATAGAAAAGCGAACGAAATGGAATGGAGAGTGAAATGGATGCCATTTCAGCTGAGATGAGTCATTAAAAATTATAAATTTGGTAGAAATAAGTATGATTCATTCAATTTTAAAAAAAAAGAAAAAAGACAATTTTTTTTCATAATAAGAATGGGTCAAACTATTCTCACATTTATTTCTGTAATCCAAACGTAGCATAAGAGAATTTTTCTGTGAAGATCATGTGAGAGTTTTGCTGTGGGATTGACAACACAGCAAAAAGGAGATCCAATGGCTCACAACTCTTTTCTTTGTTTGTGTATCAAAACGACATCGTTTTGATAGGAAATTTTTTTACAAGTTGACAGAAAATTGAAAGCCACCAAACGCCGTTTACTTCGTTTGCTTGCTTCGTTTTTCTGTTTTCTTCTCCTTTCCTTCTTTGCTTCGTTTGGAGGCCATTTTTTACATGTACATATCAAATAGATACTATGGATCATTGCCCATATATATATATAGAGAGCAAGGATCTTAAGCTCACCCTTATTGAGCTCACCCTGCCTTTTATTTTTAATAAAAAATGTATAATAATTTTTGAAATTGAAAGTTTTAAAAAAAAAGTGTTTTGGGTGTTATTTGGGTAAATATAACAAAACAGTGTTATACAGTCTGTACAACACTGTTTTGTTATATGTACCCAAAACACTTTTTTTAAAAAAAAATCAATTCCAAAAATTATTATACAATTTTTATTAGTTATATTTTTTTATATAAAAAAAAAGACAGATGAGCTCAATAAGGGTGAGCTTAAGAAATAAACTATATATATATATATATATATATATATATATATATATATATATATATATATAGGGTCCTCATCCGTGTCAACCAGTTGTCATGAACACTATTCTAGCAACGAATGACCCAAACTCTTGTGGCAGCAAGATCGACAAAGCTATTGTCCCAATTGCCCCTCTATTCCCTGTCCGTACAAAACTAAGTGTTGAGCCCTTTAATTCTTCATCTGCCACGACAGGCTCTTGCGGCAAGGATAGACACAAAATAAAAAAATAAAGTCCTAATGAAACAAGCTGTACCGGCAAGCTTTTACGAAGGCATCAGGCATGCATGCATAAAGTCCCAATGAGCTTAGAATTATTATTAGTATATATTCATAATATGAATATAAATATTAATATTCATATTATTAGTATTAGTATTAATATTAATATAGTAATAATAATTCATATTATTATTACTATATTAATATGAATTATTATTAATGTAGCTATGGAATGAGAGACTGCCATTTCTGTGCTGAAAGAGTTTGAGATCTGAAATTCAGATAAACGTATAACCAAAAAATGGTGATAACTGAGATTACCATCAACCGGTCATCTTGGAGAATTTTTTAAGACAAAGCTATCCCTTATATTTTAACTATTAATTTAGAAAATTGATATTTTCACATAATTTTTTTGATATTTTCATATGAAAATCGTCACTATAGATCTTACAACGATGATTTTTACCATCGCTATATACATCTATAGCGACACTTTTCATGTGAAAATATCAATTTCTTTAATTTAACAATGTGCACCAAATTCAATGTCTAATATTAAATTTTTATAGTAAATGTTCAGTAACTACACCTAAAATGACCTCTAGTGAAGGATAAATCCTTCACAAGACATACTATATCACTCACAAGAGATTTATTGCGAAAAAATATTTTATTCACACGATTGCTCGCATTAGACCTCCTCGCAATTAGGTATCCTTCGCTAAGTAGTAACTAAAAGTTTTTTGTGAAGGATATATTGTGAATAACTTTTTTATTCACAAATTGTAATTGGTAATGGAATATTGTTATTTAGTGAAAGATTAGTTTCCTTCATAAATAATATTTTAAGGACTATTTAAAATTAGTGAATAACTTTATTACCTCACAAATAATATATTATGAAGAACAAATTTATTTAACGAGAGAAAATTTTCCTTCACTAATTATAAATTGAGAATGTATCTTTAAATTAGTGAGGAAAATAATCCTTCATTGATGACTAACTAAATAACTAAAAAAAATTTTAGTGAGGAAAATAATCCTTCATTAATGTTTATTTCTTCATTATAATATCTCATTAAAATATAAATAACAAAAATGTGCACACAAATTTTATATATACTAAATGAGAAACTAATTATTATATCATTTCAAAAGTATAAAATGTATACAAAGCTAGTATAGCCAATATACACTCTAAAATTACAAGACTTGTTACCAAAAGCAAGTGCCATATCACCTACAATATGTATCCACATATATTACACAACCAAAAAAAACTCGAGCTATAAAGCGTAGTAATTGTTAGCTCCTCATTATCTTCGTTTTCAAGTAAGTCAAGGTTGAGCCTTTAACTTAATTTTGCAAGAAGAGTATCAAAACCCCTTCAATACTACCAGAAAAGTATCAAACCCCAAATTTACAAACATGAATAACAAAAAATTGTGACATGTGAACCGAACTGTGTGTGATGAATGCTGTCTTTGGAATGTCCTCCTCACACATGAAAATTTGGTGATAACCTGAAAAAGCATCCATAAAGCTTAGTAATACATACCCCGAAGTCACATCAATAAGTTGGTCAATATGGGGTAAAGGATAGAAGTCCTTCAGACAAGCTTTATTCAGGTCGGTATAGTCGATGCAAACCCGTCATTTCCCATTCTGCTTCTGTACCAACACTACATTTGCCATCCACTCCGGATAGTCTATCTCGAAGATGAAGTCAGCAGCTATCAGCTTCGCAATCTCTTCATCAATGATCCTTTGTCGTTCAGGTGCAAAAATCCGCCTCTTCTGCCAAACTGGCTTCTTTGATGGATCCACATCCAGCCAATGCTCGGCAATCTTTCGACTGATCCCGGACATGTCTTGCGACTCCCATGCAAAGATATCCGCATAACAGCGAAGAAGTTCCATAAGATTTGTCCGGAGAGGTTCTGGCAAACCTGAACCAATCTTCACTGTTTTATCCTTCTTTCCAAGGACCAGCTCGATCTCTTCAGTCTCTCCTGTGGGAATAACCGACGGCTCCGAACTGCTTTCAGTAAAGGGTTCGATCTCGATTGCCATGGTTTGTTTCTGCTTGTTGAACCCTACTCCTGAGGAAATGACAGCATTCCGATAACAGCGTCGGGCCAAATCCAAGTCCCCTGCAACCTCTCCCACTCCATGTGCCGTAGGGAACTTGATTTTGAAATGAGGGATGGAAGTCACTGCTTGGAGTGCCATCAAGGTAGGTCTTCCCAGTATGGCGTTGTAAGCCAAATCTACATGCACAACATAAAATTTACATGTTATTTCTACCTGCTGAGGAGCTGTGCGGAAGACTACTGGGAGTTGAATAGTGCCTGCAACCCTGACTGGATCGTTGCTAAAACCGTACAAAGAAGCCTCCTGCCCAACCTCCATCTTTCGTCCCTCGAGATGCATCCTATGATAAGCATGGGCATACAGAATATCCACAGAAGACCCGTTGTCTATCATCATTCGCTTCACATCCATCGAACCCACTTGTGCAGTGATCACCAACGCTCCTTCATGTGGTTCGATAGGCTCTGAAGGGTAATCTGCATCGGTAAAAGAGATAACAGTTCCTGGAAATGCTCTGTCGGCCTTCGGAAGAGCACTCGCCACCGACATGACCGAGTCCAGATATCCTCTTCTTTTCTTCCCTACTATCTTCCCGGACGTCCCGCCGGTTATAACATCAACGACATGCCTCGGCGGCGGCACTGGAGCAGTTTGAGCGGGTGGAACTACTTGAACCGTCTGGACAGTACGGTCGACATTCTGCTGACCTTGTTAATCCCTCCCGGCCACATATTGAACCAGCAAACCACTCTGAATTTTCTTTTTCACAAAATCCTTCAGGTTGCAACACTCGTTAGTATCATGGCCGGCAGCTTGATGATAGCCACAATATTTTCGAGAGTTGCCCTGCCCTGTCCTATAACTGTCACGAGGTGGCTCGAAAAATGGTTGGTTTCTGATTTGGTCCAAAATCACTGACCTGTCTGTGTTCAGTTTGGTATAAACCTTATTCACCTTTAAGGCAGAAGCAGGTGGACGACTATTTCCTTGTCGCCATGAGTTGTTATACTTCTTCAAACTGCCTTCCGACCGATCATTATACCCCCCCCGTCTCCTTCTGATCACTTTGGGTCTTAGGAATATCTGCCTCTTTCATCTTATCCGAAGAGGGACGCTTCAGGCTGTTCATAGCCTCCTCCACAACAATATAACTTTCTGCCTTGTCGAACGCCTCGGCCAGGCTCTTCGGATGATTGAACATTAGCTTCTTTACTAACTTCTTGGACCTTACCAGGTCCAAACCATTCTGAAACAATCCCACAGCTTGGAGATCATTCAAATCTGACACCTGACCGACGGCTTCTCGGAACCTCTTCACGTACTGACCCAACGACTCATTGGTGTACTGTCTGATCTGTGCCAAATAACCCGTGGGCCTCCCTCTTCTTCGGTTGCTCCCAAAACGAGCGTGGAATTTGTCGCAGAGCTCGGACCATGATGAAATTGAATCTGCAGGCAGAGTCCCCATCCACTACCTCGCATCCTTTCTTAACGTTGTAACAAACATGTGACATTTAGCAGCGTCAGTAAAATCGTAGTAATCCATTAACCGGTCAAATGCTTGGCTGTGGTCATAAGGATCTCCCGAACCATCATAACTTTCCATGTGAGGCAATTTCTTGGTGGTGTCTGCCTTCTCTTTAAAAATGTCCGAGGAAAATGGGGATGCTTTCTTTCCCGGAGTATCTTTCACCTGTTGGACCTCGGCTAACTGCTTCTGGAGCGCCTTCAGCTCTTTTACCAAATACTCTACTCCTTCTGGTTGTGATGAGACTTCTTTCTCCGATGACTCCCTCCTTTTTTGAACAGATCGGTCTTTAGCCACAATACCCCCAATCTTCGAAGGACTTTTATGATGACGGTCTCCAGAGCGAAGAACCCTAGGTAGACTTTCGGGTGTGCGGCCCCTAGACCTGCTTCGTCTCTGGGTCCGGTGACTATGGTGAGAATGCGCAACAACAAGCGCCCTCTTCGTGTTCTCGGGAGTGCGATCTCGGGATCGTCCCTTCCGTTCACTTCAACTCTGTTCCCTAGATTCGGCAGGATGCTGCATCTGCTTCGTCCTCCGAGGAGTAGGACTTCTTGATCTTCTTCTTTCTCGATGCTGGCCCCGAAACCCCCGCTCCGAATGAACAGGTTCCTTCCCACTCCTATGTCCTCGCTCTTCGGAGTGAACATAACTGAACTCCTCATCTCTCAACTTTGCTATTCGGGCCATCTGCTCAGCTATATCCTGTCGTTGCCTTATGAGTGCCTCCATGGCCTTATCGGTTTCGTCTGCCATCTTAGCCAGTCGGGAGGCCTTTTCATTTTCTACTCGCTTCAGGCCGTGATTGAACTCTTTTTCTGCTGTGAAAACCAGCTTTCTCTTGGCCTTGCCCACAGCCTTGGGACGAGAATCTTCATGCGAACGTTTGGACGCTGTGCTGGAATTAACACTTAGTGTAGGTCCCAAACGATCTCTAGCAGAAACTTGTGGTGGTGAATCACCGACAGTCATTGGATGTCCTTCAGGTGTATCTGCTCTACTCTTCCCCATTTTTGAAAACGTAGAACAAATAAATATTTGTGATTGAAAGCTCTTGAACACTAGAACTCAGCCCTCCTTCTAGCGCCAATGTTAACGCCAAGATCTTTGATGACGTCCCAATCACGTAAGACGCCCTAATCCTGCACAGTAAACACAGTCAACACCAAAAGCTTGACGGCTGGACCGTCGGGGGATAGCTCCAGCGTGAGAGTCAGTACATGCCGTTCAAGGTATAACAATGGAGGATAAAATATATAGTGTTTCTAGAGAGATAAAAATCGTAGGTTGTGTGTATACGTATCTTTTCATGAAGTCTTTTTTTGCTAGGTTATACTCTCTCATCCGGTTTACCGTGCCACCCACTACCCTTTGACACAACCCCCCACTCCTCAGTGATCTCTGCCGACTGCATGCAGGTTGTCACCCTTTTTTCCACTGTGCATGCCGCCGGCCGGATAAAATCTCATCTATATTAATGATCTGCAGACCTTTGGTCAACAGTCCTCCTTTTTCATCATTACAAGTCAAAGATAGAGATATTAAAATATCTAATGGGCCATCCCACTGACCCGACCCGATCTCGTAAGGATTTAACAAGAATAAGAGGGTGACTAGGCCCAATATCTTTAAGACTCAATAGAGAAAACCCAATGGATTAATCAAATAAGTAAGCTCAATCCACTCGGTCCAATACGTGAAATATCATGACCCAACAGCCAGTAAATCACTATTACAGCGAGGCTATACTCCAATTTGGACTATACTAGAAGAGTCTGGTAAAAATGGACAATTTTATCCCATATAAGAAAAATATATTGGGACAACCAAGTCGTTTCATCCCCCTTATGGAAACGTAACAACAACAAACCCTTTCTCCCAAAAGAAGTCATTTGTGAGTTCCACCTGAAGGCCAAATTATGCAAATAACATATACTAATCCCCTTTTTATCTTAACCAAACTTGTGATTAGTACCCCCAACAAGACAGATCACTACAACCTGACAAAAGTTCATCCTCTTACTGCTTAGTGCTTACCCAAAGCAAAAAGATAATAATGCGTGAAGAATAACATTTTGTACATCTAGAGCTACTGAGGAAATTAATCGAGCAGATTCAACTTAAAGTTGTTGCCAAGATTGTAAAGGTGCATTTCAAATTTGAAGTTTCAAAATTAGTTGTCCATGGAAAGGTCATGTATACCTACATAGATAACAAATAAGTAATTGACTTCTTCATAAATAATAACTGAGTTCCAAATCTAAAGCATTCCTTCATAGTGTAACTGTAACATTAGGTCAAAATTAAGATTGCAATAGAGCACGAATGCACTGAATCAATTAGTAAGATTGAACGTACATATGATGTGGGACTCCATAAGGTCTGCTTAGTCTCACATATACATATATAATGTGCACACACAAGCACAAAGTAAGGTCTGCTTAGTCTCACATATACATATATAATGTGCACACACAAGCACAAAGAAAAGTTACGTCTATAAAAGCATACATTAGACATACAACAAAATTCGTGGGGATAGGTTATCTGATGGAAGGTAAATAAGGTAACTAATACATAATATACCTGAAAGAGATCTAGCACAGATAGTAATTCTTACAAAATTAGTTTGTTTCTTTTTGCTCCTAATTTTATTTATTCAATTTTACGGGATTTAGATCAAAGCTTCTAATTGGTATATATTTCTGCAATTTATTTCTAAATAGGTTTGACTGTGGCATGTTCATGATCAAATATTGTGACTTCTATAGCAGAGATGTGGGACTCTGTTTTAATCAGGTACTCCATGTGCTGGTCACCTTTGTATAATTTTGTTTGTGTTTATCTTCTTTTGATAACAGGAAAAGTTTTAAAGTTTAAATTGCTATCATTTGAATTTTTTAACACGTTGGATATATGTGTGTATGTTTGTGCGTGTGTATCTATGTGTTTGTGTGACAAGTTTTTAAGGACAATGTTATTTTGTACTTTTGTTTTAAAATTTTCTATTCTTTGGTGCACGAAGTAAATGAAAAACAGAATGATGAACTTATATTAGAGATGGAGAGTTTTTAAAAATACTCAATTACTCATCACTGAAACTTACCTTTTTAGGCTGCAGGTTGATCTCGACATGACGATTAGTATAGTCTTTATTGAGAAAAGGAAGACAGTGGACAATAAATTATCAAACTATTAGGAAATGGAATCTAAGTTGTAACATTTTTGTTTTCATAAGTAAATCAAACTGAACCACAACATATTCCCACATGAAACTTGGGTAAACGAAGTACCCAAACAAGCAGAATGTACACAAATAACAAATAATCACGTATAACTTGAGTATAAAAATGTAAATTCTTACTCCGTATAACATTAATCAAGCAAGCATACCATGATATGGCATAGGGTCATATGATTGAACAACTAGAAAATTTTCATTATATAAGATAACTCCTTGCTCACTACTCAAAAGTCAGCCAGAAAGTGTATTGACTAAGGGCTTTAGAATGCAAAAAAAAGTTACAATTTAATTGACCATTTCCTTGTTGTGCAAATGGGAGCACCATGTCCTTGCTCAGTATCACTTAATTGTTTATGTTGAAAAGATGGGATTTTTTACCTCACAATCACAAACCACGCCCATGAAATAAATAATAGACCCAGGAAGACCCAAATTGAGATGAGTATACCAAAATAACTGTTGAGCTTTAATAGTGTAGTTTGATTTCAAATAAAGTAATAAACTAAATAGAACCACTCGCTGGCAAAGGAAAATAAAGACAAACAATAAAGTTAAAATATATGCATATATATATATATGATATGGGTTATACCGTGAATGGGAAAATGGCGACAATTGCCTGAACCGCTTGTTGGAGTAGAACACCTTTGACTACCGTCTTCTTCGATACTGAATTCTTATCATCTTCATCCTTCTTCGAATGCAACCTATAATTCTCAAGAGATCCAAACATTAAATATATACCTGAATATGCCCAATACACCACAAGCGGTACCACGATCCCCAAGAACTCATCGAAAACACTAAATTCCATTACAAATTAGTAATCAAATACATATACAGTAGTATCACAATCTATTAATCTATAATTAATTAAATAGTAATAGTTAGATATTTTTCAATACAGTGGAAGCATTAAAACCTGAATTTTAAATGTGTTTGATCAGATGTAGGTTAATAAAGAAAAAAAGAAAAGAAATGATGGATATGGTGATGATGGGAACTCACAGAAAGCATCAAGTGGTGATGGGAACTAACAGAAATATTGGAAAGAAAAGGAAATCGTGGAAGAAAAGGAAATCGTGGAAAGGAAGGAGATGGGATGGATATGGTGATGGATATACTCAACCTATGGAGGAGGGATTGAGATGGTGATGGAGATTTGGGGGTTTTGGCGAAAAGATTGGAGGATGCAGATTTTGGGATTTGAAGGTTTTGGAAATCGTGGAAAGGAATGAGGAAGGCGAGTGATTTCATTTATTTAGATACGGGCGATAACCCGTGCCTTGCCCAACAAAAAATTAAATTAAAATTTAAAAAATATTATATTATCTAAACACACATACCACCACAACAATTAATACATACTCAATCATCAATACATATCCGATCACCAAAATATCGTGCTAGTAATCATCAATATATATCCAACCACCAAAATATCGAGCTAGCGATAACCCGTGCATGAAGGCAGAGCCGGCCCTGGGCAAGGGTCACCGGGGCAACCGCCCAGGGCCCACAGTTGAGAGGGGCCTAAAAATATTTATAAACTTATGTATTTATGTGTATAAAAAAATAAAATATTAAAAAGATTAACGATATTATGTATTAAAAATGATATGTTAGAAAATATTAAATATGATAATATAATTGATAATTTTAAATCTAAAAGTGCAACAAGAAGATATTTTAAATGATGTTTTGTGGTTTAGATTTCATTAGACAAAACTAAAGAAATATCCACTGTAGTTGGTAGGTTTTACTGATTATATCATTGAACTTTTAATTTTTTAAATTACACCATTAAACTAATTATTATTTTAAAATTGGGCCATTTTGTTAAAAAAAATAAACGGACGTTAATTTTTTATCTACAAAACTAATGAATTACCCACTGTAGTTGGCACATTTTACTGATTACACCATTGAACTTTTAATTTTTTAAATTACCTCATCAACCCAATAAAAATAATTAATTTAAATATTTTAAAAAATTATTATTATTTTAAGTAAAAAATATTAGAAACTTTTTTTTCTTCATAAAAAATATAGATTCAAACAAATTAAAGTGATTTTAAATTAAATTAATGTCTACTTAATTTTTTAACAGAATGACTCATTCTTAATATTAGAAATTTAAAAAAAAAAACTAAAAATAGAAATTAAAAATAAAAAAATAGTAAATGATAAATAAAAAAATTGATTCAATTTTTTTAAAAAAAAATTAATAATTTTTATAATTAAATATTATTTTCAAGAAAAAAATTGGAAAATTCTTCATATTTTAAAAAATGAGTAAAATTTTATAAAATATAGATTCAAAAAAATAAACTTTATTTTCAAAAGGAAAAAAGAGATTTTTTTTTAAAATCAGTAACGTTTCATAAAACTTTAATTTTTTTAAATCTATATTTTATGAAACTTTACTCATTTTATAGAAAAAAAATTAAAGTTTCTAATATTTTTTACTAAAAATAATAATTATTTTTAAAAATATTTAAAACAATCATTTTTTAATTAGTTTAATTGGGTAATTTGAAAAATTAAAAGTTCAATTGTGTAATCAGTAAAACGTGCCAACTACAGTGGGTAATTCATTAGTTTTGTAAATAAAAAATTAACGTCCGATTATTTTTTTTACTGGAATAACCCAATTTCAAAATAATAATTAGTTTAGTGGAGTAATTTAAAAAATTAAAAGTTCAATTGTGTAATCATTAAACTTGCCAATTACAGTGGGTATTTCATTAGTTTTACCGATTTTATTGATATTTTTATTTTGTAAGTACATTTGATGATTTTTTGCTTCGAGAACATTTTAAAGTGTTATTCCTTATCTTTTCTAAATTCTTATAATTTTAATAAAAATAATTAGTTGATAATTTATTTATTTTTTAATTTAATTTGTATAAAGGAGACACACATGAAATTTTTTGCCCTGGGCCTTAGAAAACCCAGGACCGGCTCTGCATGAAGGCACTGTATAATTCTCAACAAAATAAAAATAAATTATGAACACAAAAAATTGAAATGAGAGTTAATTTGCAGTAACATGTGATATCTGGGACTTGCACTGCTCTTTCTTTAACAAACACATGCTAGTAAGAGTAGAATTATCTCCTAGTGACGAAATCTAGATGCATCATGTACATATAACAACCATCTTAAAATTATATTAGATTAATACCAGTACATGATGTACATATAACAACATAAAGGCAAGGCGTAATGAAAAATATTACATTATCTAAAGACATACCAACACAACAATTAATACATACTCAATTATCAACACATATCCAACCACCAAAACATCAAGCTAGTTGGTACTAATTTCAAGAAATTTCGGTAGAGTTTCCTTTAAAAATAGATATCTAGAAAATTTTAAACCTGTCTACAAAACTTACAATCATCAATACATATACAAACCACAAAAAAAACAATCATTCCATACCCAAAAATAATCATAACCATGTATAATTAGTTAACTTTACAAAAGATAGAACCAAAAATATACAAACATCAGAAAACCCATTACTTTACAGCTTACAACATGTTGAGCATAAAACCCATTACTTTACAGCTTACACCAAGTATTCTTTACAGCTTACACCAAGTATCCTTCAACGCATACCTGAAAATATTTGAAATATAAAAATTATCGAAATATGCGAGTCAAAATAAAACAACTGTAAATCCGAAACATAAGAACCTTTACTTAACCCTGAATTATCTAAAAAACAAATAAACGCGCACATATTTACTTTATGAACAACACAATGCTTCAAAGTGTTGCTTGTGCTCTCAAAATTTAAACAAGTCACTTTTGGCTTAATTTTTGTTTCAAATTAAGTGTAGATTCTTCAAAAGGCAACAAAAACCTAAAAAAACAGTAAAGACCATGCTACCCATTAATGGGTAATGTTGTGTAAGCAAACCACAAGAATGATCAAGGGTAAATGAAAGTTCCCAATCATATGCATCCATATTTACCTACTTGTGACACTTCCTACGCATACTAAGGTTGCCATAGACACACGTGGACATAAGATATTCAAATTTTTAAACCTTAATCTATTGGGGGAAGAAAATTATCTATTACAAACCTTAATCTGCATAAGAGGGGAAAAAAATTAAAAAGTCAAATAAGACTCAATTTGGAAAGGAGGGAGTACATGTTACCCAGATTGCTCAAACATTAGTGATCAACTTATAACATAAAGCAGAGACATAAGATAAGCATACACACATAGGAAGCTGTTTAAAATAAAACTCCCGTTGAACTTAAACATTATATTATAGAAATGTTTCTTCAAAAATCAATATTATAGAAATGTTTCTTCAAAAATTGTCAGAGCTTGAATTCTAATTAGTTTTCTGCAAAAATGTTGAACTCTAATTATGTTCTACAAGTTCTAATTATGTTAAACTCTTCTTCTTTGTACTTTTTTTTCACCTTTACATTCTTTTGGGAAATGCTGTGGTGTATCTTTTTCAAAATTTTCTAGAAAAATATAAAGAAGAGTGGTAAACTAAATTTAAATTTGGTGTATTGGGAAAGTCAATGAAGGAAATAATGTGGTGTATCTTTTTTAAAATTTCCTAGAAAAATATAAGAGCGGTACACTAAATTTAAAATTTTCGACAACTCAAATCAATTAAAATTATAAATGTATTTAAAATTATAAATAATACAGTACCTTCAAATGAAGCAATTTGTATAGTAGAGTGTCTACCAAAATGCAGTATTGCATAACAAAACTCATATATAAATGCAGTATTTCTCCAAGATATAAATGTTTGTATTATATAAATGCTTGATATATAAATGCAGTATTGTAAAACATCAAACATCATGTTGGCTTATTAAGGTATGTTAAGTAGGTTTATTGCTTATCGTATATAATATATTTAATGTTTGTGTATCAAACATCAAAAATGACTTCATGTTACCTTCAAGAAGTATTGTATATATTATGCTTAATGTTTGCTTTAGGGAAAGTAAACCTACTTCTTCGAAGCAGATAGAACAAATGAGCATACGACCAACTGGAAACCTAAAGACTTACAAGTATAATTTTTGTTTCATCCAGTTCCCTTTGAATCTTTAAAAGTTTGGCCGCCTCCACAATATCATGAATAGTTGAAAAGTAAAATGAAAGGAAATGTGATTCAATTTAGCAAAAAAAAAAAAGAGACAGCAGTGGAGAACAATAACGCTATGGTTTTTATCATTATTATTCATAAAAGTAATAAAGAAACTTAATATTTACCTGAATGTTAACAATGTTCTAAATTATACTTTCAGAACCATACCTTCATTTAGTTATAACTTATGCCATTTCCAATTCTAAAGACATCAGCGCATACACAATCAAGAAACTCTGCAGCAACAAAATTTGCCTCAATAAAAAGCTAGAACACTTTCATGACCCAAAAGCATGAATGCAAATAATTTGTAATATAGTAATAATAACATTATCTTTAGACTTATATAACAACACTAATACTATAACATCATTATTTGCAAACATATAACATTACTAACATTAATTACAAGAAAGCCAAAGGAGAACATCACTCTATTTACTATATGCAAAAATAAGAAGGGAAACACATTTACTATATGTAAAACATCTACTTTGAACATTTTTGCTATGATAACGATATTAAGTACTTGTAGGCAAAGTACAGATGATAACGATATTAAGTACGGGATGTGGGAAGAGCCTATTTATAAACACCATTTATTTGGATAAGTGACTTGTATTTCTCTTCCTCACAAGAATCTGATTAAAAAGCTATAGATTGGTTACCTCAAGGACAAAAAACCTACAACAACCAGAACTCCAAATTCTTATTAGCATACTAAGCATGTTACTCATATTTAAGTTCCACCCTACAATTCATTTCCAAAGTAGGTAATTTACTCAAAAGAACAACAGAAGGGGAACAACAAAAACAAAAAACGTATTTATGATCAAAGTATTTTAATAGTTAGACATCCAACATGATCAAATAATCAAAGGCAACATATCACAGTTATTATTATATATACAACAAGCTCAAATGAAAAAATATAATGAACATTATAGAAGGCAAGAAGCTCTTCTAGTAGAATCTAAAGAAAATTGAAATGCCTTAGCAACATAAATTATGAAATACCATAAAACAGTCCCATGCCTGTAAATTCCAAATTATACTCATTCATTACCTTTCTTTCAACTTCTGATCATGAATCTTTGGGCATGGTCCTGATGTAAACCAAAGGAAAAAAGTTTACAATCAACAAATGTGTTGGGCGTCAATAATTAGAGAAAACCATTCAATTATAATTATAATATATACAAGCATAAAAGAACTACAAAGCTTATGGAATTTGGACAATTTACACACCACCCAGCCAACCAAACATTTAGAGGAAAAGACATAACATTTTGCTTTCTTTTTTAACCCATATATGAAGCTGTACATGTCCAAAATCTATAGATGCAGTTTCAGTAATATGGACCAAGGCAACAATACTTAACAAGAACATCAAAACAAGTCACAACAAACACAAGAAGCATATCGAAGAGTAAAAGTAGCACCATTGATTTGTCTACAGCTAGAACAATACCTATAACGAAAACAATGCAGTTCTCTATTCTTCGTCTAAGTTACACAGCGTTACCTTCCTCGATGCAACCCTACTAACAGGATACAAACTATGACCATAAAAGCTTATCCACCTCGTATTCTGTAGTTCGACAATTACTTAGTTCTACCACTCATCTAGATATAGTAAATGAGCTGAATATACATTGTACGCGTGTCAGGTAACTATAAGTATGTTCACCTCATATAGAGATGAAGGCGGTGTTGCTAGTGAATATTGTGTGTAGTGGCCCAAATTGTATCTTAAAATCATATATTTAATGGATATTACATAAGTCTATTATGTAATTTGGCTCTTCTTGTATTTTCATCTAAGAATGTATTAAAATATTGGATGATTTTCTACATAGAAAAAACAAACAAAATGTAATACTATAAGATAACCAAATGTAATCTATAACATAGAAAAGTTGACTAATTGAGAATATACAGAGTGCACCTCCCCCAGTTTTATCCTCCTTTCATTTAACCACAATAACTGCCATCACTTGACTAAGCTGACCCAGTAACAGAAATTACTCATAATTTGAAAAGTACAATAGAAGAATATACAAATTTACTATATATATATATATATAGATTTTGATTCTATAAAATGGTCATCTTTTCAATATGTATTCTTTGATTGGAGAAGTTCCCTTAAAATTTGCCTGTTGTACAGTCATTATATGAGTAGCATTGTTATATGTTTTTATTCTAGGAACTCAATCGGGAAGAACCAACTGGTTTAGGTGGACCTAACTCTGAGAGATATGTTGTTGATTCAAGAGGTGCTCTTGTGGAAAGGCGAGCTATTGTTTGTAGGGAAAGACTCCTTCTTGGCCACTGCCTTATTTTATCTGTTTTGGTTGTACGGACAAGTAAGATTCAGACAACCAATTTGTTTGTGTTTGATTTATTGTAGTATTCTATCCTTTGACAGATCCTACAAATTTGCACATCCTTTGACAGATCAGCAAATTTGCACATCCTTTTTTTAGGTTCAGACCTGCTATTGCAGCATTTGGTTTATAATGCAAAGTGGATTGTGTGGTTGACCAAAATTTTGTTTTGCTATATCATTCTTCCCTAGCTTGCAACAGAAACTTAGAACATGTGAAAATTGAGAACATTAGAAAAGGTTAAAAGAAACCCCCAAGTGCTTTTAGGTATACTAAATTGCGTGAAGGACTTGCAATCAATAGACTTGGATAAGGGTGTGGGATATGAGTATGCTTATTCGAAGCAGATAGAAACCAATAAAGATCAATCATGTTTTGTCAAAATTTTAACGGGTAATAAATAAAGGAACAAACTTTATGCAGTCCAATTCCAAAAGTAAACCAAGTTAACTAACAAAATACAAAAAGAACATATCAATCGGCTGAAAAAGAAACTATGAACTATATAAAACACATAAAAATTCCTCTTATGTGATCTTGAGTGGCTCGTCAACTGCAATAAAAGAGGAAAACAAAAAACAAAAAGCAAATGTTATCGGAAATCTGACTTGAGCATTTCTTGTGTTATGATCACCATTTTCTCTCAAAATAAAAGTGACCCAGTTCAAAAAAACTAAAACCCAAATCCCAAATTTCTATGATTCAAATCCATGGCTCTAAAAAAAATTAAAAAAGAGTAAAACCCAAATCCCAAATTGAGCAGATTGATTTACACCAGAAATAAAATAAAAAGAAGGAAGATCCCCTGCGATAATCCGAAAAAGACTTGATTAGAAGATAATCCCCTGCGATGAAGATGTCCACTGCAATAATCCCCTGCGATGTCCGTTGCAACTTTTTCTCTACTCGGCCGGATAAGGAGAAAGGCGGAATGGATAGAGTCTAGGCGTATTTTTGAATTGGACGTATTTTTCTAGTGATTTTTGAATAAGGCGTGTTTTTCTAGTGATGTTTGCAGAGGAATAAGGCGTGTTTTTATAGCAATTTTTGAAATCCCAAATTTTTGAATTGTGCGTTGAATCTTAGCCGCTCTGTTTGTTGAAGCTTTAATCTAGACCGTTGTTTGTTGAAGATTTAATCTAGACCGTTGTTTGTTGAAGCCGCTCTGTTTTATTATATAGATAATACAATTTATATTTAGTATAATTGATTCTAAAATTTTATTTTAACAAAATAGTGATTAATTTTATCGGTCGCAAAAAACCTCTCAAAAATAATATATAACGATTAATAATTCCTTTATTAATAGTATTTTTCTTCGCAAATTTTAATCAAAAATTGGCACCAAACATCATTTTCAATTTTGTGAAAGAAAAAATCTAAATTATGAAGGATGTTTCTTTCAAAAAAACTATATTGTCACTAATTTTTTTTTCCTTCATTGTTCCCTCGCTATAAAACTCATAATGTGAAGGAATGAATTCCTTCACAAATTTTCCTTCACTACATCCCTAATTTCTTGTATAGTGGGTATTAATTTTTTAAAGTTAAATTGATCATTTTTATAATTATTTTTTGTACCCTTTTTAAGATTACAAAAAAAAAAGTATTAATCCCAATTTTTATAACTTTAAAAATAAAGCTATATATGCTAAATTATTAGTTTTAAAAGTAATTAATTTGACTTTAAAAAGTCAAAATTGAGCATTTAATTTGTGACGGAGGGAGTATAATTTTTTTATATTATAAAAATTTTAAATACATACAGTAAATATTATTCAGTTAATTAGGTGGTTAATATATTGATTTCTTCTTTTTCTGTGATAAACTAATTAAATATTGAATACCATTTTGTTGAGAAATAATTGGGTGCATTATTGCTATTGGATTGAGAAAAATACAATTAAATAAAAGGATGAAGATCGTCTTACTATGGATAAAGATGTACGCGAGGAATATGGGCTATCTTGCACCATTCTGGGCCACTTTCTTGAGCACATCTTTCTTTGAGAAGTTTACAATCAGCAATCACCAGAGTTTTCAAGTTTGTGAGGCGTTTCATTGCTTCCGATGTGGGCATCCTAACCAAATTTCGGCATCTCGAAAGCCCCAGACGTTGAAGAGACGAGAGATTTCCTAGCCAATCAGGGAGAGCGTCCAGCCCGTCAAATCTTTCCAACCTTAATCCAGTCAATCTGGCATAAGAGGAGAGGTGTTGTAGTTGCTCAGGTAGAGACTTGAGCTTTGGCCATCCGATCAGATGTAGATAATTTAGGGAGGAAACAGAAGAGAAGGGCCACGGAAAATGATCAAGGTCCGCAAGGAAGGGACCTATTGTCAATTCCTCAAGTCCGATTAAACTTGTGGAAGATAGAAAGTAAGGCAAGGCATCCCAGTCTGCAAGAATCAACTTTCTTAGAGATTTGTTGTTTACCAAAAACTCGACAACTATAGACGAGTTGAACTCTATGGAGCCTCCTTTGATTCTATACAGGTCTAGATTGGTGAGAGAGTTCAATTTGGTGCATATCTTTTCTAGTGCGACGCAGTTCATTCCATCAATTCTTAATTTCTTTAGGGATGGAAAATGACTAGGAAGAATCATCAAATTATCACACCCCGCAATAAGTAACGATTCAAGGAATGGAAACGACTTGGGATCATGCAGTACTGTGTCTGCTTCCATCCATTCCTCTAACATTGTCATTCCCCACAGTGTGAGTTCTCTCAATGATGAAAATATTTTTGCATCACCATGGCCACCGTAAAATTCTTTCCCAATACGCTTTACATTACGCATATTATATATATCAACGGACTTGAGATTAGGAAGGTGCCCAAGTGGTGGAATTCCTTCACATCTGTTGCAGTTTCTCAGGCAGATATCCACCAAGTTTTCAAGTACTACAGATGACCGACTTTCGGTAATCATCCAAGATGCAAACTTCTTGCCTTTGAAGTTTTCAACATTCAACTTTTTCAAATATGCGGGAGGTTCAAGACCTTCCAAGACATCCTCATCATTGTACTCCAAATTATCATGACCCACAGGTTTCCAGTGAAACTCCAAATGTTGGATTTTTGATTTTTTCGATAAATTTGCCTTGCGGGCATCTCCCATGTTTGTCACTTCTTCAAGGCCATATATACTCAAACCACCTTTAAGATTGTTCAAACCTCCCAGATTCTCAATACGAAATTTCTTATCTCGACCAACCACAAAGAATGTCAACGTTTGTAGACAAGTCAACCGCTCTAGATCAATAAACATATCATCCATACTTGATGTGTTGTTGTAAAAAGGAGATGAATGTATATGTCTCATATTAATTAAGTTCCCAAACTTTTTGGGGAGCTTCCATAGATCTCCAAATCTTAGGGTCTGCAAGTTGTACAACTTCGTGATGGAATCTGGCAACTCTCTGATTTTGGTGAATTCGATGTCAAGATATCTCAAATATTTTAACTGTCCTACCGAGCTTGGTAACTTTGTAATATTATAACTATCAAGAACCAAGACAGTTAAGTTTGTGAGATTAGGTATCATGTTGCCAAGGATACCACCACCCGTCAAATTTAGTGTTTGTACACTCTCAAAGCTTCCTTTTGATATTTTTGGTTTTATATCCTCGGCCACTTTCAACCACACATGCACTGCCTCACAAACATGGTTCACCTCACTAGCCTCCAGGGTTTTGCAATAAATTCTGGATGCGTCTAGTGCAAGGTCATGAACAAGATCGTGCATCTTACAACCAATGATATTGCCATCTGCATCCTCTTCTACATCTTGTAGCAAATAATTCCCCAACAAAGTGCTAAAATACTCGTTGCCTATATCCTCCATCGCCAAATCACTTCCTCTAGGAGGCTGAAGAAGCCCTAAGGCCATCCAAATTTGGATTAACTTATCCTTCTTTATGTCAAAATCTTTAGGAAAAGTAGCACAATATGCAAAACAGTGTTTCAAAGATGAAGAAGACAAATTGTTGTATGTTAGCTTTAAGGAAGGCAAGACATCTCTTATGAGCCATGTTTCACTATTTTGGATCGACAACCAATCCTGTTCAGACTTCTTTGAGTACAATAAACCCCCTAGTGCCTTTATCGCTAATGGCAGGCCGCCACACCTTTCCACCATCCGTCTACCCATGCGCTCCAAATTATCATTCTCCACTACTCCATTTAACCGAAATGTTATTTGCTTAAATAGTTGCCAACTATCTTCTCCCGATAGTCCGAGTAACATATGAGTAAATACTTGATAAGTAGGAGAAATTTGCATGGTTGAAACAACTTCATCCTTGCGAGTAGTCACCATAATTTTGCTTCCCTTAGCACCACCTACATCTACCAAACAACTTCTCATGCAATCCCATTTTTCTGAATTTTGATTCCAGACATCATCGAGTACAAGTAAAAAGGTTTCCCCCTTTATATTTTCTTGAAGCTTTTTTATGGCCGCTTCCTGATTTGAAAATAGAGGATTGGTTCCGGTGAGAGACTGAACCATCTCGTTTAAAACCCTGATGACATCAAAATCATCAGATATAGTAACCCAGATTTTTTTCTGGAAAAAGCTCATCACCTCATCACTTTTATAAACCAAACGAGCAAGAGTTGTCTTCCCCAAGCCTCCCAACCCCACCACAGCAATGACAGATAAATGATCCTTTTCATTATTTTCACACAGCAGCTTAACAACCCTTGATATATCATCATCCCTACCCAATATCTGCGTCTTATCTATCGAGGGTGGGGTGTGTCGGATTTCACTACGTTGGACAGTGGCATTTAGATGCTCTACAGCCCTAAGTCCGATCTCTTGTGCCCATTTGTAAATTTTGTCCAAGGATATATTAATATTCTTGATCTTATGAGACATCTTGAAACGATATAAAATATTGCTGTTTTTGGATCGAAAAATGAAGTCACATACCTTTCGTCCCTCTACCCTTCTTCGAAGAACTTCGTAATTGAGCTCCTCCATTAGAGCATCAGCAACACGGGCTACATCTGTGAGCTTCTTCAGCCAGACATGGACGGCCTCCACTGTCACTTGCTTGCTATCAGCATAAGACAACAGCGCGTCCACCAATTCCAATCTTTCACGCAGTGCTTGGAGATTTTCCTCAAGACCCCATGCCTGGATCAACTCTTCAGCTGCAATCGAAATAATCTTGCGGAGAAGTCCGCTTGCAAGATCAGCCGCAAATGCATCAACCATCTTCTTTCCTTAATTTCTCTGCTGATATCAAGAAAAGGCTTTGGTTGGTGAGAGTGAGTTTCTTCTTTTTCCCTGCTTAAGTGCTCAACTATAATGGATGTCAAAATTAATGAAGATTCGTGCTTGCCACGCGCAGGCTGCAAATATAGTATTCTTTTAATAAAAAATATATTTTTTTATAATTTTTTATTCAAATTTACTCTATTATTTATTATTTATTTTTCTAATAATTATAATTAAAAAAAATAAAAAATAATACTCTCTCCATCCCATAATAACGGTCGCTTTAGCTTGATGCACATGGATTAAGAAAGTCATTTAGTGCTATCATTTACTCCCTCCATCCCATAATAACTGTCGCTTTAGCTTGATGCACATGGATTAAGAAAGTCATTTAGTACTATCATTTATTAATTAAAATTGGTGTGAAATTTCATCACTACTCCTTTATGGGAAGTTGAAAACTATTAATACAAGAGAAAAATTTCTTGGGACAATGAGAGAAGGTAGGGGTGATATAAGAAAGTAAATAATTTATTCTCCTAGAAAGTTGTAAACGACAAATAAATTAAAAAAAATTCTTTCTAAAACGACAGTTATTATGGGATGGAGGTAGTATTAATTAAAATTGATATGAAATTTCATCACTACCCCTTTATGGGAAGTTGAAAACTATTAATACAAGAAAAAATTTCTTGGGACAATGAGAGAAGGTAGGGATGATATAGAAAAATAAATAATTTATTCTCTTAGAAAATTGTAAACAACAAATAAATTGAAAAAAAAAATTCTTTCTAAAACGACAGTTATTATGGGATGGAGGTAATAAAATTTAACAATGTACCGCAATAGCTTACGGTACAACACTCCCGCAAACCCAACAATGTATTAAAACCAGCCAGTTGAATGTTCATGTATGTCCTTTATTCAAGAAAGTTGAGAGATAGACGGTGGTGATTGAAAGGAAGGAGGAGGATTAATTACCCGGTTCCACCTTTTTTGACCAATTTGATATCAAGTCTCCACTTTGGGCATTCACATAGTATTGTCATTGTCATAACGGGCAAAGGTACAAAAATACTTCTAATATTTACTCCGATATCCCATTTATATTTTAAATTAATTTTTTTTTTAAAATATCCTTAAATTGCTGACGAGGCATGAAGAGAACAAAAATGGCAAAAAAGACCTAATTTCAAAATTAAACTCTAATAAAAAAAACTTTAATATTTTCAAAATTAATCTTTAATAAAATACAATAAAATAAAAATATCCAAATTTTCTCTCGTAAACTCGCCAGATCCAGATCTAAATCTCCTTTCCAAACCCTTCGATTTAATTCCAAACCAACAAAATTGGTACTACTTATTAGTGGTGGGTTTTGATTTCAAGTGAAAGCTCGATATTTTTTGTTTGAATTCATTCATGGTGGTGAGATTTAGTATTATGGGAACACACATAGTTGGTGAAGAAAATGAAGAAAAAACATGAAGCCCGTCTCTTTCTCTCTCCATTTCTTCCAAACTCCATCTTCCCCTATTTTCTCTCTCTAAATTTCAGTTCTCTCTCAATCACAATCTGTTCCTCCAAATTGGAAAAAAAAACTAATTAAATAACCAGTGCTTTTAATAATATATTTAGTTATTCACACAATAATTAAAAAAATAAAAGATAAATATGAGAGAGTGAGGCTCAGGTTTGTGAAAATCAGACATGGAATATGAATCTGCCATGGTTGCAACCCCCAGTTGCATGCGAGAAAAATGGATCGATTGTTGAATTTAATCAATCACATGACCTCTGTAATGCCCAGAGAGAGTGAGGCTCAGATTCACCATGCCTGATCGGGTTTGCTCGGATTTAGAAAAAATATCATCACAGCCTCTCAAAATTAGTACTGTAATCAGATCATTTTCAGTTCCATCACCACCACCAACCACAAGAAAAGAAAGGGGGAGTTACCCAGTTGGGTTTGCTCGGAGTTTAGATCTGATCGGAATTGCTCGGAGTTTAGATCTGAGAAGAATGGTGGGTTTAGAGAGAGAATGGATATGGATTTTTGGTAACAAAAATTTGGTAACAAAAATCCTCCTGCTCCTGGTACTCTGCAATGGTGAAGAAGGATGCAGATGGATTTCTAAGTCAATTGCTGATTCCTGGAGATGTTGACTCTGTATTGATGGGAAGAGATAGAAATTGGGGATTAAGAAGATTTGTACGCAGCAAAATTATTTGTAATACGACTATTAATAATTTAATATAATAGGTTTATAATACCCTCTTTTCCACGTATGCATTGCCTCGTCATCAAATTTTATCCAGGTGTCTGCTTCGTTTACCTTGGTGGCAAGTCTGTTAACGAGAGGGGCATAATTGGGCTGAATTTTATAACGTTAAGGGTATTTTTAAAAAAAAAATTAGTTTAGAATGTAAGTGGGATATCGGAGTAAACATCAGGGATATTTTTTGAACTTTTGCCCTTGTCATAATAGACACTGCAAATTAGGGATGCACAAAAGGCCCGAGGCCTGCGGCCTGGCCTTGATCAGGCCTGGGCCCGGCCTGGTCAAAGTCCGGCCCGGTCAAGGCCTGGCCCGGTCAGGCCTAGCCTGGAAGGCTTGAAAAGGCCTCTTTTTTTAGACAAAAGTCTGGCCTGGCCTGCAAAAAGGTCTGGCCTGGCCTGGCCTGGCCTGGCTTGGCCTGGCATGAGGGTTGGCCTGACCTGATACCTTACATGATTTTTTATCCAATTATTTGTAATTTTTGAACTTTAAATTTATAATTATTCATCAATAAAGTATAAATTTTTACTTATTCATTATTGTAATTTATAAATTATAATACATTAGTTTTAATTAATACATCAATAAAATTTAAAATTTTAATTATTCATTCTTGATTTCTAGTTGATACATTTAGTTAATATACATCTTTAATGAATATAACTAGTTAGTATATTTAATATTAATAATAAGTTAGTTACTTAGTTGATTAAATATTAATAATAAGTTAATTTATTGTAAATACTAAAGTACTAATATTTAACAATAAAATTTTATTAATATTCTTTGTTACTTTAATGTTAAATATTAACATTAATTAATACATCAATAAACTAATTTTTAATATTAAATATTATTAATAAGGTAGTTTCTTGTAAATACTCAAATTCTTCATTAATTTGGATATGCTAAATTCTTGGGGGGATTTATGATTGTAGTTATTTTTTAGGTATTCCGTTGTACTAATTTAAATAAAAATTTCATAAAGTAATTAGAAAATTAACTGGAATAATCATGTAAGAGTGTAATGATCATAAATGAAAAGATATATGTGTGTTTAAACTTTACAAAATATATGTAAGACCCCGAATTTTATGAAATAAAAGTATTCAATATTTCTTATAATTACTATTCAGTAAATGGTTAAATTGATAAATGTTAAAGTTACGGGTGATATATGAATTTTTTTTAAAATACGCAAGTGGTTATAAAATAATCATTGTTGTCGTGGAATATTCGTTTGGTCGTAGAATATTCTTTCTGTCGGGTAATATTCGTACGACGGCGCAGCTATTTGTGGGCCCCATAACAGAATAACTGTCGGGTGAAGAAAACGACAAATTAAGTTTTTACAAATAACGGCGTAGTTGTTACCGTTAACACTGTTGGAATACCCGGTGGTTAAAATACAGTAATACGCGTTATTGCACAGTAGCACACGATATTGCACAGTATTTTTGAAATTATTGATTCTTACGTAAGAAGGCACTACTCAATAATTGTTACAGTAATTACTGTTCAATATTTTACTTTATTGATTCAATAATTGCTGCGTTGATATTTTATATTATTTTTGTTCAATAATTGTTGCTGCACGGTATTTTCTATTATCAGATCAATAATTCATATTATTTGAATAATATTATTAGATAACATTATTGGCAATGTCTAGAAAGTTCTGTCTAAGGAGAGGTTTGGTCATCTAATTGCGCGCTAGTAAGGAGAAATCCTTATTGAAAAGCCCCCTCTTTCCTGGGAACGGCCTGGTTGTCATAAATGTGATTCTGTAATATTATTTATGAATAATTAATTATTAATTCATATGATAAGGAAATATTTATTTTATGTGGATATAAACAAGGGATATATTTTTGTGGTTAAAAATGAAGGAGTTAATGTTGAGGTTTTTATCAGTATTTTTGTCGGAATGGAGGTATTAAAAATTAGGGTTTTTGAGATATTTTGCGGGGGTTATAATTTTTAATCCGACCGTTGGATCGTGGTAATTTTTGGATATGTTGTACATATATAAGTTGAGTATATGTCCACAAATTTTGAACCGTTAAAAATGAACGTATGATTTGTTATGAATTTTACGAGATGACTGGTTCAGAAATTATTGAATTTTCGGAGTTTATCATTTTGGTGGAAAATTCTAGAATTGGTGGGCCCCACTTGTGGTTGGTGAAGAAATGTGCTGAATTATATTTCAAATGTGGTGGGTGGGAATAGTAGCAGGTAAAGCCATCAGGTTGCAGGTCAAACCTACCAAAATTTTCCTATAAATAGAGGGCTAAGTTAGAATTGAAAAACACACCAGAAACATAAGCTTTCTCTCTTTCTCTCTCTATATTATGAAGCATATTTTGTGAGTTTTTAGATACTTGGTGAGTTTCTATTCATCAGTGCAAGTTTTCTTCAGCATCATATCCGATATCCAGTCAGAAGTACTGCTCTTTTGAGGTAAGGGATATTAAGGGATTTTAAGGGTTGCTATGATTTTCAGTTTTGTAATTTTTCTGATCTTCAAAAATTCTGGAAAAATTTGAAATGATATTTTGATGAGTTTTATTGATTGTGTCCAAAAATGGTGATTTTTGGATGTATAGATTGAGAGTTATGAATTTTATGAGAAAAGACTATTTTAGAAGTAACAGCTTATAATTCCTTGTGGTTAACTCCAAAATTGGTGAAATTTTTATTGGGAGTACATGTATATGATAGAAGTATACTCTGTAAATTTCAGAATTTTTAGACAAAAGTACAATTTTTGATAAATGTCTAAATATTCGGCTATTTTGGCCATATGAAAAATAGTAAATGACTTTTAAAAAATTCTGAGAAAAATATATGTTCACTATGGGACTATATTATGCTAAATCCCATAAAAGAAATATTTTTGGAACTGATTTGGTATTTTTCATGAAAATGGTCTAATTATGAGTAAATGAATTAAATATGTTTTGTGAAGAAAGAAAATTAGAAAATAGGATTTTATGGCTTGAGAATCCTATATGAGGTATATGCAGATTTTTGATGAGGGTTTTGGTTATTGATGATGAAATTGTAAGAGTTGGCATTTTATGATGATTAAATGCATTAATTAGTAAAGTGTAAACAATTAAAATAAATTGTTTATAAATTTAAGTAATGTTATTCTTACAATATCATTATACCGAAATATTGGTATGAATTTTATTGTAGAATTTCTATCTTTTGTGTCGGGGTTACTATTCATGAGTTACGAATATTACTCTTGAGATTAAAACTATATGTTGATCATATTATTTTTATCATCATATATAACATTTTTATAACCCTGATGTTGAAATTCTCTTTCACTGGAGTGTAAAGAAGGATAGATTATTGGTATGATCATGACTAGGGTTCTCTTTGGCCTGTAGTGCAAAGTTGAATTGTGACTGGTATGATCATGACCATTGAATTTATAATTGAATATCTTAAGCTTAAGTGCAAAGGTGAATTGATCAACATGGTTATAATTATTGTTTATATAAATTCTGAAATGATTATATATTTCTTTGAGATATGAATATATTTGGCCTGTAGTGCAAATATGAATTGTTGATGAATATCTTTGGCATGTAGTGCAAAGATGACCTGTTGATGAATATCTTTGGCCTGTAGTGCAAAGATGAACTGTTGTTGAATATCTTTGGCCCGTAGTGCAAAGATGGTTTGTTGATGAATATCTTTGGCCCGTAGTGTAACGACCCCAAAATAGGTCCATTCTATCCAACCCATTCTGAGTCGTCAAATACATGGTACAGAAAATAACTACAACTCTATTACAACAATTGTCGTACAAAATACAACAACACATATGCTGTGAGTTTGAATACAAATATATACCAAATGTGACACATGTCCCAACCGTGGACAGCACCTCACAGTAACACCTTACATAAGGGTATAGTCAAAAACTATTTTAGAAACTAGAATATTTGGGAAGTGCTCAAGGAAACCTTCGTACATGGGAGACCATGCTTCTAGGTTATGATAGATATCATATGGCCACAGAATTATCCTTGGTTGACCCAATAGACCCCAAAGAAAAACGAGAAGATTACTATCATATTCTTCCCAATGGTGAGTCTTCTCTTGACTTATCATTATCTCCACTGTCTCTAATTGAGAATTATACTTCAAACAAATACCAAGATTATATAGGTAGTGCTTGTAGATATACTCGGCAAGTGGATGAGCACAACCCTGTCTTATGATGACACGAGGTTGTATGTCATTAGACATCTTGTATGATAGTAACAAAACACCCTTCCAACGTTGGGTTCGCTTCACCCTAGATGATTCCCCAAATATAACTACTAAATGATGACCAACGTTCTATTCCCTTGTTACCCCCACTCGACCCAGCTACACTCTTATTACCTGAAAGGAAATGTGAAGCAAAAGGGTGAGCACAACTAGCTCAGTAAAGAATATCATGACTAAAGATAAATAAATTATCAATAGTCTTTATCAATAATAAATCAGAGATTTAGAACATATGGTAGATGATAAAAAATTTCAACCATAGTTGCAGCGGAACGAGCAATCTATTAGAAGAGTCAAATAGACTATAAAGTCTATTATCTTCTCCATGTTAAAAATCCACCAATAATGTTTTATCCCTGAAACATCACTCAACAGTTCCTTTCCACAATCATATGAATAACACATAATCATAATTGTGACTATAAATTTTTCTTCGCACCCTGGACGAAGAATATTTTCATCACCTGTCTTTACCTGAAACATCAAAGATCATGGTTATACCAAATCACAATTCCTGTTTATAATCATACTAACAAATCCATCTTTGCACTACGGGCCAAAGATATTCATCAACAAACCATCTTTGCACTACGGGCCAAAGATATTCAACAACAGTTCATCTTTGCACTACAGGCCAAAGATATTCAACAACAGTTCATCTTTGCACTACAGGCCAAAGATATTCAACAACAGTTCATCTTTGCACTACAGGCCAAAGATATTCATCAACAATTCATATTTGCACTACAGGCCAAATATATTCACATCTCAAAGAAATATATAATCATTTCAGAATTTATATAAACAATAATTATAACCATGTTGATCAATTCACATTTGCACTTAAGCTTAAGATATTCAATTATAAATTCAATGGTCATGATCATACCAGTCACAATTCAACTTTGCACTACAGGCCAAAGAGAACCCTAGTCATGATCATACCAATAATCTACCCATCTTTACACTCCAGTGAAAGAGAATTTTAACATCAGGGTTATAAAAATGTTATATATGATGATAAAAATAATATGATCAACATATAGTTTTAATCTCAAGAGTAATATTCGTAACTCATGAATAGTAAATCGTGAATAGTAACTCATGAATAGTAACCCCGACACAAAAGATAGAAATTCTACAATAAAATCTATACCAATATTTTGGTATAATGATATTGAAAGAATAACATTACTTAAATTTATAAACAATTTATTTTAATTGTTTACACTTTACTAATTAATACATTTAATCATCATAACATGCCAACTCTTACAATTTCATCATCAATAACCAAAACCCTCATAAAAAATCTGCATATACCTCATATAGGATTCTCAAGCCATAAAATCCTATTTTTTAATTTTCTTACTTAACATAACATATTTAATTCATTTACTCATAACTAGTTCATTTTCATGAAAAATACCAAATCAGTTCCAAAAATATTTCTTTTCTGGGATTTAGCATAATATAGTCCCATAGTGAACATATATTTTTCTCAGAATTTTTAAAAGTCATTTACTATTTTTCATATGGCCAAAATAGCCGAATATTTAGACATTTATCAAAAATTATACTTTTGTCCAAAAATTCTGAAATTAACAGAGTATACTTCCATCATATACATGTACTCCCAATAAAAATTTCATCAATTTTGGAGTTAACCACAAGAAATTATAAGCAGTTACTTTTAAAATAGTATTTTCTCATAAAATTCATAACTCTCAATCTATACATCCAAAAATCACCATTTTTGGACACAATCAAGAAAACTCATCAAAATATCGTTTCAAATTTTTCCAGAATTTTTGAAGGTCAGAAAAATTACGAAACTGGAAAATATAACAACCCTTAAAATCCCTTACTATCCCTTACTATCCCTTACAATCCCTTACCTCAAAAGAGCAGTACTTCTGACTGGATATCGGATATGATGCTGAAGGAAACTTGCTCTGAATAGCAACTCTCAAAGTATCTAAATACTCACAAAATATGCTTCATAATATAGAGAGAGAAAGAGAGAAAGCTTATGTTTCTGGTGTGATTTTCAATTCTAACTTAGCCCTCTATTTATAGGAAAATTTTGGTAGGTTTGACCTGCAACCTGATGGCTTTACCTGCTACTATTCCCACCCACCACATTTGAAATATAATTCAGCACATTTCTTCACCAACCACAAGTGGGGCCCACCAATTCTAGAATTTTCCACCAAAATGATAAACTCCGAAAATTCAACAATTTCTGAACCAGTCATCTCGTAAAATTCATAATAAATCATACGTTCATTTTTAACGGTTCAAAATTTGTGGACATATACTCAACTTATATATGTATAACATATCCAAAAATTACCACGATCCAACGGTCGGATTAAAAATTATAACCCCCGCAAAATATCTCAAAAACCCTGATTTTTAATACCTCCATTCCGACAAAAATACGGATAAAAATCTCAACATTAACTCCTTCATTTTTAACCACAAAAATATATCCCTCGTTTATATCCACATAAAATAAATATTTCCTTATCATATGAATCAATAATTAATTATTCACAAATAATATTACAGAATCACATTTATGACAACCAGGCCGTTCCCAGGAAAGAGGGGGCTTTCCAATAAGAATTTTTTCTTACTGGCGCGCAATTAGATGACCAAACCTCTCCTTAGACAGAACTTTCTAGACATTGCCAATAATGTTATCTAATAATATTATTCAAATAATATGAATTATTGATCTGATAATGGAAAATACTGTGCAGTGACAATTATTGAACAAAAATAATATAAAATTTCAACGTAGCAATTATTGAATCAATAAAATAAAATATTGAACAATAACTACTGTAACAATTATTGAGTAGTGCCTTCCTACGTAAGAATCAATAATTTCAAAAATACTATGCAATACCGTGTGCTACTGTGCAATAACGCGTATTACTGTATTTTAACCACCGGGTATTCCAACAGTGTTAACGGTAACAACTACGCCGTTATTTGTAAAAACTCAAATTTGTCATTTTCCTTCACCCGACAGTTATTCGTTATGGGGCCCACAAATAGCTGTGCCGTCGTACGAATATTCCCCGACAGAAAGAATATTCCACGACCAAACGAATATTCCCCGACAACAATAATTATTTTATAACCACTTGCTTATTTTGAAAAAAAATTCATATTTCACCCATAACTTTAAACTTTTATCAATTTAACCATTTACTGAATAGTAATTATAAGAAAAATTGAATACTTTTATTTCATAAAATTCGGGGTCTTACAATCTCCCCTCCTTATGAAATTTCGTCCCCGAAATTTACGTACCTGGTATTTCAAAGAGTTGAGAATACCTTGCTTTCATTTCAGATTCCATCTTCCCTATCATCATGATTTCTCCATTGCTCATCTCCTGTATTTCAGATATCATTCTAGAATACAGCTTCAAAATAAGGGTTAATTTAACAAATTAACATATCACATAATATCTCGATATTATGACTGACCAACAAATAAGCTTAGGTAGGACACACTAGCAAATGATTTACTCATCTCTCCCCTCCTAGTTGTATTCCCCGATCTCCGCCAGAGATCATATCCCCAAGCTCTGATACCACCTGTGACAACCCCAAAATAGGTCCATTCTATCCAACCCATTCTGAGTCGTCAAATACATGGTACAGAAAATAACTACAACTCTATTACAACAATTGTCGTACAAAATACAACAACACATATGCTGTGAGTTTGAATACAAATATATACCAAATGTGACACATGTCCCAACCGTGGACAGCACCTCACAATAACACCTTACATAAAGGTATAGTCAAAAACTGTTTTAGAAATTAGAATCTTTGGGAAGTGCTCAAGGAAACCTTCGTACATGGGAGGCCATGCGTCTAGGTTATGATAGATATCATATGGCCACAGAATTATCCTTGGTTGACCCAATAGACCCCAAAGAAAAACGAGAAGATTACTATCATATTCTTCCCAATGGTGAGTCTTCTCTTGACTTATCATTATCTCCACTGTCTCTAATTGAGAATTATACTTCAAACAAACACCAAGATTATATAGGTAGTGCTTGTAGATATACTCAGCAAGTGGATGAGCACAACCCTGTCTTATGATGACACGAGGTTGTATGTCATTAGACATCTTGTATGATAGTGACAAAACACCCTTCCAACGTTGGGTTCGCTTCACCCTATTTGATTCCCCAAATATAACTACTAAATGATGACCAACGTTCTATTCCCTTGTTACCCCCACTCGACCCAGCTACACTCTTATTACCTGAAAGGAATTGTGAAGCAAAAGGGTGAGCACAACTAGCTCAGTAAAGAATATCATGACTAAAGATAAATAAATTATCAATAGCCTTCATCAATAATAAATCAGAGATTTAGAACATATGGTAAATGATAAAAAATTTCAACCATAGTTGCAGCGGAACGAGCAATCCATTAGAAGAGTCAAATAGACTATAAAGTCTATTATCTTCTCCATGTTAAAAATCCACCAACAATGTTTTATCCCTGTAACATCACTCAACAGTTCCTTTCCACAATCATATGAATAACTCATAATCATAATTGTGACTATAAATTTTTCTTCGCACCCAGGACGAAGAATATTTTCATCACCTGTCTTTACCTGAAACATCAAAGATCATGGTTATACCAAATCACAATTCCTGTTTATAATCATACTAACAAATCCATCTTTGCACTACGGGCCAAAGATATTCATCAACAAACCATCTTTGCACTACGGGCCAAAGATATTCAACAACAGTTCATCTTTGCACTACAGGCCAAAGATATTCAACAACAGTTCATCTTTGCACTACAGGCCAAAGATATTCAACAACAGTTCATCTTTGCACTACAGGCCAAAGATATTCATCAACAATTCATATTTGCACTACAGGCCAAATATATTCATATCTCAAAGAAATATATAATCATTTCAGAATTTATATAAACAATAATTATAACCATGTTGATCAATTCACCTTTGCACTTAAGCTTAAGATATTCAATTATAAATTCAATGGTCATGATCATACCAGTCACAATTCAACTTTGCACTACAGGCCAAAGAGAACCCTAGTCATGATCATACCAATAATCTACCCATCTTTACACTCCAGTGAAAGAGAATTTCAACATCAGGGTTATAAAAATGTTATATATGATGATAAAAATAATATGATCAACATATAGTTTTAATCTCAAGAGTAATATTCGTAACTCATGAATAGTAAATCGTGAATAGTAACTCATGAATAGTAACCCCGACACAAAAGATAGAAATTCTACAATAAAATCCATACCAATATTTCGGTATAATGATATTGAAAGAATAACATTACTTAAATTTATAAACAATTTATTTTAATTGTTTACACTTTACTAATTAATGCATTTAATCATCATAAAATGCCAACTCTTACAATTTCATCATCAATAACCAAAACCCTCATCAAAAATCTGCATATACCTCATATAGGATTCTCAAGCCATAAAATCCTATTTTTTAATTTTCTTACTTCACATAACATATTTAATTCATTTACTCATAACTAGATCATTTTCATGAAAAATACCAAATCAGTTCCAAAAATATTTCTTTTCTGGGATTTAGCATAATATAGTCCCATAGTGAACATATATTTTTCTCAGAATTTTTAAAAGTCATTTACTATTTTTCATATGGCCAAAATAGCCGAATATTTAGACATTTATCAAAAATTATACTTTTGTCCAAAAATTCTGAAATTAACAGAGTATACTTCCATCATATACATGTACTCCCAATAAAAATTTCATCAATTTTGGAGTTAACCACAAGAAATTATAAGCAGTTACTTTTAAAATAGTCTTTTCTCATAAAATTCATAACTCTCAATCTATACATCCAAAAATCACCATTTTTGGACACAATCAAGAAAACTCATCAAAATATCGTTTCAAATTTTTCCAGAATTTTTGAAGGTCAGAAAAATTACGAAACTGGAAAATATAACAACCCTTAAAATCCCTTACTATCCCTTACTATCCCTTACAATCCCTTACTATCCCTTACAATCCCTTACCTCAAAAGAGCAGTACTTCTGACTGGATATCGGATATGATGCTGAAGAAAACTTGCTCTGAATAGCAACTCTCAAAGTATCTAAATACTCACAAAATATGCTTCATAATATAGAGAGAGAAAGAGAGAAAGCTTATGTTTCTGGTGTGATTTTCAATTCTAACTTAGCCCTCTATTTATAGGAAAATTTTGGTAGGTTTGACCTGCAACCTGATGGCTTTACCTGCTACTATTCCCACCCACCACATTTGAAATATAATTCAGCACATTTCTTCACCAACCACAAGTGGGGCCCACCAATTCTAGAATTTTCCACCAAAATGATAAACTCCGAAAATTCAACAATTTCTGAACCAGTCATCTCGTAAAATTCATAATAAATCATACGTTCATTTTTAACGGTTCAAAATTTGTGGACATATACTCAACTTATATATGTATAACATATCCAAAAATTACCACGATCCAACGGTCGGATTAAAAATTATAACCCCCGCAAAATATCTCAAAAACCCTGATTTTTAATACCTCCATTCCGACAAAAATACGGATAAAAATCTCAACATTAACTCCTTCATTTTTAACCACAAAAATATATCCCTCATTTATATCCACATAAAATAAATATTTCCTTATCATATGAATCAATAATTAATTATTCACAAATAATATTACAGAATCACATTTATGACAACCAGGCCGTTCCCAGGAAAGAGGGGGCTTTCCAATAAGAATTTTTTCTTACTGGCGCGCAATTAGATGACCAAACCTCTCCTTAGACAGAACTTTCTAGACATTGCCAATAATGTTATCTAATAATATTATTCAAATAATATGAATTATTGATCTGATAATGGAAAATACTGTGCAGCAACAATTATTGAACAACAATAATATAAAATTTCAACGTAGCAATTATTGAATCAATAAAATAAAATATTGAACAGTAATTACTGTAACAATTATTGAGTAGTGCCTTCTTACGTAAGAATCAATAATTTCAAAAATACTATGCAATACCGTGTGCTACTGTGCAATAACGCGTATTACTGTATTTTAACCACCGGGTATTCCAACAGTGTTAACGGTAACAACTACGCCGTTATTTGTAAAAACTCAAATTTGTCGTTTTCTTCACCCGACAGTTATTCGTTATGGGGCCCACAAATAGCTGCGCCGTCGTACGAATATTCCCCGACAGAAAGAATATTCCACGACCAAACGAATATTCCCCGACAACAATGATTATTTTATAACCACTTGCTTATTTTGAAAAAAAATTCATATTTCACCCATAACTTTAAACTTTTATCAATTTAACCATTTACTGAATAGTAATTATAAGAAAAATTGAATACTTTTATTTCATAAAATTCGGGATCTTACAATCTCCCCTCCTTATGAAATTTCGTCCCCGAAATTTACGTACCTGGTATTTCAAAGAGTTGAGAATACCTTGCTTTCATTTCAGATTCCATCTTCCCTATCATCATGATTTCTCCATTGCTCATCTCCTGTATTTCAGATATCATTCTAGAATACAGCTTCAAAATAAGGGTTAATTTAACAAATTAACATATCACATAATATCTCGATATTATGACTGACCAACAAATAAGCTTAGGTAGGACACACTAGCAAATGATTTACTCATCTCTCCCCTCCTAGTTGTATTCCCCGATCTCCGCCAGAGATCATATCCCCAAGCTCTGATACCACCTGTGACAACCCCAAAATAGGTCCATTCCATCCAACCCATTCTGAGTCGTCAAATACATGGTACAGAAAATAACTACAACTTTATTACAACAATTGTCGTGCAAAATACAACAACACATATGCTGTGAGTTTGGATACAAATATATACCAAATGTGACTCATGTCCCAACCGTGGACATCACCTCACAATAACACCTTACATAAAGGTATAGTCAAAAACTGTTTTAGAAATTAGAATCTTTGGGAAGTGCTCAAGGAAACCTTCGTACATGGGAGGCCACGCGTCTAGGTTATGATAGATATCATATGGCCACAGAATTATCCTTGGTTGACCCAATAGACCCCAAAGAAAAACGAGAAGATTACTATCATATTCTTCCCAATGGTGAGTCTTCTCTTGACTTATCATTATCTCCACTGTCTCTAATTGAGAATTATACTTCAAACAAACACCAAGATTATATAGGTAGTGCTTGTAGATATACTCAGCAAGTGGATGAGCACAACCCTGTCTTATGATGACACGAGGTTGTATGTCATTAGACATCTTGTATGATAGTGACAAAACACCCTTCCAACGTTGGGTTCGCTTCACCCTAGATGATTCACCAAATATAACTACTAAATGATGACCAACGTTCTATTCCCTTGTTACCCCCGCTCGACCCAGCTACACTCTTATTACCTGAAAGGAATTGTGAAGCAAAAGGGTGAGCACAACTAGCTCAGTAAAGAATATCATGACTAAAGATAAATAAATTATCAATAGCCTTCATCAATAATAAATCAGAGATTTAGAACATATGGTAAATGATAAAAAATTTCAACCATAGTTGCAGCGGAACGAGCAATCCATTAGAAGAGTCAAATAGACTATAAAGTCTATTATCTTCTCCATGTTAAAAATCCACCAACAATGTTTTATCCCTGTAACATCACTCAACAGTTCCTTTCCACAATCATATGAATAACTCATAATCATAATTGTGACTATAAATTTTTCTTCGCACCCAGGACGAAGAATATTTTCATCACCTGTCTTTACCTGAAACATCAAAGATCATGGTTATACCAAATCACAATTCCTGTTTATAATCATACTAACAAATCCATCTTTGCACTACGGGCCAAAGATATTCATCAACAAACCATCTTTGCACTACGGGCCAAAGATATTCAACAACAGTTCATCTTTGCACTACAGGCCAAAGATATTCAACAACAGTTCATCTTTGCACTACAGGCCAAAGATATTCATCAACAGTTCATCTTTGCACTACAGGCCAAAGATATTCATCAACAATTCATATTTGCACTACAGGCCAAATATATTCATATCTCAAAGAAATATATAATCATTTCAGAATTTATATAAACAATAATTATAACCATGTTGATCAATTCACCTTTGCACTTAAGCTTAAGATATTCAATTATAAATTCAATGGTCATGATCATACCAGTCACAATTCAACTTTGCACTACAGGCCAAAGAGAACCCTAGTCATGATCATACCAATAATCTACCCATCTTTACACTCCAGTGAAAGAGAATTTCAACATCAGGGTTATAAAAATGTTATATATGATGATAAAAATAATATGATCAACATATAGTTTTAATCTCAAGAGTAATATTCGTAACTCATGAATAGTAAATCGTGAATAGTAACTCATGAATAGTAACCCCGACACAAAAGATAGAAATTCTACAATAAAATCCATACCAATATTTCGGTATAATGATATTGAAAGAATAACATTACTTAAATTTATAAACAATTTATTTTAATTGTTTACACTTTACTAATTAATGCATTTAATCATCATAAAATGCCAACTCTTACAATTTCATCATCAATAACCAAAACCCTCATAAAAAATCTGCATATACCTCATATAGGATTCTCAAGCCATAAAATCCTATTTTCCAATTTTCTTACTTCACATAACATATTTAATTCATTTACTCATAACTAGTTCATTTTCATGAAAAATACCAAATCAGTTCCAAAAATATTTCTTTTCTGGGATTTAGCATAATATAGTCCCATAGTGAACATATATTTTTCTCAGAATTTTTAAAAGTCATTTACTATTTTTCATATGGCCAAAATAGCCGAATATTTAGACATTTATCAAAAATTATACTTTTGTCCAAAAATTCTGAAATTAACAGAGTATACTTCCATCATATACATGTACTCCCAATAAAAATTTCATCAATTTTGGAGTTAACCACAAGAAATTATAAGCAGTTACTTTTAAAATAGTCTTTTCTCATAAAATTCATAACTCTCAATCTATACATCCAAAAATCACCATTTTTGGACACAATCAAGAAAACTCATCAAAATATCGTTTCAAATTTTTCCAGAATTTTTGAAGGTCAGAAAAATTACGAAACTGAAAATATAACAACCCTTAAAATCCCTTACTATCCCTTACAATCCCTTACCTCAAAAGAGCAGTACTTCTGACTGGATATCGGATATGATGCTGAAGGAAACTTGCACTGAATAGCAACTCTCAAAGTATCTAAATACTCACAAAATATGCTTCATAATATAGAGAGAGAAAGAGAGAAAGCTTATGTTTCTGGTGTGATTTTCAATTCTAACTTAGCCCTCTATTTATAGGAAAATTTTGGTAGGTTTGACCTGCAACCTGATGGCTTTACCTGCTACTATTCCCACCCACCACATTTGAAATATAATTCAGCACATTTCTTCACCAACCACAAGTGGGGCCCACCAATTCTAGAATTTTCCACCAAAATGATAAACTCCGAAAATTCAACAATTTCTGAACCAGTCATCTCGTAAAATTCATAATAAATCATACGTTCATTTTTAACGGTTCAAAATTTGTGGACATATACTCAACTTATATATGTATAACATATCCAAAAATTACCACGATCCAACGGTCGGATTAAAAATTATAACCCCCGCAAAATATCTCAAAAACCCTGATTTTTAATACCTCCATTCCGACAAAAATACGGATAAAAATCTCAACATTAACTCCTTCATTTTTAACCACAAAAATATATCCCTCATTTATATCCACATAAAATAAATATTTCCTTATCATATGAATCAATAATTAATTATTCACAAATAATATTACAGAATCACATTTATGACAACCAGGCCGTTCCCAGGAAAGAGGGGGCTTTCCAATAAGAATTTTTCCTTACTGGCGCGCAATTAGATGACCAAACCTCTCCTTAGACAGAACTTTCTAGACATTGCCAATAATGTTATCTAATAATATTATTCAAATAATATGAATTATTGATCTGATAATGGAAAATACTGTGCAGTGACAATTATTGAACAACAATAATATAAAATTTCAACGTAGCAATTATTGAATCAATAAAATAAAATATTGAACAGTAATTACTGTAACAATTATTGAGTAGTGCCTTCTTACGTAAGAATAAATAATTTCAAAAATACTATGCAATACCGTGTGCTACTGTGCAATAACGCGTATTACTGTATTTTAACCACCGGGTATTCCAACAGTGTTAACGGTAACAACTACGCCGTTATTTGTAAAAACTCAAATTTGTCGTTTTCTTCACCCGACAGTTATTCGTTATGGGGCCCACAAATAGCTGCGCCGTCGTACGAATATTCCCCGAAAGAAAGAATATTCCACGACCAAACGAATATTCCCCGACAACAATAATTATTTTATAACCACTTGCTTATTTTGAAAAAAAATTCATATTTCACCCATAACTTTAAACTTTTATCAATTTAACCATTTACTGAATAGTAATTATAAGAAAAATTGAATACTTTTATTTCATAAAATTCGGGATCTTACACGTAGTGCAAAGATGGTTTGTTGATGAATATCTTTGGCCCGTAGTGCAAAGATGGATTTGTTAGTATGATTATAAACAGGAATTGTGATTTGGTATAACCATGATCTTTGATGTTTCAGGTAAAGACAGGTGATGAAAATATTCTTCGTCCTGGGTGCGAAGAAAAATTTATAGTCACAATTATGATTATGAGTTATTCATATGATTGTGGAAAGGAACTGTTGAGTGATGTTACATGGATAAAACATTGTTGGTGGATTTTTAACATGGAGAAGATAATAGACTTTATAATTTTCATCACCTGAAACATCACTCAACAGTTCCTTTCCACAATCATATGAATAACTCATAATCATAATTGTGACTATAAATTTTTCTTCGCACCCAGGACGAAGAATATTTTCATCTCCTGTCTTTACCTGAAACATCAAAGATCATGGTTATACCAAATCACAGTTCCTGTTTATAATCATACTAACAAATCCATCTTTGCACTACGGGCCAAAGATATTCATCAACAAACCATCTTTGCACTACGGGCCAAAGATATTCATCAACAAACCATCTTTGCACTACAGGCCAAAGATATTCAACAACAGTTCATCTTTGCACTACAGGCCAAAGATATTCATCAACAGGCCATCTTTGCACTACATGCCAAAGATATTCATCAACAATTCATATTTGCACTACAGGCCAAATATATTCATATCTCAAAGAAATATATAATCATTTCAGAATTTATATAAACAATAATTATAACCATGTTGATCAATTCACCTTTGCACTTAAGCTTAAGATATTCAATTATAAATTCAATGGTCATGATCATACCAGTCACAATTCAACTTTGCACTACAGGCCAAAGAGAACCCTAGTCATGATCATACCAATAATCTATCCATCTTTACACTCCAGTGAAAGAGAATTTCAACATCAGGGTTATAAAAATGTTATATATGATGATAAAAATAATATGATCAACATATAGTTTTAATCTCAAGAGTAATATTCGTAACTCATGAATAGTAACCCCGACACAAAAGATAGAAATTCTACAATAAATTCATACCAATATTTTGGTATAATGATATTGAAAGAATAACATTACTTAAATTTATAAACAATTTATTTTAATTGTTTACACTTTACTAATTAATGCATTTAATCATCATAAAATGCCAACTCTTACAATTTCATCATCAATAACCAAAATCCTCATCATCAAAATCTGCATATACCTCATATAGGATTCTCAAGTCATAAAATCTTATTTTCTAATTTTCTTACTTCACAAAACATATTTAATTCATTAACTCATAACTAGACCATTTTCATAAAAAATACCAAATCAATTCCAAAAATATTTCTTTTCTGGGATTTAACATAATATAGTCCCATAGTGAACATATATTTTTCTCAGAATTTTTAAAAGTAATTTACAATTTTTCATATGGTCAAAACAGCCGAATATTTAGACATTTATCAAAAATTGTACTTTTGTCCAAAAATTCTGAAATTAACAGAGTATACTTCCATCATATACATGTACTCCCAATAAAAATTTCATCAATTTTGGAGTTAACCACAAGAAATTATAAGCAGTTACTTTTAAAATAGTCTTTTCTCATAAAATTCATAACTCTCAATCTATACATCCAAAAATCACCATTTTTGGACACAATCAATAAAACTCATCAAAATATCATTTCAAATTTTTCTAGAATTTTTGAAGTTCAGAAAAATTACGAAACTGAAAAACATAACAACCCTTAAAATCCCTTATTATCCCTTACTATCCCTTACCTCAAAAGAGCAATACTTCTGACTGGATATCGGATATGATGCTGAAGAAAACTTGCACTGATGAATAGCAACTCACCAAGTATCTAAAAACTCACAAAATATACTTCATAATATAGAGAGAGAAAGAGAGAAAGCTTATGTTTCTGGTGTGATTTTCCATTCTAACTTAGCCCTCTATTTATAGGAAAATTTTGGTAGGTTTGACCTGCAACCTGATGGCTTTACCTGCTACTATTCCCACCCACCACATTTAGAATATAATTCAGCACATTTCTTCACCAACCACAAGTGGGGCCCACCAATTCTAGAATTTTCCACCAAAATGATAAACTCCGAAAATTCAATAATTTCTGAACCAGTCATCTCGTAAAATTCATAACAAATCATACGTTCATTTTTAACGGTTCAAAATTTGTGGGCATATACTCAACTTATATATGTATAACATATCCAAAAATTACCACGATCCAACGGTCGGATTAAAAATTATAACCCCCGCAAAATATCTCAAAAACCCTGATTTTTAATACCTCCATTCCGATAAAAATAATGATAAAAAACCTCAACATTAACTCCTTTATTTTAACCACAAAAATATATCCCTCATTTATATCCACATAAAATAAATATTTCCTTATCATATGAATCAATAATTAATTATTCACAAATAATATTACAGAATCACATTTATGACAACCAGGCCGTTCCCAGGAAAGAGGGGGCTTTCCAATAAGAATTTCTCCTTACTGGCGCGCAATTAGATAACCAAACCTCTCCTTAGACAGAACTTTCTAGACATTGCCAATAATACTATCTAATAATATTATTCAAATAATATGAATTATTGATCTGATAATGGAGATGATGTGCATCAACAATTATTGAAACAACAATAATATAAAATATCAACGCAACAATTATTGAATCAATAACATAAAAATATTGAACAGTAATTACTGTGACAATTATTCAGTAGTGCCTTCTTACGTAAGAATCAATAATTTCAAAAATACTGTGCAATACCGTGTGCTACTGTGCAATAACGCGTATTACTGTAATTTAACCACCGGGTATTCCAACAGTGTTAACGGTAACAACTACGCCGTTATTTGTAAAAACTCAAATTTGTCGTTTTCCTTCACCCGACAGTTATTCGTTATGAGGCCCACAAATAGCTGCGCCGTCGTACGAATATTCCCCGACAGAAAGAATATTCCACGACCAAACGAATATTCCCCGACAACAATGATTATTTTATAACCACTTGCTTATTTTCAAAAAAATTCACATTTCACCCATAACTTTAAACTTTTATCAATTTAACCATTTACTGAATAGTAATTATAAGAAAAATTGAATACTTTTATTTCATAAAATTCGGGGTCTTACAATAACTTTATTACAACAATTGTCGTGCAAAATACAACAACACATATGCTGTGAGTTTGGATACAAATATATACCAAATGTGACTCATGTTCCAACCGTGGACATCACCTCACAATGACACCTTACATAAAGGTATAATCAAAAATTGTTTTAGAAATTAGAATCTTTGGGAAGTGCTCAAGGAAACCTTCGTACATGGGAGGCCATGCATCTAGGTTATGATAGATATCATATGGCCACAGAATTATCCTTGGTTTTACCCATAGACCCCAAAGAAAAACGAGAAGATTACTATCATATTCTTCCCAATGGTGAGTCTTCTCTTGACATATCATTATCTCTACTGTCTCTAATTGAGAATTATACTTTAAACAAACACCAAGATTATATAGGTAGTACTCGTATATATACTCAGCAAGTGGATGAGCACATCCCTGTCTTATGATGACACGAGGTTGTATGTCGTTAGACATCTTGTATGATAGGCAAACCACCCTTCCAACGTTGGGTACACCTTACCCTATTGGATTCACCAAATATAACTACTAAATGAACTTTTCTATACTGCTTCGGGAGAACATCCACAGCTAGAGACCACCGTTCTATTTTCCCGTTACCCTCGCTCGACCCAGCTACACTCTTATTACCTGAAAGGAATTGTGAAGCAAAAGGGTGAGCACAACTAGCTCAGTAAAGAATATTATGACTAAAGATAATTAAATTATCAATAGCCTTCATCAGTAATAAATCAGAGATTTAGAATATATGGTAAATGATAAAAATTTCAACCATAGTTGCAGCGGAACGAGCAATCCATTAGAAGAGTCAAATAGACTATAAAGTCTATTATTTTCTCCATGTTAAAAATCCACCAACAATGTTTTATCCCTGTAACATCAATCAACAATCCTGGTCCACAATCATATGAATAACTCATAATCATAACTGTAGTTCTAAATTCCTTTTCTCATCTAGGACGAAGATAATTTTCATCACCTGAAACATCAAACATCATGGTTATACCAAATCACAGTTTGTAACGACCCCAAAATAGGTCCATTCCATCCAACCTATTCTGAGTCACCAAATTCATGGTACAGAAAACAACTACAACTTTATTACAACAATTGTCGTGCAAAATACAACAACACATATGCTGTGAGTTTGGATACAAATATATACCAAATGTGACTCATGTTCCAACCGTGGACATCACCTCACAATAACACCTTACATAAAGGTATAGTCAAAAACTATTTTAGAAATTAGAATCTTTGGGAAGTGATCAAGGAAACCTTCGTACATGGGAGGCCACGCGTCTAGGTTATGATAGATATCATAAGGCCACAGAATTATCCTTGGTTGACCCAATAGACCCCAAAGAAAAACGAGAAGATTACTATCATATTCTTCCCAATGGTGAGTCTTCTCTTGACTTATCATTATCTCCACTGTCTCTAATTGAGAATTATACTTCAAACAAACACCAAGATTATATAGGTAGTGCCCATAGATATACTCAGCAAGTGGATGAGCACAACCCTGTCTTATGATGACACGAGGTTGTATGTCATTAGACATCTTGTATGATAGTGACAAAACACCCTTCCAACGTTGGGTTCGCCTCACCCTATTTTCTTTACCAAATATAACTACTAAATGATGACCACCGTTCTATTCCCTTGTTACCCCCGCTCGACCAGCTACACTCTTATTACCTGAAAGGAATTGTGAAGCAAAAGGGTGAGCACAACTAGCTCAGTAAAGAATGTCATGACAAAATGTGAGACCCCAGATTTTATGAATAAATATTTAATTTTCTCGAAATATTTTTTTAATATTATGGTGTGGATTTGAGATAATGTTATAGTTGTGGGTAGTATTTATAAATTTTGCAAAGTATGCAAGTTGTCATATTATATTCGATTGGTCAGGGAATATTCTTTGTGTCGGGGAATATTCGTACGATGACACAATCATTGGTGGACCCCACAACGGAATTATTGTCGGATTGAGAAAAACGACAAAAATATTTTTATGAAAATAACTGCGAAAGTTTTACGTTAATACTGTTGAACTACTTGGTAGTAAAAGTACAGTAATACGCGTGGTTGCATAGTAGCACACGGTATTGATTATTGATGCTTATGTGAGAAGTTACTCAATTTTGCTTATTTTATAGACTCCCATTTACCTATTTTTCAAAATAATCAGGTAGAATTTATTTAAAGGTGGGGCCCACATGTGGGGGCCATATGTGGGGCCCATATGTGTTGAAAAACTGATTTTAGAAATGGGGGTGGGAGAGAGTTACGTATGGGGAAGGAGTTTATATATATAAGATTGTGATGTGTGTGTATATATATAATATTATATTTGTTAGTGGAGAGTGGTGGGAGAAAAAGGAAGAGTGAAAGTGATGTATGTGAGTGGAAAATGGTGGAAAAGTGGTAGTGTGATAGTGATGTGTAAGAGTGTAGTGAATTTGATTATTGGTGGGTGGGGGATTGATGTTGGTTATGGGGGGAAAAATTAAGTGGTGTATATATAATATTGATTTATATAATATGAAAACATGTGTTTATATATATGTATTATATTTTAATTTTTGTTGTGATTTTATTGGTTAGATGATTGACTTAATTGTTAGTTGATTGAAAAATAATTTGTAAAATTATTTCATCCATGAATAGTGCCTTTCTATTCTCCTATAAATAGAAGCTCATTCCTTCATTATTTCTTACAAATTCACTGAAACTCTAAAGAGAGAAATTATAGAGAAACTATAGAAAAGTATTCTGCTACTTCCCTACTCTTATATCCAGTTTTTTTACGGTAAGGGGTGTTATTCTTTCTTATTCATGAAGAGAACTGTTGTTATTCCATTTCTTATTATTCTGTTGGAATAACCTGTATACGCGGTCTACCCTATACTTGGTGACATTCTTCTATTATTCTGTTGGAACATCCTGTCTGTGTGTTTTACACCGGACCTGGTTCCGTTTTTATTATTATTCTATTGGAACATCCTGTCTGTGTGTTTTAACCGGACCTGGTTCCGTCTTGTTATTATTCTGTTGGAACATCCTGTCTGTGTGTTTTACACCGGACCTGGTTCCATTATTTATTATTCTGTCGGAATATCCTGTCTGTGCGTTTACGCCGGACCTGGTTCCATTATTTTTATTATTCTGTCGGAATATCCTGTCTGTGCGTTTACGCCGGACTGGTTCCATTATTTTTATATTCTGTTGGAATAACCTGTCTGTGCGGTCTATCGCATGCTTGGTGATTTCTGTTGTTATTCCATTCCTTATTATTCTCAGTTGGTTAAAACTTTGACTTCTATACTCCATGATATTAGTGGAATATCTTTGATATTTGCGCTTCATCTAGTATCTTTACATGGAAATATTCTTCTAAGAATTCTTGAATTTTACGCCACAAAGCAGTATCATATTGACAATTTGGACGTTGTTAATTCTTAGATAAATTAATTCTTGAACTTGTTTTATTGAATTCTTATATCATTGTCATCATCCTCATGTTTATAAAATGTTGAAAGTCATCTGTGGCCTGTAGTGCATAGATGGACTTGGTGTGATTATGACCAGGGATTATTCGGTATAATCATGACCGTAATGTTACAAATGATGTGGAAAAAAGTCCTCATTGGCCCGTTGTGCATTGATGGACAGTTTTTGGTATGATTATGGCTATGGATTCTCTTTGGCCGTAGTGCAGAGATGAATTGTTTTATGGCATGATCAGGACCGTTGATGAAAACATGATTATCTTTAGCCGTAGTGCATGGATAATTCATGGTCGTGATACTAAAGAATATCCTTGGCCGTAGTGCAGGGGTGATTCGATGATGTGGATTATTTATTAAGCTGAGTCCCAGCGATTACAGTGTTGAAAAACCTTTTAAATCATAAAAGATAGTAGAGTTTATTTTCTACTTGACTCTTTTAATGGATTGCTTGTTCCGCTGCAGTTAAACTTGATGTCTATTATATTTTATCAGTTTAACATTGTTGAAGGCTAATGATAATTTATTCTGTATTATCTTAGTCATAATATTTCTTACTGGGCTAGTTGAGCTCACCCTTTCTTTCACTGTTCTCTTCAGGAAATGAGAACGTAGCTGGGGCAAGTCGGGGAACGGAGTGATGGTCCGAATGATAGTATTAGTTATTAGTCCTCACTATTCTATGTAATAGTGTGTTAATAAATGTAATGAGGACTCCTTTTGAGTATGAATACTCTCTAGAAGATAATATTTGTATTCAAAATCACAGTTTATGTTTTGTCGTATTGTACACGACAGTTGTATTAGTAAGTTGTATTTGTATTCTGTACGTTGTATCTGACGACCCAAGATGGGTGATGTATACCTAATTTTGGGGGCGTCACAGTATTTAAGTAATCTAGAATATTAATATTTTACAAAATTTATTAATTTATATTTTATTATTTATATTTTTAATATTTAATATGTAACATTAAAAAAAAGAGGACCAAACCAGCCAAGGCCTTGGGCTTGGCCTGGCCTGGTTTGACCTTGGGTTTGGGCCTGACCTGGCCTTGAGTCTGGGCCTGGCCTTGGGTCTGGGCCTGGCCTGCAGGCCTAGTCAGGCCACAGCCCAACGACCAAGGCCTGGCCTGGCCTGGAGGCCAAAAGTCAACGGCCTGGCCTGGCCTGGTCAAAGCCCAAGGCCTGACAGGCCCAGGCCAGGCCGACCTGTTGTGCACCTCTACTGCAAATAAAGGACAAACCTATTGCTACAATAATGCAAGTTAACTAGCCATTGCTATAAGCCTATATAATAATATGCCATTTTAACTAGGCATCCCACCTAACCATGATTTAAAGTTGCGGTATATATTTTGAAGCCTCGAATTCGTTAATAATATGATTAAAATTTGAGCATTAAAAATAATTTAAATAAAAATATGAGTAGAATCTAAGCAAGGTTATACTTGACTCATTTAAAATTCAAAATACTCGAATTATTGATTGTGATTTGATACATAATCGATTGATACATATTCGATTAGATACTCAATACATTCTCTTATAATATATACAAATTTAAATCAAATTAGGATAATTAATTATTATTATTTTGTTTTGTTTTTAATTTTACTTGTGATTTTATATTTGTAAAGTGTAATAGTAAATATATTTTTTCATTTCAAACTAGAATAACAAATTCAATTTATAATTTTATTTATTATAAAATTAGTTATTATGTGGAGACTCGAATTCGAGTTTGAATTTGAAGCTTGCGAGTAATTTGTGTGACGCCTACAAAATAGGTATACACAACTCATTCTGAGTCGCCAAATATATGGTATAAAATATAAATACAAACTTAATTATACAACTGTCGTGTAATGTAAACTGAAAGTTTTAACACGCATATTGTCTCATAGACAATAGCCAAATTCAAATAGAGTCTTCATTACAATTATTATCACACTATTTCACAGAATAGTGAGAACTAGTATAGCAACCATCTGGACCGTCACTCCATTTCCCTACTTGTAAGACCCCAAATTATTAATAAATGAAATTTAATTTCCTCTATTTATTATTTTGAAATAGTAAGGGTTGATTTGATTAATGTGGTTAGTTATGGGTGAAATGCGTAAATATTTTAAATAAGTAAGTGGTTATAAAATATTCATTGTTGTCGGAGAATATTTGTTTGGTCGTGGAATATTCTTGTTGTCGGGGAATATTCGTACGACGGCGCAGCCTTGTGTGGGCCCCATAACGGAAAGCGATTGGATGAAGAAAACGACAAAAATAAGTTGTTTATAAATAACGGCGTAGTTGTTACCGTTAATACTGTTGGAATACCCAGTGGTTAAAACACAGTAATACGCGTTGTTGCACAGTAGCACACTGTGACACCCCCCAAAATAGATCCATTCCATCCAACCTATTCTGAGTCGCCAAATACATGGTACAGAAAACAACTATAACTGTGACAACCCCAAAATAGGTCCATTCCATCCAACCCATTCTGAGTCGTCAAATACATGGTACAGAAAATAACTACAACTTTATTACAACAATTGTCGTGCAAAATACAACAACACATATGCTGTGAGTTTGGATACAAATATATACCAAATGTGACTCATGTTCCAACCGTGGACATCACCTCACAATAACACCTTACATAAAGGTATAGTCAAAAACTGTTTTAGAAATTAGAATCTTTGGGAAGTGCTCAAGGAAACCTTCGTACATGGGAGGCCACGCGTCTAGGTTATGATAGATATCATATGGCCACAGAATTATCCTTGGTTGACCCAATAGACCCCAAAGAAAAACGAGAAGATTACTATCATATTCTTCCAATGGTGAGTCTTCTCTTGACTTATCATTATCTCCACTGTCTCTAATTGAGAATTATACTTCAAACAAACACCAAGATTATATAGGTAGTGCCCATAGATATACTCAGCAAGTGGATGAGCACAACCCTGTCTTATGATGACACGAGGTTGTATGTCATTAGACATCTTGTATGATAGTGACAAAACACCTTCCAACGTTGGGTTCGCCTCACCTATTTTCTTCACCAAATATAACTACTAAATGATGACCACCGTTCTATTCCCTTGTTACCCCCGCTCGACCCAGCTACACTCTTATTACCTGAAAGGAATTGTGAAGCAAAAGGGTGAGCACAACTAGCTCAGTAAAGAATATCATGACTAAAGATAATTCAATTATCAATAGCCTTCATCAACAATAAATCAGAGATTTAGAACATATGGTAAATGATAAAAATTTCAACCATAGTTGCAGCGAAACGAGCAATCCATTAGAATAGTCAAATAGACTATAAAGTCTATTATCTTCTCCATGTTAAAAATCCACCAACAATATTTTATCCATGTAACATCACTCAACAGTTCCTTTCCACAATCATATGAATAACTCATAATCATAATTGTGACTATAAATTTTTCTTCGCACCCAGGACGAAGAATATTTTCATCTCCTGTCTTTACCTGAAACATCAAAGATCATGGTTATACCAAATCACAGTTCCTGTTTATAATCATACTAACAAATCCATCTTTGCACTACGGGCCAAAGATATTCATCAACAAACCATCTTTGCACTACGGGCCAAAGATATTCATCAACAAACCATCTTTGCACTACAGGCCAAAGATATTCAACAACAGTTCATCTTTGCACTACAGGCCAAAGATATTCATCAACAGGCCATCTTTGCACTACATGCCAAAGATATTCATCAACAATTCATATTTGCACTACAGGCCAAATATATTCATATCTCAAAGAAATATATAATCATTTCAGAATTTATATAAACAATAATTATAACCATGTTGATCAATTCACCTTTGCACTTAAGCTTAAGATATTCAATTATAAATTCAATGGTCATGATCATACCAGTCACAATTCAACTTTGCACTACAGGCCAAAGAGAACCCTAGTCATGATCATACCAATAATCTATCCATCTTTACACTCCAGTGAAAGAGAATTTCAACATCAGGGTTATAAAAATGTTATATATGATGATAAAAATAATATGATCAACATATAGTTTTAATCTCAAGAGTAATATTCGTAACTCATGAATAGTAACCCCGACACAAAAGATAGAAATTCTACAATAAAATTCATACCAATATTTTGGTATAATGATATTGAAAGAATAACATTACTTAAATTTATAAACAATTTATTTTAATTGTTTACACTTTACTAATTAATGCATTTAATCATCATAAAATGCCAACTCTTACAATTTCATCATCAATAACCAAAATCCTCATCAAAAATCTGCATATACCTCATATAGGATTCTCAAGTCATAAAATCTTATTTTCTAATTTTCTTACTTCACAAAACATATTTAATTCATTAACTCATAACTAGACCATTTTCATAAAAAATACCAAATCAATTCCAAAAATATTTCTTTTCTGGGATTTAACATAATATAGTCCCATAGTGAACATATATTTTTCTCAGAATTTTTAAAAGTAATTTACAATTTTTCATATGGTCAAAACAGCCGAATATTTAGACATTTATCAAAAATTGTACTTTTGTCCAAAAATTCTGAAATTAACAGAGTATACTTCCATCATATACATGTACTCCCAATAAAAATTTCATCAATTTTGGAGTTAACCACAAGAAATTATAAGCAGTTACTTTTAAAATAGTCTTTTCTCATAAAATTCATAACTCTCAATCTATACATCCAAAAATCACCATTTTTGGACACAATCAATAAAACTCATCAAAATATCATTTCAAATTTTTCTAGAATTTTTGAAGTTCAGAAAAATTACGAAACTGAAAAAACATAAAACCCTTAAATCCCTTATTATCCCTTACTATCCCTTACCTCAAAAGAGCAATACTTCTGACTGGATATCGGATATGATGCTGAAGAAAACTTGCACTGATGAATAGCAACTCACCAAGTATCTAAAAACTCACAAAAATATACTTCATAATATAGAGAGAGAAAGAGAGAAAGCTTATGTTTCTGGTGTGATTTTCCATTCTAACTTAGCCCTCTATTTATAGGAAATTTTTGGTAGGTTTGACCTGCAACCTGATGGCTTTACCTGCTACTATTCCCACCCACCACATTTGAAATATAATTCAGCACATTTCTTCACCAACCACAAGTGGGGCCCCACCAATTCTAGAATTTTTCACCAAATGATAAACTCCGAAAATTCAATAATTTCTGAACCAGTCATCTCGTAAAATTCATAACAAATCATACGTTCATTTTAACGGTTCAAAATTTGTGGGCATATACTCAACTTATATATGTATAACATATCCAAAAATTACCACGATCCAACGGTCGGATTAAAAATTATAACCCCCGCAAAATATCTCAAAAACCCTGATTTTTAATACCTCCATTCCGATAAAAATAATGATAAAAACCTCAACATTAACTCCTTTATTTTTAACCACAAAAATATATCCCTCATTTATATCCACATAAAATAAATATTTCCTTATCATATGAATCAATAATTAATTATTCACAAATAATATTACAGAATCACATTTATGACAACCAGGCGTTCCCAGGAAAGAGGGGGCTTTCCAATAAGAATTTCTCCTTACTGGCGCGCAATTAGATAACCAAACCTCTCCTTAGACAGAACTTTCTAGACATTGCCAATAATACTATCTAATAATATTATTCAAATAATATGAATTATTGATCTGATAATGGAGATGATGTGCATCAACAATTATTGAAACAACAATAATATAAAATATCAACGCAACAATTATTGAATCAATAACATAAAATATTGAACAGTAATTACTGTGACAATTATTCAGTAGTGCCTTCTTACGTAAGAATCAATAATTTCAAAAATACTGTGCAATACCGTGTGTACTGTGCAATAACGCGTATTACTGTATTTTAACCACCGGGTATTCCAACAGTGTTAACGGTAACAACTACGCCGTTATTTGTAAAAACTCAAATTTGTCGTTTTCCTTCACCCGACAGTTATTCGTTATGAGGCCCACAAATAGCTGCGCCGTCGTACGAATATTCCCCGACAGAAAGAATATTCCACGACCAAACGAATATTCCCCGACAACAATGATTATTTTATAACCACTTGCTTATTTTCAAAAAAATTCACATTTCACCCATAACTTTAAACTTTTATCAATTTAACCATTTACTGAATAGTAATTATAAGAAAAATTGAATACTTTTATTTCATAAAATTCGGGGTCTTACAATAACTTTATTACAACAATTGTCGTGCAAAATACAACAACACATATGCTGTGAGTTTGGATACAAATATATACCAAATGTGACTCATGTTCCACCGTGGACATCACCTCACAATGACACCTTACATAAAGGTATAGTCAAAAATTGTTTTAGAAATTAGAATCTTTGGGAAGTGCTCAAGGAAACCTTCGTACATGGGAGGCCATGCATCTAGGTTATGATAGATATCATATGGCCACAGAATTATCCTTGGTTTACCCAATAGACCCCAAAGAAAAAACGAGAAGATTACTATCATATTCTTCCCAATGGTGTGAGTCTTCTCTTGACATATCATTATCTCTACTGTCTCTAATTGAGAATTATACTTTAAACAAACACCAAGATTATATAGGTAGTACTCGTATATATACTCAGCAAGTGGATGAGCACATCCCTGTCTTATGATGACACGAGGTTGTATGTCGTTAGACATCTTGTATGATAGTGGCAAACCACCCTTCCAACGTTGGGTACACCTTACCCTATTGGATTCACCAAATATAACTACTAAATGAACTTTTCTATACTGCTTCGGGAGAACATCCACAGCTAGAGACCACGTTCTATTTTCCGTTACCTCGCTCGACCCAGCTACACTCTTATTACCTGAAAGGAATTGTGAAGCAAAGGGTGAGCACAACTAGCTCAGTAAAGAATATTATGACTAAAGATAATTAAATTATCAATAGCCTTCATCAGTAATAAATCAGAGATTTAGAATATATGGTAAATGATAAAAATTTCAACCATAGTTGCAGCGGAACGAGCAATCCATTAGAAGAGTCAAATAGACTATAAAGTCTATTATTTTCTCCATGTTAAAAATCCACCAACAATGTTTTATCCCTGTAACATCAATCAACAATCCTGGTCCACAATCATATGAATAACTCATAATCATAACTGTAGTTCTAAATTCCTTTTCTCATCTAGGACGAAGATAATTTTTCATCACCTGAAACATCAAACATCATGGTTATACCAAATCACAGTTTGTAACGACCCCAAATAGGTCCATTCCATCCAACCTATTCTGAGTCACCAAATTCATGGTACAGAAAACAACTACAACTTTATTACAACAATTGTCGTGCAAAATACAACAACACATATGCTGTGAGTTTGGATACAAATATATACCAAATGTGACTCATGTTCCAACCGTGGACATCACCTCACAATAACACCTTACATAAAGGTATAGTCAAAAACTATTTTAGAAATTAGAATCTTTGGGAAGTGATCAAGGAAACCTTCGTACATGGGAGGCCACGCGTCTAGGTTATGATAGATATCATAAGGCCACAGAATTATCCTTGGTTGACCCAATAGACCCCAAGAAAAACGAGAAGATTACTATCATATTCTTCCCAATGGTGAGTCTTCTCTTGACTTTCATTATCTCCACTGTCTCTAATTGAGAATTATACTTCAAACAAACACCAAGATTATATAGGTAGTGCCCATAGATATACTCAGCAAGTGGATGAGCACAACCCTGTCTTATGATGACACGAGGTTGTATGTCATTAGACATCTTGTATGATAGTGACAAAACACCCTTCCAACGTTGGGTTCGCCTCACCCTATTTTCTTCACCAAATATAACTACTAAATGATGACCACCGTTCTATTCCCTTGTTACCCCCGCTCGACCCAGCTACACTCTTATTACCTGAAAGGAATTGTGAAGCAAAAGGGTGAGCACAACTAGCTCAGTAAAGAATGTCATGACAAAATGTGAGACCCCAGATTTTATGAATAAATATTTAATTTTCTCGAAATATTTTTTTAATATTATGGTGTGGATTTGAGATAATGTTATAGTTGTGGGTAGTATTTATAAATTTTGCAAAGTATGCAAGTTGTCATATTATATTCGATTGGTCAGGGAATATTCTTTGTGTCGGGGAATATTCGTACGATGACACAATCATTGGTGGACCCCACAACGGAATTATTGTCGGATTGAGAAAAACGACAAAAATATTTTTATGAAAATAATGCGAAAGTTTTACCGTTAATACTGTTGAACTACTTGGTAGTAAAAGTACAGTAATACGCGTGGTTGCATAGTAGCACACGGTATTGATTATTGATGCTTATGTGAGAAGTTACTCAATTTTGTTATTTTATAGACTCCATTTACCTATTTTTCAAAATAATCGGTAGAATTTATTTAAAGGTGGGGCCCACATGTGGGGGCATATGTGGGGCCCATATGTGTTGAAAAACTGATTTTAGAAATGGGGGGGGGGAGAGAGTTACGTATGGGGAAGGAGTTTATTTATATATATAAGATTGTGATGTGTGTGTATATATATAATATATATTTGTTAGTGGAGAGTGGTGGGGAGAAAAAGGAAGAGTGAAAGTGATGTATGTGAGTGGAAAATGGTGGAAAAGTGGTAGTGTGATAGTGATGTGTAAGAGTGTAGTGAATTTGATTATTGGTGGGTGGGGGATTGATGTTGGTTATGGGGGAGAAAAATTAAGTGGTGTATATATAATATTGATTTATATAATATGAAAACATGTGTTTTTATATATATGTATTATATTTTAATTTTTGTTGTGATTTTATTGGTTAGATGATTGACTTAATTGTTAGTTGATTGAAAAATAATTTTGTAAAATTATTTCATCCATGAATAGTGCCTTTCTATTCTCCTATAAATAGAAGCTCATTCCTTCATTATTTCTTACAAATTCACTGAAACTCTAAAGAGAGAAATTATAGAGAAACTATAGAAAAGTATTTGCTACTTCCCTACTCTTATATCCAGTTTTTTTTACGGTAAGGGGTGTTATTCTTTTCTTATTCATGAAGAGAACTGTTGTTATTCCATTTCTTATTATTCTGTTGGAATAACCTGTATACGCGGTCTACCCTATACTTGGTGACATTCTTCTATTATTCTGTTGGAACATCCTGTCTGTGTGTTTTACACCGGACCTGGTTCCGTTTTTATTATTATTTCTGTTGGAACATCCTGTCTGTGTGTTTTACACCGGACCTGGTTCCGTCTTGTTATTATTCTGTTGGAACATCCTGTCTGTGTGTTTTACACCGGACCTGGTTCCATTATTTATTATTCTGTCGGAATATCCTGTCTGTGCGTTTACGCCGGACCTGGTTCCATTATTTATTATTTTCTGTCGGAATATCTGTCTGTGCGTTTACGCCGGACCTGGTTCCATTATTTATTATTCTGTTGGAATAACCTGTCTGTGCGGTCTATCGCATGCTTGGTGATTTCTGTTGTTATTCCATTCCTTATTATTCTCAGTTGGTTAAACTTTGACTTCTATACTCCATGATATTAGTGGGAATATCTTTGATATTTGCGCTTCATCTAGTATCTTTACATGGAAATATTCTTCTAAGAATTCTTGAATTTTACGCCACAAAGCAGTATCATATTGACAATTTGGACGTTGTTAATTCTTAGATAAATTAATTCTTGAACTTGTTTTATTGAATTCTTATATCATTGTCATCATCCTCATGTTTATAAAATGTTGAAAGTCATTTGTGGCCTGTAGTGCATAGATGGACTTGGTGTGATTATGACCAGGGATTATTCGGTATAATCATGACCGTAATGTTACAAATGATGTGGAAAAAGTCCTCATTGGCCCGTTGTGCATTGATGGACAGTTTTTGGTATGATTATGGCTATGGATTCTCTTTGGCGTAGTGCAGAGATGAATTGTTTTATGGCATGATCAGGACCGTTGATGAAAACATGATTATCTTTAGCCGTAGTGCATGGATAATTCATGGTCGTGATACTAAAGAATATCTTCTTGGCCGTAGTGCAGGGGTGATTCGATGATGTGGATTATTTATTAAGCTGAGTCCCAGCGATTACAGTGTTGAAAAACCTTTTAAATCATAAAAGATAGTAGAGTTTATTTTCTACTTGACTCTTTTAATGGATTGCTTGTTCCGCTGCAGTTAAACTTGATGTCTTATTATATTTTATCAGTTTAACATTGTTGAAGGCTAATGATAATTTATTCTGTATTATCTTAGTCATAATATTTCTTACTGGGCTAGTTGAGCTCACCCTTTCTTTCACTGTTCTCTTTAGGAAATGAGAACGTAGCTGGGGCAAGTCGGGGAACGGAGTGAGTGATGGTCCGAATGATAGTATTAGTTAGTAGTCCTCACTATTCTATGTAATAGTGTGTTAATAAATGTAATGAGGACTCCTTTTGAGTATGAATACTCTCTAGAAGATAATATTTGTATTTAAAATCACAGTTTATGTTTTGTCGTATTGTACACGACAGTTGTATTAGTAAGTTGTATTTGTATTCTGTACGTTGTAAGTGGCGACCCAAGATGGGTGACGTATACCTAATTTTGGGGGCGTCACACAAAAGATAATTCAATTATCAATAGCCTTCATCAACAATAGATCAGAGATTTAGAACATATGGTAAATGGTAAAAATTTCAACCATAGTTGCAGCGGAACATGCAATCCATTAGAAGAGTCAAATAGACTATAAAGTCTATTATCTTCTCCATGTTAAAAATCCACCAACAATGTTTTATCCATGTAACATCACTCAAACAGTTCCTTTCCACAATCATATGAATAACTCATAATCATAATTGTGACTATAAATTTTTCTTCGCACCCAGGACGAAGAATATTTTCATCACCTGTCTTTACCTGAAACATCAAAGATCATGGTTATACCAAATCACAGTTCCTGTTTATAATCATACTAACAAATCCTCTTTGCACTACGGGCCAAAGATATTCATCAACAAAACATCTTTGCACTACAGGCCAAAGATATTCACAAACAGTTCATCTTTGCACTACAGGCCAATGATATTCTTCAACAAACCATCTTTGCACTACGGGCCAAAGATATTCAACAACAGTTCATCTTTGCACTACAGGCCAAAGATATTCATCAACAGGCCATCTTTGCACTACATGCCAAAGATATTCATCAACAATTCATATTTGCACTACAGGCCAAATATATTCATATCTCAAAGAAATTATATCATTTCAGAATTTATATAAACAATAATTATAACCATGTTGATCAATTCACCTTTTGCACTTAAGCTTAGATATTCAATTATAAATTCAATGGTCATGTCATACCAGTCACAATTCAACTTTGCACTACAGGTGTGACGACCCCAAAATAGGTTCATTCCACCCAACCCATTCTGAGTCGTCAAATACATGGTACAGAAAATAACTACAACTTTATTACAACAATTGGGTGCAAATACAACAACACTATGCTGTGAGTTTGGATACAAATATATACCAAATGTGACTCATGTTCCCAACCGTGGACATCACCTCACAATAACACCTTACATAAAGGTATAGTCAAAAAATGTTTTAGAAATTAGAATATTTTGGGAAGTGCTCAAGGAAACCTTCGTACATGGGAGGCCACGCGTCTAGGTTATGATAGATATCATATGGCCACAAGTGGTATGAGCA